>OZ026620.1:56653356-57253356 GCA_964020975.1 Hermodice carunculata
GCTGTCCACTTCGTGCGTAGACACTGTCTGTTTCTACTCCTTTGCACCTGGAGATCTGACAGGACCTAGTTGTGAAACTGGCGGGTGTCAGGGTCTGGTATATAACCGGCTGTAACTGGGCCAGGACAGCCCGAACGACTGCCTGATACAAGTTCAGGGTGAGGTCAATTTAACAGAGGAGGCCCAATAAGAAGTGCACTGACCTGTAAACTGCATTGAGTCTGGACCACAAGGGCGCCATTAACTGGAACACAGTGGCTGCCCTGATTGGACTTGGAAGCTTGAGGGACAGGTATCAGGAACCAACACAAAGGAGCTTGTGACACCCGCAAACATGTACATGCCCTCCTCTAGCACTATCATTTCATGCAAGTAGTGCTCGGCGAAAGTTGTAGATGATCGCCAGAGGCAGGTCCGCAGGATTTTGACAACCACAACATTCCTCAAGACGCACCAGGAGGCGTTGAAGACTTGCATCTCATGAGCTGTGGCTGAGACAAGCTCTAAGGCAACGGGCCTCTGCAGATCAGTCTAATAGGCCTTAAGGATCGTCTGCTTAATCCATGAAGAAATCAGGTTTCTGCAAACTTGCTGCCTAGAGGGTTAGCAAGGGGTAAAAAGAGGGCAGACCTCTGACCCCTGAAACCCTCAATGCATGAAGGGTACAAATGCAGTGCTGTCACAGGACAGGAGGCTCTTTCCTCCAGGGAAAAAGCAGTATCCATGGTATGGAGGGTAAAACCCTTGAAGGCTTTAGCCAGATCTTGAGCCACTTGGTTCTTTGCAAGAAAGGCCAAGTGAGGCCTCATTGTCACCTGGGAGTGGTCAGGCGACCATTGGATTCGGTCATGATCAAGAGTGTGGATCTCGCTTTGTCAAGCCCCTGAAGTGAGTATTTATAGAAAACAAGTTTAACCACATCCAGTACTTGAGGTCTACCCATCAGGGGTCCCCAAGGCACTCAAAGGGCCACTTCTTCAACATGACTAAAACCAACAGGAGGTCCCACTGTCCCACTCCATCCCTACCAGCTGACCTCTTCTCAAGAGTTGGTCGGCCAGGACATTTTGATGTCCCGGGATATGCCTCCCATATGTGCGGACATTGTGTTTGGAACACTTTCGAGTGATGCTTCTGGCCAGGTCCGTCAGCGTGCAGGAGCATTTTCTGCCTTGCTGGTTGATGTAAGCGATCGCGGCCCTGTTGTTGCACATTATGAGGATGTGTTTGTGCTCCACTAGGTCATGGAAGTGGAGGAGCGCCAAACATATTGCCTCAAGTTCCAACCAGTTTGTGTGGTGAGACGCGAAGTGTGCCGACCAATGGCCTGAAGCCATCTGGCTATCCACGTGAGCTCTCCATCTGGTCCGAGAGGAGTCTTTGTAGATGGTAAGCTGGACCTGAAAAGGAGCCAGCACCTGACCAGACATGAAATTCTCCCGAAGGATTTACCACTGAAGGTGCGGATAGTCCTCGAGGAGGACTGGCACTGGGGCATGATAGCCCTGGTTCCTCAACCATCTACCCTGCAGCGTGTGCTGCAAGGGACAACAGAAGGTGACCAAGTGGGACCTGGGAGTCCATCGAGGGCAGGGAGCCCAACAGGGCTTGACTTTGTTGCACTAAGAGAACTTGGCAAGTCAGAAAGGCTCTGACGAGGGACTGAAGTCTCTCCCACCTGTCCTCCAAGGAGCAACAGATGTAGGCAGCCAGGTTGAACTGGATGCCAAGAAAGATGAAAGTTTGCTCCAGCTGAAGACTGGACTTGCTGTGGTTCACAATCAGGCCCAAGCATTGGCAAAGTTCGAGAACGATCTGTGCATGATGCTGCGAATCCTAGCATCGCAGGGCCCAGATAAGCCAATCATCCCAGTACACATGAATGTGAATGGTGGTCTGGTGGAGGTAAGCAGCAAATGTCAGTTCAAACTGGGTGAACACCAACGGTGCCATGGCAAGGCCGAACGGAAGCACCCTGAACTTGTAAACTTGGCTTGAGAATGCAAACCACAAATACCTCTGTGAAGTCTCCACAATTGGCACGTGGAAGAATGCATCCTTGAGATCCAGGACATTGTCCACTCCCTGGGCCACAGGGTTGCTGCCACCGACTGGGGGCTGTCCACCCTGAAGGATGGTTCTATCAGGAAAGTCTTCAGTGTCAACAGGTTTATCACCAGGCGCCAGCCTCTGTCCTGCTTCGGGACAAGGAAGAGCAGGTTGTAGAAGCTGGGAGAATTGTGATTCTTGACCTGCTCTATGGCACATTTGTTCCAAAGCTTCTGAACGGCCTCTTTGAATGCTTACGCTCTGGGTTCCACTATGGGCGGCGTGAACCACTTCAATCACAGCTTAATGGAGGCCTGTCTTCACCAAATGGCAGCGAGTAGCCATGTCTGAGAATGTTTAGGACAAAGTAATGGTCCGGAATTGACTGCCATTTTGCAGGAAAGGCAGCTTCTGACTGGGCACTGAGGAGTGTGAAGCCATGGAGGAGGGAGATATTGATACTTGGCAGTTCAGCATGCCAGAGCCAGGAGCCCTGAGGTTTGCCTGACTTCTTGGCTTTGCTGTAGTGCTTCCCCATCTCGGATCATTGCCCGCTTCTCCTAGGGCGTTTTGTCACCAAAGACGATGCACGAGCCAAAGGTCAAGTAGGCACAGTCTGAACACCATGCTTTGGGGCTGAGGTGGCCAAAGTCGACAGTGACCAAACAGAGTTGGTCAACGCCTTGATGTGGGTCTGATTGGCAGAGTCGGCCTGAAGGTCCTGCGCCTGGCAAACGACTTCCGTCATCTCTCCTCTGAACAAGGTTCCTGAGAAGAGCAACCCCATTCCGGCTCTGCAAAATATCAGGTGGGGCAGCCCCTGACCCTGGAGGTAGGCGTCCCTCCGCAACAAAAGTTCGCCTCCAACGTTCATGCAATGGGCGGTAATAGGGGGTTTTACATACCGACGCTTCAAAAGCTTCACTAGAGCTTCAAATTTTTGTTCTACTGCACTACTGCATTTTCAATGTTCATTGAACATATTTTCACTAAATCCTTTCTATGGTATAATCCTGAAGCTCCAGCAGTGTGGCTTAATCTCCTGGCATTCACGGATTAAAGCGCATGGCATTTCAGTTATTCCTCAAACTGACATTAGATGGCACATTAATGAGCAAGTCTTGACAAGCACCACAGACATTCATGCTATGTTAGGTAAATTCATTAATTAATAAAATACATTAATGAAGAAAAAAATACTTTTATTTTGAGGAATTTGGTAGCTTGGGCAGAAGGGTATGAGGAAAGTTGAATGAGATATTTTAATGAAAGACAGATACCAGATTATCTTTGATAATTCTGTGAATAAAAACAGGCACCAATCATAACCATCAGGACAAAAACCAACACTTCACAAGATAAATGAATTTCAAAATCAAACATTTTAAGTATAAACACTGTTAAAATTTGTACGGAATATAACCAAAAGATCTTTCATGGGTCTAATTTCGTGCAACATGTCAATTGTCAGACTGGTATTGTAAATTTCCTTTACATATTACAGTGTACTCGGAAAAATACAATGAAAGAAAAGCAAATAAATACAACTGAAAAAAAATAATAAATATATTAGAAGCAAAGAGAATAGATTCAAGTGCTGGGCATTTGGCAGCTACGGCCAGCCACCTACGCCTTGCTCTATCATTCTTTCTCTGTGCCTGCTCCTAGAGCAGCCATTTGTCTTCTCCCCTATCCTCAGTATTTGCACGCAAGAACAAACATGGCCTTACTGGAGGCAACAACCATAGCACTGCTGATGATCATACCAAGCTGCCATATAGTGGTTCCATGAGTCCAGCTAATGCCCTCTATCCAACATGAATGTGGGGGGAGTGGTCACTGGATCAACACCTCTGGCTCACTGCCAAAACGCAGCAATTGCCTGGTGTGCACTGTCTTCCTGCTGTCTGTGATCTTTACATTGAGACGCCATCTTGAAAATCCAGGTTTCAAGCCAAATGACCAGCTCTACTCCCAACTATTTCCGAGGTATCCACAGGACAGATATCAGCTATCTGGGTCTTTGAAGAGTCCGGGACTGCTAAGAAATGATTTTTCACAGAAGGGAATGTGCATAAAGCACTAGAGCAGTGATGGTGAACAAAAGTTTCACCGAGCTTCAACCCAAACGAGCAAGCCAGTAATGGCGCCCGAAGAGAGGAAGGATGAATGGAGAGCATGCACACCGGTAGTCACCACCAGATCAATAGGAGCAGAGAGATAGTGTCACGGGACTGTCAGGTTTTTAGAACAATCAAGTGAGTGAACTCAACTCAATTTTCTTGAGCGTGGGACCCAGACACAGAGGTCCAGGCAATGGTGGTCAAGAGGTTAATGTTATGTAACCTATTTGAAAACCATAAACCATTGGACTGAAAAAAAATGTTTGGCATAAAGAGGGTCATACATGTACGGTATTCGTAAAGAAAATTGTGGCCAAGAAAAGCAGCTTACAGAGATGTTTAGCCAAGGAGGGTTTTAGTGTATTTGGTTTCCATATAGAAAAGTCACACTTTTGGGACCATATGCATGAGATCTCTTAACCCTGATGCACTTTGGCTTTGATGTATATAATGGCTGTATGTCTGTGGAGTTTCCCATACATACGCATATGTTTAGTGGACCCAAGGGCCAGGATTGATAAGAACTGAGTGACCCTGAAAACAAAAAAGTGCATGTTAATAATGATTGAAAGATCTTTTGCAAGAAAATTTGATTGTCATTCCTTTGATTATTCCAGCTGAATACATAAAGTAGAAAAAGGAAAAAAAAAAAAAAGGAGTCTGCACTGAGTTGTCATTAATAGTCACATTGTTCTTTTATGTGTAGGTATGAAAAGAACCTGATGTTCCACAGGTTTTGGTCTGTAGATGACAAAATGGTCAACACTGAGTATTCCGCTCTCAGATCTATTGTTGTGACAAATTATGAAGAAACAATCAAGTTGCCAATCAATGAGCCTGCTGTAGGCAAAAGAAAAAGCCAAATTCAGGTAAGTTACTACTGAATATATAACAAATAGTCGGCAAAATGTTCAGATCAAAACTACACATCTCCTATCAAGAGCAATCATGACAGAAAAGTCCATTCCCCCCTACACCTTTGCTCTTATTTTGTGCATAATTACACCAAAAGCTAATGGCAGCAAAAGTCATGTGACACCACTGATTGCCCATCAGTATTCTAATGGTACCACAGCCACCGATTGTCACCAGTGCTTGGTAACAGGGTCTGAGATTTCAGCAGGATAAAAATATGCGTCCCATTTTGAAAAATTGAAAAAAAAGGAAGGGATTAAGTATCTGTCATAAAGAATCTTTGTCTTTTCAATACGTTGGACACTATATATATATATATATATATACAGTAGTCCCTCTTTTGAAAGACCACTCCTTTGGGAGACCACCTCCTTTGAGAGACCATAATTATCAGGTCTCTCTGTAGTACTTTTCATGTTATTTATACCTCCTTTGAGGGACCACCTGCTTTATGTGACCGCCTTTTGGATGGCACTAGGGGCGGTCTCCCAAAGGAGGGACTACTGTATATATATATATATATATATATATATGTTAATTTGCTCCAAGCATATTGCGTTTCGCAAAGGATACAACTTGGGAGACGGGCAAAACCCTGAAAGTATATATTGTTTATTTATGAGGACATGAAGACCATATGTTAAAAAAAAAACACTTCCAGAAGGCAGCAGGGGTGGTGCTAAATAGCATATTCAACTGCAAAGGAGTTACAGTGAAACTTCATTATAATGACACCATCTGTTCCTTGAAACTGTGTCAGATAACTGAATATGTCAGATAAATGAATCACGTAACACAGAAAATGTACTTTTTGTTCCTTAAAATGTGTGTCGTTAAGTGAATAGGTCCGGTATTGGAGTGTCGTTGTAATGAGTTTTGACTCTCTTTGCTTTGCCAATTTTTGTAGACCAGTGTGAAAAGGGGACATGTTCACGTGCCTGGCTTTACAAATGAACTCTTAACAGTATACTGCAGATTGTATTGGCCTGATATGGATCTGTATACCATAGATTGTATTGGCCTGATGTGGATCAGTATACCATACATTGTATTGGCCTGATGTGGATCAGTATACCATAGATTGTATTGGCCTGATGTGGATCAGTATACCATAGATTGTATTGGCCTGATGTGTATTTTTTGTGTTGCACTGGTTATTTCCTGGGTATCATTTGACCTCAGACGAATGTCTTTTTGCAGGAGTATGTGGACTACAATGGTGGCGCAGGGGTCCAGCATATTGCGTTGCGCACAAATGACATCATCCATACGGTGAGAAGCCATTCACATCAGTCCAGGGTTTTCATTTCTCATGCTAGATCACCTCTATCAGTTATAGATTTTCTTTAACCCTGTAACATAAATCAGCCACAATGGGCTGGTGGTTAAATGTTGTCTGCTGCAATTTGTTCCACTAATTTGAACAGTAATAAAGAACAATTTGTACGAGAATTGTTGACGAGACCTACATGTGACAAGACGACATGCTGTAGATGAACAGTTCTATTTGGCATAGTTGGGCGCTTAGTGCCCAACCCATTGCAAGGAAACTTGTTGACTCAGTCTTACCCCTTGCATTGAGACTCAGTCAACAGTTTTACTTCACATGGGTTGGGCACTAAGTGCCCAACTCATGCTAAGGAAAGCTGTTGACCTGGGACATGTAGGGGGGGGAGTAGTTTTAACTTTAATTTATCATACAAAGTCCAATATCCTGTAAACCTTTTAAGTATTAACACCAGCAACCTGTTAATGAAGCTCTTTGTCTTCAACTTCACCTGCACTTTGGCATGGATTTCTTTCAATGTTGCCATGGTAATTACACATGATGTGTATGTAGGCATGAAAAAGCAGGAATTCAGATGCAACTGGGTATCTCTGGTCATAAGGTGATCTTTGTTGACTGATGTCAATGTGTCTGTCTTTAGACACAATCTACTCTTCATCCTTGTACCTCCATTTATAGAGCATCTGCTTTAAAACCTGCCCTAGGAATGATCACTCAATGGAGGGACCAGTGTACATATGAGTGGGGTGGGGAGTATCCAGTTTGTTAACAATGAACGTGCTATAACTAAATTCTTGCCTTCTCAGCAGACCAAGCTGTGAATTTTAATCCAGAAAATACAGAGGTCAGGCCACTTTACGGCACAATTTTGTTAGTGTTAAAGCATAGAGAAGACTAGTACTGTTTGACTGTGAACTGGCCAACAGTGTTTTTGAACCGAAACATTGAATCGCAAATTGCTTTGAAATTCCTACGACAAGAAACTGTTATAAAAGCTAATTCAGTAGTATAATTGGCAGTCTTTAAAAATGTAAATTAGCTTTGTAAAAGTCATTGATCTCACTGATTAAAAGACCAAAGTTTTCCACATGTTATAACAACTGTATTAAAGCATAAATAGAGTTGTATTTAAAAGGCTGCAGTTCGTAAATTTTTAACAGGTATCCACCATGCGAGCCAGAGGCCAGGGCTTTCTTACCATTCCAAGCAAGTACTACGCCAACTTGCGCGAACGCTTAAAGAAATCCAAGGTGAAGGTCCAGGAGGATCTTGATGAAGTAAGTGTAGTACATGTATGATGAGAGGTCATGTCTGATCCACGAAGGGTCATCATCTTCAAGGATAAGTGTATGTCAGGAGTTGGCAACTTTGGGAGTGTAACTTAACTCATTCCATACCAGTCCCAGATTTTCACGTATAATTACCTAGATTTAAGCCGTCAATTGCATATTTACATTCTTGATGGAAAGAGCTTTCATTCAAGTACCAACATGCCTATAGTCTTAAGTCAGTAGTTCTGGCACTGCCTGGCAAGTCATGTTGCAGCTGCAGCATGACTTGCCAGGTAGTGCCAGAACCACTGACCAATGTCTGTCACCATAGTATGGACTGAGTTAAGGCTTTGCTGAGACTAAACACCCACAGCAGTAATTAGGAATGTTTATCAGAGTTAAGCCCATGGTCATATTTTGGTCAATTCTGGCTCAAATAATGTGTTGTGAGTTTCAACATTCCACTTGTCCTGTTATCACAATTCTGCTGATTCAGACAACATGTATACTTCAGTATCGACTTCCAGATGGTGCTACGTGTATATCAATTATGTGGTTTCGCAGCACATGTAGAAATATGAGGTTGCCATGGGAAAGAGCATGTCTTTAATTGCCTATTGGCCATTGAAGAGGCTGTCTACGTGACCATGAGGGACTTTACACCACTGTATCTCCATGCAACTTTTTCCCTTCGAAAATCACTAGAAACTGGCACACTTTTGAAAATACTGTTTGCTTCTGGTGTTCAGCAGAAATGACACAGGTGAGCAGTCAACAGGCTGCCTCAGTGCACAGTGGGTGCATTGCATCCTTAGTGTGCTGATGAAAGCTGTTGACTCAGTACCGTCGTGTTAGAGTTAAAAAAGTTCTTAAAATAACACGAGTCAGACACTATGTTGTCTTCACTGAGAAACATGCAAACAAAGTTGGATTAAAACTCCCTGATAAATTCTAATTTTGTTTGCAGTTGCAGATCCCTAAATAGTAAATAAGAACACCATTATAAGTCTTATAAGTCCTGTTGAAAATTAGAAGCTACTGATTTTGCAACACAAAATCAAATGTCTCCTGGTGGGACACGTAGGATTTATGCCCTAAACTATGTGTGATGAGAGCAGAAAGAAGGCTGATATGGTCGCAAACAGTCATGTCCTGCATTCAGCTTGTCAATACTTATCAGGACAGTTCATGTCATTTAACAACAGTTTAAAAAAATTGTATCTTAATTTAGAGGACCCACTCCCTCTAATGTCATTTACCAGCTATTTTGACTGAGGGGCTATGTTAATTCTGTTGTGGCCCACTTCAGTATTCACCTGTCTGCTCTCCGGACAGTCATTAACAGGAGGCACTTTGAAGGTCCAACTAAGCAGGGATAATTTTGCCCAGCTTGATCAAGTTTTGTGTGTTAAGTGTTTCAGATTTATATGAAATTTGGTAGGACAATATGTGAGGACAGTCCCTGAAACAGATGGGCTTCTAGTGGCGCCACCCACAGATTTACAGAACATAAGATGCAAAATATGTTGAAAGTAATATATTTATTTTATTCCTGCGGCGCACCTAATGAAGATTCTTGCCATTACTTTTTCCTTGCCCTAATTACACTATTCCCCGATCAAACCTTCATACTGTTATTTTACAGTATGCTCCTTTTACCTTACAGACAATATTCTACGGGTCCTCTAATTGTTCTCTTACGGAAAATATCGAGATTTTCTCAGCCGTACATAATTACATCTCTGTAACCGAACGTTTCAAGTCAGGTGTTGGTTGATCACTAATCGCTTACACAAGTATTCATATTATTTTATTGTTTATATACGGTACAAACAATTTACCAAATCTGCAATATGTGTAATTATATATAATTATTGTTATTGACATTGTGAATATTACACCTGCCCCCCCCCCCCCCCCCCATCTGTCTTGTTGGCGTTTTGTCCTCTTCTTTATGGGGTTGTGCGTCTTGTGCTGTCCTGTTATATGTGTCCTCTTCTGCGAGAGGGATTAATATAGGGCTTCGCCCTCTTTCCCAATTGCACATAATCATTGCTTTTGTATTATCTTTGTAAACACGGCAAATAAAATATGTTTAAACCAATATATTTAAAATTGCAATGACAGATTAAGCTGGTCACAGCAAATTTGTACAATGTATATATGTGTCGTGTTTTGGACCGGTATATTATGTAACATAGATGCCTGAACTTTTTTGGCAAGGTCAGTGGGTCTGTAAAGTTAAGATTTGACTGTGATAATGGGCCTCATAGATTGAATTAAAAATTAAGATGCTTACCAAATATCAGTTGGACATGTAATTGTTGTGGACCCACATCCATGAATCACCACAATATATGTGTTTTTCTACTTTTTGAAATATGATGTCACAGAAGTCATTTCCATCAGTAATTCTGGAAAATTACCAAAATGTGCATTTTTACCTCAGCTGACTTGTCAGTCAGCTGAGGTTTTTTGAGGGTCTGTCGTCCGTCGTCCGTCCGTCCGTCGTCCACAATTCACATTTTCGACTTCTTCTTAAAAACTGTCAGCCAGATTCACTTCAAACTTGGTGGAGATGTGCCTTGGGTGGGTCTCTACCAAGTTTGTTCAAATGGTCACGGTCCAGTGATTTTTGGATTTTTAATGAATTTTTTTGTTCTTTTTTGGGTAAATCTTAAAAAATCTTCTTCTCCGAAACCGCTCACCCAATTGCTTTGATATCACACAGGAACACTCCCTGGGACACGTATTTTTTAACTTGTTCACCAGGTGGCGCTGCAATTTTTTCCTAATTTTTTATGAATTTTTGTGTGTTATAGCTATTTTTGACTTCTTCTCCAGAACCATCACTCAGATTAAGCTGAAACATGGTGGATATGTTATTTGTAGAAGGGTCAAACAAATTTGTCCACTATGTGGGAATGCTGTGGATTCCTGATTTTTAACGATTTTTTCAATTCGGGTACTTATCGGTCAATGTAGCTTTCCTATTGATTACTATGGAAGTCAATGGGCATTCTAATGCTAATTTACATTTTCGACTTCTTCTCCAAATCCGTCATCCAGATTTACTTTAAACTTGGTGGCAATGTACCTTGGGTGGGGTGTCTACCAGGTTTGTTCCAATGGTCATGTTCCAATGAATTTGGATTTTTTTTATGATTTTTTTTCAAAAATCTCTACAAAGTTTTAATAGGAAAACTAAACATGGGAATTTCTTGTAATGGTCATTACTTCAATAATATTGACCAGATTTACTTCAAACTTGGTGGGGATGTGCCTTAGGTGGATCTCTACCAAGTGTGTTCAAATGGTCGCGCTCTATTGATTTTTGGATTTTTTATGAATTTTTTTGTTTTTGGGGGGCAAACCTTCAAAATTCTTCTCCTCTGAAACCACTCGCCCAATTGCTTTGATATCGTACATAGACACTCCTGGGGACCTCTAGTTCCCAATTTGTTCACCAGGTAGCGCTGCAATTTTTTTTATGAATTTTTTGTATGGTTTTGCTATTTTTCACTTGTTCTCAGAACCATCCCTCAGATTAAGCTGAAATGTGATGGATATATTGTTGTGGAAGGGTCAAACAGTTGTTTACTAGGTGGCACTGCTTTGGATTCCTGATTTTTAAGGATTTTCAATTCGGGTACTTATCGTTCAATGCAGCTTTCCTATTGATTACTATGTAAGTCAATGGGCATTCTAATGCTAATTCACAGGACAACTGACATGGAATTTACTGTTTACTTGATAACTTGAGATCTGTTTTGAGTTAGCTACACATGTTAATTATTGTGTATGAAGGTCATGCTTAGACAGTACATGAATGACCTTGACCTCGTTTGTGGGGTCACAGTGCAACATACATGAATTTTACTCTTCATTGTAACTTGAGAATTACTTGAACTTTGATGTTGCACATGTAAGTGTTCTTCTATAAAGGTCAGACTTACTCAAAACATGGTGTCCTTGATCCTTTCCCAAGTTCACAGAGCTGCAAGTGTGATGAATGTCAAGATCAGCTGAGGCACGGGCTGTTCACACAGCCCTCTTGTTACTCTTTGATTTGAATATTTTTTTGGTACAAATGTGCGCAATTTACAAGTAAAAACCAAAATCTTGCCCATGAAATTTTGCTTAGTCTGCAATACATCCAATTTGGATTCATTTTACCAATGATATATCTCCATGGAAACAAGATATATTTCAGTTTTGATGCGTTTTTGCAACTCATCCAGATGATTGCACGAGCAGGTGTCACCCTCACAGTGAAAAAAAAAAATCATGTCCTTTTGTCTGGGGCCAATAAAAGTTGATGAAAGATGAAAGACAAGTAGATTCTGAGAAAATTTATATGTAAAAGATAGAAGTGCTTGTCCCTTGACAAGTGGACACTGAATATAATTTATTTTCTCACCCTGACTATGTATATTCAGCTCCTTGCATGACAGCAGACTGGTTGATGTCAAAAGCCTTATTTCTACCTAGCCCAAGAATTGAATGTGCACACAGGTGAAAAATAAATGTTTCATAAATTATTGCCTGGCAAATGATGCAGCTTTTCCAAATTCTAGCTCATGGCTGAGGATGCAGCATGTGGTGTGATGTAAGGGGTTAACCCCGCCAATGATGGGGTTTGTGCCTGTACCCTGACCCGGCCACCAGCACAACACCCGAGCCTAAAGGTGAAGGTGTTGTCCTGGTGGCCGGGTCAGCGCACAGGCACAAACCTAGAGTTAAAGGTTTTAATCAATTTTTCTATCATGGTGAATTGCTTAAAAAGGCTGAAAAAAATCACACTTCGGGTGTAGGAGGTCATAATAATCCTGGGAGGTGGTTGTACTGGTATTACAACCTGGCAATACTGTGTTCCCATTGGTTTGTCCTTGGTTATGGGGTAACATCATGATAGAAAGTGCTATTAAAGGGGGGGCATGTTAATGGTGTGTAACAATTGCCACAACAATTCAAATTTTCCTTACAGTTGCAAAAGTTGCACATCCTCGTGGATTTTGATGACGAAGGTTATCTGTTGCAAATCTTTACCAAGAACCAACAGGATCGACCCACACTCTTCCTGGAAGTGATACAGAGAGAGAACCACCAGGTAGGACTTGTCCCCGCTTACTGCCCACCCTGACTTAATCCTTTCCTGCTTAAACCACCGGGTCATCAAATGTTGCCTGCTTCAGTGTTTTTCACTTATCTGAACAGCAGTGGAAAACAGTTTGAGTGAGAATTGTGGGTGACACCTATCAAGATAACATGACCCAGGTCAACACCTTTCCTTGGCGTGGGTTGACCACCCAATCCATGCTAAGAAAAGCTGTTCTGACTCAGTCTTATTTCAAGGGGAAAGGGTTAATCTTTGGCAGCCAGGGAAATATTTAATTGCCATAGAAGGACGTCACAGAACATAGCATGTGCGTGAGGCAGAAATAACATACCAGGCTGTAATAGGATTATTAAAAGACTCCCAAGAACTTGTATGATGAGTTGCACTAAATTTTAACTTCCAGGATGAAAGTAAGAAAAAAAAACATGATGAATATTTTAATATTTACCCTCTTCCTCTCCCCCTTCCCCACCAACCCTGACTGACATACATGTACATGTATGCTGTATATCTTTCTTTTGTTTTTTAAAGTGTGTGTGTCAGCACGCACTTTTCTGTTTTTCTAGGAATTCTTTATTTCTTTCTTTCTTTCTTCTTTCTTTCTTTCTTTCTTTACGGGCAAATTTGTCTGACATTTCATTTGAAAAGTATTATATGTAGAAACTCCAAACTTGGCACAATTATACTTCTATGGATAAAGTCTGGCTTTTTATAATGATAGGTCATGCTTTTCAAAATTATGCAAATGAGGGCTAATTAAAGTTTTAAATGTTCAATATCTTAGATACTATAGTAGATGTGGTTGCGAGTGTATAGGAGTTAGATCATAACAAGGTAAAGGTCATCTAAAATGTCAAGGTCATGTCAAGGTCAAAGGTCATGTCAAGGTCAAAGGTCAATTTTAAGCCAAAATGTCATTTTTGAGGTCAAGGTTCACTTCAGGTAGAGGTCATCTCAAGGTCAAAGGTCATTTCAAGGTCACAGGCCACTTTCAATGGTGGCTTTCTTCTAGCCATAACTTGGTCAATTTTTATCCAATTTTGATCATGTTGGGCTCAAATTGTAGCTATTGTAACCCTGCACATTTTTAAGATTTACATGTGAACTCTGAAGTTCAAGGGTCAAGGTCATGTGGACCTTTGAAAGTTGCATCCAGTCATAACTTGGACAATCTCCATCCAATTCTAATCATATTGGACTCAAATTGTAGGTTTTGCCACACTGGACATTTTTATAAAACATGTAACCTCAAAAAGGCAAAGGTCAAGGTCATTTGGCCCTTCGAAAGTTTCATCTTGCCATAACTTGGTCAATTTTACTCTGATTTGGTTCATGTAAAATTGTGGGTATTGTAACACTGTGCAATTTACATGTGACCTGTAAAAGTCAAAGGTCAAGGTCAATTGGACTTTGAAATTTGCATCCAGCCATAAGCTTAATGTAATGTGACGTACCAAAGGATAAAAGTTGTAGCCTTTAATATTTACAACTTTTGAAAGCACACAGACAGATTTGCTTTCAAGCAAATCTTCTTTTCCAGTTTCTTTCTTTCTTTCTTTCTTTCTTTCTTCTTTACCAGCAAATTGGCGGACACTTTTCTCGGACACTATTATACATAGAAACTCCAAACTTGGCATGATTGTACCTCCATACAAGGAGTTTCGCCTTTTTATACACAGAAATGAAGATGTTTAAAATTATGCAAATTAGGGGCATTTGAAATTTTAAATCTTGAATAACTTCAAAGCTATAATAGATAGACATGCCATTCCAACTTCTACTCCTGTGTTATGGAAAAGTTGTACATTGCCATACCAATATGCTTTGAAGACACACACACTGATTTGCTATGCAGCAAATCATCTTTCCTAGTTAAAGTGTGTGTGTCGACACACACTTTTCTGTTTTTCTTTCTTTCTTTCTTTCTTTCTTTCTTTCTTTCTTTCTTTCTTTCTTTCTTTCTTTCTTTCTTTCTTTCTTTCTTTCTTCCTTCCTTCCTTCCTTCCTTCCTTCCTTCCTTCCTTCCTTCCTTCCTTCCTTCCTTCCTTTCTTTCTTTCTTTCTTTCTTTACAGGCAAATTTATCCGACATGTCATTTGAAAAGTATTACATGTAGAAACTCCAAACTTGGCACAATTATACTTCTATAGATAAAGTCTGGCCTTTTAATCATGAGAGGTCATGCTTTTCAAAATTAGCAAATGAGGGCTAATTAAAGTTTTCAATCTTCAATATCTTATATACTATAGTAGATGTGGTTCCAAGTATATAGGAGTTTGATCATAGCAAGGTAAAGGTCATCTAAAATGTCAAGGTCATGTCAAGGTCAAAGGTCAATTTTAAGCCAAAATGTCATTTTTGAGGTCAAGGTTCACTTCAGGTAGAAGTCATCTCAAGGTCAAAGGTCATTTCAAGGTCAAAGGCCATTTTCCATGGTAACTTTCTGCTAGCCATAACTTGGTCAATTTTTATCCAATTTTGATCATGTTGGGCTCAAATGGTAGCTATGGTAACACTACACATTTTGAAGTTTACATGTGACCTTCAAAGGTCAAGGTCATGTGGACCTTTGAAAGTTTCATCCAGTCATAACTTGGCCAATTTCCATCCAATTCTAATCAAGTTGGACTCAAATTGTAGGTATTGCAAAACTGCACATTTTTATAAGAACATGTAACCTCAAAAGGGCAAAGGTCAAGATCATTTGGCCCTTTGAAAGTTTCATCTTGCCATAACTTGGTCAATTTTCATCCGATTTGGTTCATGTCGGGTTTAAATTTTGGGTATTGTAACACTGCGCAATCCACAAGTGACCAACTTCTACTAGGGGGTTGTTGACCATTGCGCACCTAATGAATTAAAACTAAAAGTTGTAGCAATTTAAATTATGCTAAATAGCACCATTAAAAATTTTAAATCTTGAATAACTTCAACGCTATAATAGATAGAGATGCCATTCCGACTTGTACTCCTATGCTATGGAATAGTTGTACATTGCCACACCAATATGCTTTGAAGACACACACACTGATTTGCTATGCAGTGAATCATCTTTTCTAGTTCTTCCTTTTTTTTTTTTTCAGTGCTATGTCATAATGCTGTGAAAAAGTTATATTTCTGTTTATTTTATTGCTAATCAGCTCTTTCGTAAGTGCTCAATTCAAGGTGAGTTAAGGGAGGAATTTGATACTGTCATGAGTTTTCAATAGTAAATAAATTATGAGAGGTTAAGTTGCATTGTGTCCTTGTGCAAGGGTAGGATAAAAATACATTTTGCCTTCATAGGGTTTTGGAGCTGGAAACTTCAAGTCTCTGTTCGAGGCCATTGAACTAGAGCAAGCTGAAAGAGGCAACCTAGTCTGATCTCCTGTGACCTTCAAGTCAACGTCCACAGGTCAAGCACAGCTGACAATCATACTTTGATCTCGGATGACCTACCAGGCATGGTCAATGACAGCTATAGCTATTCCACTCTGTGCCATGTGTGACATATCTCTGACAACTGCTGAATTTGGACTCAGTGCTTATCATGGGTATTGATGCAGGAACAAGATACAAAGTCTGTGTCTTCCATTATTGAGGTAATCCGCTTAGACATAGTAGCCTTCTAGTGCATATTCCGAAGATGAAATTGTTGCAGAACAGCTGAGCAAGTAGTCAGTTCAGGATTTTCTTAATGTGTATGCAAATTTGAATAAAGAATTTATCTAATGTAAAACTAACATGGATTTTTAGCATTATGCGACTTGGTTATTCTTTACACTAAATTTGTGATAAAATATCCTTTCCGTCCACAGAGTCAAGGCATGCAACATAACATATGACTGCAATAACCATCCATGTTTATGGCATTTTCTCTATCAGTTGAATTTTGTGCAATGAAAAAGAACTGACTGCATTTTCTCAGTTTATAAAACAATCAAGTCTGTCTGTTTTCCAGGGGTGTAATTAAGAACACATATATCATGAAATGTATATATCAAAATGTTACTGTGTGATGAAGAACTGACCATTTTTTCCTTAGATTATAAAACAGACTTTCTGTTTTATGTCAAGGAATCATGTTTTACTTGATACTTTCCAGGGGTGTAAGGGAACATATATATCATGGAATATATGTATCAAAATGTTACTGTGTGATGAAGAACTGACTGGATTTCCTTTTATTGTAAAACAGTCTAGTCTGTCAATTGCATGTAAAGGCTTTGTATTTTTACTTGCGACTTCCCAGCATTGTAAGGGAATGGATATATGTTATAGAAAATGTATTGCAATGTTACATTGACATTCCTTCCAGCATGTGCCAGACACTTGGTTTTGATTACATAGAAAATTAAAAGTTGAAAGACCATCAAATACATTGACAACATTGGTTAACACTTACTGTCTACATGATGAGTTTTACTGTCCGCGTAGAGTGGCTACAGGACTGCTGAAATAATCAAATGCCGAAATGCCACTCCACTTCAGCTCATGTTGATAATGGTTTAGCAGTATTCAATGGTGAAATAATTATGCCCCCCTCCTACAGGAGGAGGCGCATAGAGTAATAGCTGTTTCTGTGCTTCCGTCCGTTATTTGTGTCCGAGCTATAATTCGCTTGTCCATCAACTTAGATTAATGAAACTTTACACACAGTTGCGTCTGGACATAAGGGTATGTCATGTACCAAAAGTAGATCACTAGGTCAGTGACATATCCTTATAAAATCGTGTCGGGGCTATGATTCCTGTACTATTTAACTTAGTTACAGAAACTTATTACATACATATATCTTGACCTAAAGGTGTGTCATGAAACAAAACGAGGTCACTAGGTTAAGTATCTAAGTCATGGTGATAAAATCATGTAAAACTACATTACGCTTCATATCTGGGCTGTAATTCTGTTGTCCTTCAGATGCATCTAGACATAAGTCATGTACCAAAAGTAGGCCACTAGGTCAAATATCTGGGTCACAGTGACTTATCCTTGTAAAATTGTGTCAAGGCTGTAGTACCTTTACTATTTAACTTCATGCAACTTCACACACATATCTTGACCTAAAGGTGTGTCATAAAACAAAACTAGGTCACTAGGTCAAGTATTTGGGTCACAGTGATACATTAATGTAAAACTACATTGCACTTCATGTCCAGGCTGTAATTCTGTTGTCCTTTGACTTAGAATCATGAAACTTTACACACGTATGTATTTGGACCCCAGAGTATGTCATGCATACACTAGTTCAAGTATCTGGGTCATGGTGATAGCCTATTTTTATTGACTACAGTCATTCCAAAATGAGACTTTTGATTAGCAAGGTTATAAATGAGGTGAAGGGGGCATGGATCCACCAATCTCTGATTGCCTTTTAATTATTTTTTTTAAGGAAAATGTTCATAATTCATCACATTCAAATTTGAATTTAATTAAATTCAGAGGTCTGATCAGGGACAACATAATTATAAAAACATATAATAGTAACAATGTTCTTCCCTAATGAGTTTTTATGTGGAGAGTTGGTTGTATTTTAATTAATGTTGAATTATATTGGACAAGAAGTCTGCAGTTAAAAGCATGGTGACAGTTGAATTACAGGTTGTGTGGATTTTGGTATAGTTTTTTTTATGCTACACAGGGGCTCATTGTAACTCTAGTATCATACTGCTGCAGAGGTTTGTGATATATGCTGTCTCATGGGACCAAAAAAATTAACAAGGATCAAATTGAAAAATGGTTGTGTACCTGGGCTGTGGATACACCAGAGGGTACCAATACATCCAAGCGCTGACCTCTTAAGCAGAGCAAGTTGCCTGCTGAAGATTATACAGATCTTGGGACTGTTTTGCAGGAAAGTGCAAGTAATGGTGTAATTCCAAAGCCTAAGTTGTCTGTTTTAGTGGAAAATATAGCAAATGTAAATAAGAACAAGTTTTCTTTTTTTTTTTCATTAAAATAAGTGCAAGACTTACTTGTTAATTGTATTGATGTTGAATGGCATTAAGATTAAGCAGATCTGGTTGTGCCATAGGATTATTCACTACAGTGCTGTTATGCTGTGTTGATTGAAGACTCATATCTGTAAATCTGATGTTAACTGTGATCAAAGACAAATTTAAACAGGAATGTGATACCAATATGTACAAGCTGAACACAATATGATATACAGATAATTGCCAAAGATTTGAAGTGGAGTTGATCTTAACAGTGCCTCTACAATGGTTCCCATTATTCAACACCACCCTTACGCCGGCAAAAAGTGATCTTACATTGTAGGTGGCCTTGTAAGTTGTAAGCACAGGTAATTTGTACAAAGAATAGGATCATGGGTCAACAAAGAGTAGTTAGGGAAAGACATGGCCCTTACAAGACAGAGTTTTGGAAAGACATGATCGCATATGGGAGAGGATCTGTCTGTGGGAGTCACTTGAGCTTTCTCTCTGGTTTGTTCTTAAGTCTTCACACAGAATAATTTCTCAAGTAGTTGAAAAGAGGTACAGAGTATAGTTGTGATCAGGTTTTCCTTGTCTTTGGATGCCCCGATGGTTTGTGTAATTTGTGGGAATGTTTTCAGGGTAATTAAGGGTTGATATTGTGGCCACCTTGCGCAGCTTATCTATCTATGTATCTTTTGTTGGCTTTGTTGCTTTTTTGTGCACCGTTGCTCACCAGTGACCAGTTACTGCAGCATTTATTCAATACATAATATTCGTGGTCATTCCCAGTTACTGGGGTGGGGTGGGGGTGGGGGAAGGGAGGAATACTAGGTTATACTGCTCTGAAGGCCACTTTTTTCAGTAGAATTTCCCTGACAAAGATCCAACATTTTGCTCAAAATTACCTTAAAAGGGATAATGTTACTCCAAATGGCTCAAACTTTCACGAACAATTTAAAGGTCAAAATTTCCATTGGGTAGCACATTTGACACAAATATTTGGTCAAAGTCATACTATTTTGGTTAAAGATACTATTTTGTGAAAATGTACCCTAACTAAGAGGGCTTTGTGCACTTGAAGCAGCACACTCCATCCTAAAATGTGGGTGAGTACACCCCCACCTCAGCTGTGCTCAAAGCGATTTGGGGAGTAACCTGCATGTAACATGTACATTCAGACTCCTATCTGTGAATATCTTAATTTCCCAAACATTACTGTATGGTACAGAGGTGTCGATCCCCAATTACCTGTGACTGGGAGATTCCTGTGAATGGTATATGAAAATAGAGGAGACAGTTTTGTCAGTTTCAACAACTTGTGGAATTGGCAAAACGGGTGTGTGAAATCTCCAAAACAGGTGCAGCTCTCTCTGTCTGCCTCTCTCTCTCAATACAGGAGAGCTGCCAGACGTGAAAAATGTTAGAAATGGATTCCATGTCATTTGTGTAGGTTAGTTTGAACTATGACAGTCATGGGATACCAAGTAGTGTGCAAATTATCTGATGACATTTGTTACTTCGATACTCTGTCCAGATGTTCAGTTTATTATGTTGTTATTTACTATTGAGAGCTCACTAAAGAGACATTCTTTTACATCTTTGTATTCATGGTTTCTGTCAAACCAAGACAATGTATTTTTCATGCATGTATACTTATAGTATTTACTTAATGTGGGATTTAACTGCTGTTTATTTTGTGGAAAGATTGACTATTTACGGAGCACTGAAAGTGTCCAAAGAAAAGCCCAAACACCTGTTGTTGATAGCTGTTTTCAGTGTTATCAGAGATGTGCATACTACATGTATATGCAGATCTCTGGTATTGTAATTATACTTACAGCCTGTTCTCAGTGGATTCACTCAGCTAAAATTGTGTTCAGGTTTCTGTCTTTTTGTTTTTTGTCCCCCGCTACGGAAAGTGGCATAGGGGGACATAGAATTAGTAGGGATAGGGGCCGGTTCCATCTGTCCGTCCGTTTATACCAGTGTCGGTGTTGTGGAATAGTGTATGAAGCTTTTAAGTTTCAAAGGAGACGTTCGTCCGCTGGCCGGCAGCATATCTCTAAAACCCTAAGAGATAGAATAATGAATTTTATACCAGAGATGCATCATACCATGGCCATGTGCATCGTGTAGTGTTTTTGGCCCAAGAACATATCCATTTTCGTGGTCTGGCAGCATGTGTCAAGAACCCTTAGAGATAGAATAATGAACTTTATACCAGAGATGCATCATACCAAGGGCATGAGTGCCATATACTGCTTTGGACCTTGACCTATTTTCAAGGTCACAGGGCCCAAGAACATATCAGGTTTTGTGCATTCAGTGTATAGCTTTCTTCTGTATATTGTGGCGGGGGGGACAAAGATCCTTTGGATCACTGTGCACTTGTTCTTTGAGAAACAGGTTGTATGTTCTTAGTGGCATGTGGAGACAGATTGACTTCAGGGAAGTGAGAGCAAGTATATAAATAGGCCTGCTGGGATTGGCGAAGAGAGCTTTAGCTAAGTACCCCCACCCACCCACCCACCAACAGCAGTGTATCACTAGTCAGAAACTTTCGGCCAAGTTATCATTTTATTTATCTTCTGATACTTTCTATCTCATGAGCGAATCGGACTATATTCTTCATTTTGATATAAAGTTCGGGTCACTTGTCCACGGGCTGAAATCCAATTGAAGCATTGAAAGCTGCACTTTATTATTATTACTCTTATTGATATTATTATTGCTATTATTATTCAGTGCTTCTTCTATGTGTACTTTGTGACAGAAAATCGAACACTTTACTGTTACGCCTGACCCTTCCCTGCCTATAGAACCCCTGCCCGCCCTGAGTGGCAGGCTTTGGTTGCGGAAATTTGCAAATAAAGCACAATAGTCTTCATTTTCCCCATCATTTCTAATTAAGTTCATTTACAATACTTCCAAATGTGAGACCCCTCGCTTTTATTTCTAAAGCTCCCAGGGTGCACTGATGAATAGAGGATGTTGTAGGAGAACCAATCTGCCAATGATTCAAGAATGCGATGGTAGTTTCAAATCTGCTTTGAACATTTTGCTAAAATTGACTGTGTCAACCTGCTTCTCTGTTGTAGTTTATGTACTTAAATGTGTATAGAGCCTATAAAATAATGCTTCGTTGTCTGCACTTGAATGCTGGCTTTATGGTAGTGTATTAGGATCTGCACATTTCTATGCGGGGTGTGCATTCTGTTTTACCGGTATTACTGTATCTAGTGGTACGTGTCACAATGGTGACAAAAAGAGTCTGACCCAAGGTCGCACAACTCGGAACGAGTACGACAGACTGTGTCGGGATTGACTCGAAAGGCCCATGGCAGCTAGAGTTTCGCTAACATGATTGTCTTTTTTTTTTTTTTTAATCTCAGTATTACATGTTGACAAAGACTATGGGATGTTGACAAAGACTATGGGAGTCATTGTGGTTGTTGGGAGACTGCAGTGGGCAGGCAGTGAAGGATGTCAAAATCTGCAGCAGAAGTGTAACACATTTTAAGAGTAGAGAGGATTTGTAAAGGGTTAAGGGTTATTTATGTCCACGCATGAACACCTGAACCTGCTGCTTGTTATGTCGTTAATGAAAACGCTGAAATGTATGTTGACTGGCTATAGTTAGACTAACTGAATGTAGACAGCAGTGTCAAAGTCACTAACTGAAATATTCCAATAATTACTTTTGTGACAGTAACCTGGTGAGTAGTACACCAACATTGGTGTCCAAGCTTTAATTTTTTTTTATTCTCTCACTTGCTTTTATGAAGCTTGACACTCATTCTATTGGGACCCAATGATGTGTCGTATAACATAATGGTCAGACTGGCTGCAAGCCCAAGGGACGGATGGCATACTTCTAGAAATCTGTGACTGCATGTATATACCGTAGTCTTTCTTTTGCCAGATCACCCCTAGGGCATGTCTAAAAGTGGTAACATAAAGCAAGTGGTCTCTCATTGGAGGTAATATAACATGAAAAAGATAGACCTAGGGGCATTGTAAATGTGGTCTTAAAAGGCAGGTAGTCTCAATGAGGTGGTCCCTCAAAAGAGGGACTACTGTATATATTTTTTGTTGAAATTACTTTGGTTATATTATACATTTGGAGTGTCGGCTTTGTTATTAGATATGTATGGAAGGATAGGCAAGGCAAATTGTGACAATGGACAAACATGACTTGAATACACACGCTGTACATATACATGTTTGCATGCTCTTAGAAATTGTATGTAACCCATGAAAATGTTTGTTGTTCGCTTTTTTTTTTTTTAATGGCACTAGATATACTCCAAATTTGTTTGAAATTTTTACTTCAGGGTACCTTTCATTTCTATTACTCAGCAGTGAAAACATTCCATATGATTGAGAGTCAACTGCACACATCACTGAAGTGAAGGAAGGTTGTTCAAGGTGATTACAGTGAAGATAAATATACTTGAAATCAGACTGCACCAAAAACTCATGTAAAGATCATCATACTGTAAATTGCATTAATTTGGCTGTATTCTTAATTTTGCTTATTTCACTGGTGGCACAAAACAAAAATAAACACACAGTGAAATAGTATTTTCACCTTGTTTGAATAGGGATTATGTCTGAAATAGTGAAGTTAAAACTACAGTGAAAAAGTCAAAAATACAAAACCTTGAAAATTTAGACATGTAAAAATAAAACAATTTACAGCACCAACAAGTGTAGTTTCAGGGTTTGTATAATTCAAAAGAAGATATACAATCTAGAATTTTCACCTTCATTTTCTACATATATACTGTACAAAAAAAGTTAAGCGCCCCCTTAAGGAGGGCTTCACTTTTTTGTACAGTGTATTTTACCTTCTTCCCTTGAATTAAGACTGAATCAACAGCTTTCCTTGACTTTGGTCGGGCACCAAGCTCCCAATCCATTCTGAGGAAAACTATTGACCTGGGGGATGTTATATTGATAGGTCTCATCTATTATTCTCAGTCAAATTCTTTTTCATTTAATGTTGAAATACGTCAAAAACATTGAAGCAGACACCATTTGACCACCAGCTGGGTTTTTTTTGGTTTTTTGTTTTGCCAGCTTTAAGAGGGAAAGGGTGAAGCATTGATGCCTTCTTTTATTCTCATCTGGTCAAGATTTCGACTTTTTTTTTACTGAGAGTGCAACGTGCCCATTAAGACCACTCTCAGGACTGGAGATCAGGTTTTATGGGGAAAATAAAATACTTAATAAAACCCAAAACACGACTGCATCAAACTGCAGTGTTTGTATTCAGGAAGTGGCGGTACCATGGAGGTGTTAAAGAGAGAATCGGCTGTGTGTGTGCGCCTTGTCTCTTCCACAAGTTCCATTCTCTTGAAGTGATCTGTAATGTTGCATTTAAAAGACCAAAGTTATTTGTTCAAACGTACTCATTGTGAATGATAACATGAAGGCAATAGGCATGCACTGAACACTTGAATCTTGTATTATACTATATTTTAGCACCTTGGTTGTGCTATATTGTGTGTCATTAAAACATTCAAGAATATATATATACATATATGTTATTATAGGTGGTAGTATATTTGAGTCCAATGTTATGGTATTGGCATTGAAGCTTAATGTTAAGTTCTTACTGTAAGAATTTTTGGGAACTGTTGACATGGGATTAAGTTCATTATTTTGTGATATTACGGTTGTCTTGTATATTCATCAGCTTTATTGGAGGACTTTATTCTTGCGGTGGGAAAAGGATTATATATGATAAGAGGTGGTAACCTGGAACCAAGATCCTGTGGTGAGACTCATGGAGGGAGCATGCAGTAATCCGGATGTGCAAATGAACAAATCCAACAGAGTAACATGCATCCGGCTGATTTAAATAACCAAAGTAAAAGCCCTGGCATTATTTTCATTATTAGACCTCAAACTAAAAAATGAGTTCCCCAGGGGGGCACAGTATGGTGTTACAGAGTAATCACGTTACAGTGTGGTACTCAAGGTGATCAGAAGTTTTGTCTTCTGTTGGTTTTGGTTTCCTCTCGTACAAATCTGGTCTATCATAAACATGCCATACCTTAGTGGCACTGTTTGGAAACTACAATGTATAATAATGGGTTCATTAAAGGACTGGTGTTTGCAATCTGCTCTTGTTTCTTTCTTTGATTGATCTAACATTTTTTTATAAATTGAGCACCGTCAGAACACCACTGTTTATGGGTTCAATTTTTTCCTCAGCTGATGTTGTGGTGATTAGGCATCCGTTGGCTGTCTTCACATTTCACATTTTTTACATCTTCTCCAAAACTGTCAGCCAGATTCACTTCAAACTTGGTGGGGATATATCTTGATTATGTCTCTGCCAAGTTTATTCAAATGGTCCCCCCTCCCCTCCCCCCCCAAAGGTTAGAAATGCACATTGTATCAATGTGAATGTATGTTCCCATATGTTTGCATGTTCATTAGTGGAAGTGTTAAATAATGCTGCAAAGGCTTGGTCAGTTCAGAGAAAAAAGGAAACTGCTGTATTTGAGAAAGACATCGGCACAAGTGACAGCATTGTTTGGTGCTGCCCTCTAGTGTCAACATTGGAACTATGTAAAACTTCCCTCATTCATTTTCATCTGCCAACTTTCCAAAATGCATATTATACAGTTTGAATCATCTCAGTAATCTAGATATTATGAAGCCTTGTATGTATGTACATAGGTGTGTGTGAAAGAAAGGAAAGCTGATATCAAGGTATGACCTTGTTAACAAAGTGTCAATGGGCCTAGCTAGTGCGTCATGTCCTGCAAATTTATGAATAATACATAGGGTGGAACCTGCTTTTGTGGCCATCTAGACAATGGGACCTCATCAACAGTCAAGTCTTTGACTTATCCCACAATTCCACAGAATTTCATGTTGCACCAACCACCGAAGATGCTAGAATGTTCAACAAGATTTTCACATTTTGATCAATGTTTACATGATCCTGTAGGTGGCACCACCAAGAACAAACATCATCTATAGATTTTATACACTTGATCCAGGCCTGCAAGTTACGCGGAGCCAACTTGAAAATTGTGGACATGATATTGGCAACTCGCCGCTTTTAACTTAAGAGCACCAGTGACCTGAGTTAACTTGGTTACTAAGGTCATCCTATTAGAGAATATATTATTTATTTATCCAAGAAATTAGCTTGTCTGGCTGATTTGCTTTTTGAGGACATGGAATTTTATATCTTTTAACATGTTTTGGCTTGTCATTTCCAACATATGTAGTTGGAACCACCAGTATTACAATTAATTTTGAGCTCCTCAGTCCCACCAAATTTCACAAAGATCCACAAAAAAGTACAGATGACTGGGTGTTTTGACCCCTACATTCCCACTGGCCGTATGACTTTGACCTTGAACTATGGTTTAAACAAATGTTTTGTTCAAAATGCATGACCCAGCTTTCCAAAGATGGTCACACTTTTTGTCTAAATTGGATAAGTTTTTTAGTTGCCCAGGAAAAATGATAAACTTGGAAAACTGCAAAGATTAATTATGATTGGGTCAACGAGGCAAAAAGTAGTTCACCTAATGGATTCTAACCTTCAATGCACCAAGGTGAAATTTTGATCTAGTCAGGCTCACTTCTGATCCCCATTGATTACCCACAATATGCCTCATCATTAACCAAGTCATATTTTCAACTTTAGATGCCTGGTGAGCCAGTAAAAATTTCAAGATCAACCATATTACAGAATATATTAGCATTAGATGTGATCTATATATCATACACATTTGGCATGTCTAACTTAATTATCTTACAAGATATGGATTTTTTTTACCTTTCAACACATTTTCGCTCATAATTTCCATCCAACTGAAGGTAGTTCCACCAAGCATCATAAGCAGTCATGATTTTGGCTTCCTGCACAATCCCACTGAACTCTATGTGGATCTACCAAAAAAATTAAAGAAGCCAGAGTGCTCAAACGGTGCTTACATTTTGACCCATATATAATTCTGTTGGTGGTACCACCAATATCTAACCTGGCCTAGATTTTCTACACCAGCAACATCCTGAAAGTTGAACAGGGTTAACATGAAGACTTGGGACACTCTCATGTTCACAAGCAAAAGTTCACAGATGGGCTGATGGTTGTCTAAAAGTCGATCCCTACATTTAGTCTCGAGTGCCAAACGTAAATGGATGGATGAGCACCAAGGGAATACAGTGGTCCCTGTCTTGAGAGACCACCCCTAGGGGAGGTCAAAATGTGGTCTCTCAAAACAGGTGGTCTTTCACTAGAAGTATAATAACATGAAAAAGATAACACAGTGTTCTGAGACAGCAGTCTTAAAAAGATATGCGATCTCTCATTAGAGGGGTCTCTCGAGACAGGTACCACTGTATGACACAAGTTGCCTCTTTCACCGGATATGACTGTATAATGTTGGCAGGGAACTCCATAAAGGAAGGAGTTACCAATTGTAGACAGACCACAGAAAATTTCGAGGTGGTCTACTTTATGAGCACAACTGTCCCTCTCACCATCTACTACATCAAAAGCACAACCTGTCCTCCTCACATCCATTGTGACATAATTTCACCAATGTCCCAGAGGTAGTTTTGTACTTTGTTAGTATTGTGTCATACCTCTGGACACATTTCAACAACGTATGCTGAAGTCTGTATTGATCACAACGGTCATGCTGTCGCTTGTCACCTAAAATACGGACTCAGTTGATGAAATCTTTTGTGAGTGTTGGGTTTCCAACAATTAATGAAAAAAAAAAAAAAATTATTGAATCCTGGTGAATGAAAACTGCATACAGTCAAACCTGCCAAGCTGAACATCAATAGCCGAACACCTCTGTTACCTAAACTTTTTTTCGGGTCCCAACTTTTTTGTATGTAATTTAATAGGACAGCCATGTGTTGGAACCTGCAATCCCCGAACATCTCTCTACTCTGAACACCGAACACTTGATTGGGTCCCAAATGTATATCAGTACATGTGCGTATGCATGTACCAGTAACATTAGTAATTTAGCCTAATGATATTGATAAGCCCATGTACTGTTAACCTCAAGTTTCTGAATCTTATAAACTTTTTTCCCCAGGTGGTTGGAATTTTCATAAAGTTCTTTTTCATGTTAGACTTTATTTTCCCTTAAAGTTTTTATACTTTATAAAAATAAATATTTATCGGAGCTGGTAAATTCCCCAATGCATGTGCATGTACAGGTGAATTCAAAGTTTACACATGCAGGATGAGCCATAAGGCCACAGCCCAAACCCTCCATTAGCTTAACACCTCCGATACTTGAACACTTTGGCTGGGTCCCAAGGGTGTACGCCTTGACAGGGTTCATCATACACCAAAATCAACATTAATCCGAGGCACCACACCTCTTTCGGCAGAGTACATGTAAAAGTACAGCTTTTTGGCGATTGTCAATCCAAAACATTTGTTACATTTTGGCACAATTCCATTCTGAAGACATGATGTAACAGTCTGAAGAAAAATGCAAAACACATTTTTTTTTTTACATCAATTTTATTTTCACAATATAAACCCAATTCCCCATCAATAATCAAGCACTTCAAAAAAAAAATCTTGATTAGCAAAAGCTGAAGTTCATTGATGATTTATCGGTAAAACTCTGAATGAACACATCTGCACCATGTTACACTGTCTGCAATTATTACTTGCACAATCTGTTGCTATTTCCAAAAGCTATCCTGTGCATTTTATGTCAAAGACTGTTGGCCAGGTACACATATATGTACACATGCCACAGGGGGATGTATGTTGTCACAATAAGGCTGGACTCCAATACAATGTTATATGACAAAAATATCAATTGAAAGAAGGCACAAATAGCATGCAAGAAAGTTTGCATGACCCAACAATACTGTCAGCTGTGACTGTGTAACGGCATCTAATTTCATGGGTACTTAATTTCACAGTTTTGCCTCCATATGTGCAGAATATTAACCAGTTCTTAATTTGATTTCTGGTATTTATTTTTGTTACTTACACCTTTGGGAAGAACAAAAAACAAAAACAAAGAAAAAAGAAAAACAAGGAAAAAACCCCTGAAATTATGTACCTTTCTTAAATTTGAAGTACTCTCTATACATACTCATCTATGTTCTATATTTGAATTACAATTGAGGAATTTGTGATAACGTAGGATGCAATCGCCCCAGTAATGACAAAGTGTAGCCAGTGCATTACTGTAGCAAACATTGCTTTTAGCTGCCCTCAATTCTCATTTGAAACTTGCCCCAAGTATTGCCACTAGCACGAAGGCTTTGAGGGCGATAAAATGGTGTTGCTGGAACAAAAATTTCCAATGCATGAGTAAAGCCCCGGTATTTGTCTGCATAATGATAGCTCTAAATGTACTGCACCTGCAATCGTGAAGCTGTTCAATGTGATTGAAACAGCCCTATGTCAGCTATAACCATAAGCCTGACCTTAATGCAAATGTAATATTGAAATCTTTCATAGAAATAGCTTCCACTAACAAACCAACCTGCTTAGTTACAGTACAGTGAAACCTCTCTTCAATGACCACACCTATCGATACCAAAAAGTGGTCTCTAAAGACAGGTGGTCTTTCATAGAAAATATCAATGTCAAAAAAAGTACTGAGCAAAGTATCACGGAAAAGTAGTTTTGAAGGCAAGTGGTCTTTCACTAGAGTGGTCTCTTAAGACAGCAGGGCAAGAAAATTCCTATGTCCTATTGTCAGGGACAAGTAAAATTGGATGCAGAACAAGTGAAAATTTAGTAAAATAACATGTAAATGACTAGGGCACTTGTCCTCAGACAAGTACACCCATGATGGAATTTTCTCACCCTGGACAGGGACCATTGTACAGTGGTTTTTGGCATTGCCTGGAAAGTCATGCTACAGATTCCACCGGGAAAGCTATAATCTGACTTGCTGGGCAATGCTCCACCTGCTGGCCAGGGCTTTTACACATTTATATGCTTATGGAATGTGGCAAAGGAGTTTTTTTTCTTTCTTTTTGTTATTCTTTCAGCTTACTGATACGGGTAGCAACTGTTTTTACAATAAATTTATTTTACTTTGCAAAACTGCATACAAAACCTCAGAAAAGCCCAACATAAATTTAAATGATTATTTTTTGTTTCCCTGGTGGATACATGAAGCATAAAAATATCTATTTTTACATATAAAATACAATGTGAAAACAAAACAGATCAAAAGGTTAATTGTCTATGGCACATAGGTAAATATCTGGGGGTACATTCCTTTAACCCTTGCGTGCTTAGTAAGAGACTCTGTCAACAGCTTTCTGTGAACCCCAAGCAAGGCTGTTGATCTGGAACATGCTATCATAAGATGTTGTATCTAAAACTCTTACCAAAATGATTTATATTGATGATAAAATTAAGTGAAAACATTGAGGCAGACAATTTACATGCAGGTGCTTTAAGGTAATTTGAGCAGGATCATATTCAGTGACGTGTTTTGTATCTATTAGTATGTTCCCCAATCTTTTTTTTTTTTCAATCCAGTTGGTTTAAATAGTTTGGGAAAACATTCATTATCATTCTCATAAATGCAAGCAAGATACCACTGGAGACGGTATGTATAAAAAGTGAAAGATCTGGGCCTTTTCTCATAAACTGTGTGACAAAGAAATGTCCCCACATTTTCACTAAGACAACATATACTTGCTACCACAGATGACCTCCACCTGACAGCTTTTTATTCATTGTGTACCTCATGCACCTTGCACTGCCCTTTGTGATTGCTGGTGAGGATTTCAATATAGAAAGCACTATAATACTTCTCGATTATATCATGCCCACATCGCCTGCAAACTAATGTTTTGAACTGGGTACGAGACACAACATGTCCGACATATTTACACACACTTTCTGCAGTTCCCTGTTACTTCCATTATGCTTTTTATGTTTTAATACTGTTTTTTAACGCAAATTGTACATACACATACAAGTACAAAAAGGTCCGTTTCTCTGGGATGAACACTTGCAACCGTAGCCACGACATATCATACAGTACATTTTTTAACTTATTCCACATTAGCACAAGATTTTCACGAAATTTTCTCAGAATCAGTTGTAGTTTTCAATTTTTCACACTGAGAGCTTTCACTGAAATAATTACACCATACAGGTAAACATTATGGGAATATCCATGATTGTTAATATTTCATCTTATGTTCACATGGTAACAGTCTAAACATCCTCATTTGAAAAATGCCAAGTATGTGTATCAACAGTTACTTCCCCACATATATTTGTTAAGTTTATGAGGGCATTGAATTGGACCAGTTTTCAGCATTTGTTGAAAACATAATTGAGAAAGTACAAAGTGTTAATTGGTACATGTATTGCATAAAATTAATGTCAACTTACTATTTGGAAACATGACAGCTTTTTATCAGACACAGCAATACATTAAAAAGTCAAATAGAAAAGAATGAAAAAATGCAAAATCTGTGACTGGGTTGGGGGAATGAGAGAACATGACCTCCTTGCAAATTTGCCTGTGATGAAAAAAGTGTTTCAACCACACTGAGAACTTCCATTGAAGCAATGTTTAGTGAATGCAACAGGGGCAGCGGCAACAATACTCTACACAGACAATAAAACAATCGTTGACGAAGGTCTTTTCCAACTCAGTTTGGAATGAGTAAGAACATTTAACAATACACAGTTCACCCTTCCTGTTTGTCCTTCGTTTGGAACTATATTCATCCAGAACTTGTATACATTGAATTTCCACACATGCGTACATTGGACCAGTGCTACACACACACAACGTGCATACATTTCATCACGGTTACCTACACATAAAACAGACACAAAACCATATGCACCTTCTGTTCTGTTTCTTTCATGTCATTCATAACAAGTGACATATTACCACACACATTATACTATATAGGTAAACACTGAGGGGATATCCATGATTGTAAATACATGTATTTTCATCTAATATTGACATAGTGACATTCTGAACACAGGCCTCACAAATTTGCATGTCCGCTAGCCTAGGACAACTCAATTTCCAATCAGGGCAACTTGGTATTGCAAAACACCATCCCTGGGGCAACCACAAATTTCCGTTTTTCTGCATGATATTTGCATGGGTGGACAAGCCTTCTTGGACAGGGCGCCAGTTAAATGCCAGACTTACTGGCTCTGAGGACTGCCACTGAGGAACAGAAAAGCAGAGCCTGGGAACATCCTCAACAAATGCAAAGTATCTGTATCAACAGTTACTTCACTGTATGCATATATTCAGTTTATGAGGGCACTAAATTGGACCAGTTTTCTGCATTTGTTAAAAACATTAATGAGAAAGTAAAATTGTGTTAACTGCAACTGCACAAAAATTAATATCAACTTTTAAATAATTTTGGAAATATGACAACCTTTTATGGAACACAGTAATATATTAAAGAGTCCAAGAAAAAAAGAATGTGAATACAAAAATTTGTGACAAGGCTGGGGGGAGAGAACACGACCCCTGTGTAAATTTGCCCATGATAAATAATGTGTTTCAGGCAGTGCTGCAAAACAAACATCTATAGCACCTGTGTCACATGTAAATTTCCACATGCACTAACTGCTCTACCTTTCAAATATACACAAATTTTAAAGAATGAGGAAACAAAACATTTTCTTGAAAGAGTATACAGTGGTCTCCCTCTTATAAGGCCCCCCTTAAGAGATGCCACCCCTTCTAGAAAGGCCACTTCTCCATGCAGCAAGTATGGGATTTCCATAATATACTCCCCCTCATGACAGGCCACCACTCTTATAAGGCCACATTTCTAGTGCATTTGGGGTGGCCTTATAAGAGGGGGACCACTGTACAGTGAATCCCCAAGGAGATTAATGGCCTCTGGACCAAAGAAAACTGTTTGGTAAGAGAGGGGATTGGCTAAGAGATGCTCATACAGTACATGTACATTGTATTCAGAAAGAATTTCAGCTTATGGAGGCGTTCACAATTATGGATGATCCCTATCTAGGTACATGTAACACTGTCACAAATACATGTAGGCATACACACAATGCTAAGCTGATGTGTCATTTTTTTTGTGGTTTGTAGCCTGCTCTACAGATACACCTACATTTTTCATTTGAGGAACACCCATGATGGCTTGGATCAAACTACATGTAGTCTGCTGAGCAACATGACATGACAGTGCACAGACTCACTGAACAGCAGCAAGCATTTTCACATTGTATAAACAGCAGTACTTTGATCCATACCTTCCAATTCCCAATGAAGAGTTCTTAACGTAAGAACCAACATTAATTTCAAGACAAAAGTCACTGAGTTTTGCATTGCCCTCCAACAGCAATGACTTGCAAGGCAATGAAAACTACACTGACCTTGTCTCACTGACACAATAAGAAACTAATACCCGATTATTTTAACCCTATGGACAATACATATTTTGCAACTCAATGTATTTAGAGTGATATATTAGCGCCTAGAGTCTAGAGTTAAAGGGCAATGTCTTCGCTCCACAGTATATCCTTGACATCAAATCGTACACTATTTAATTCACCCTGCACAACACTGTTAATTTTGCTCACCACTCGTTAGCCATACTAATTAGACCCATGCGGAAACACTGAACAACAACTACAGCATTCTCCCTACAAACATGGACATAGCCCTTGCCCATTAAACTGACCAAACCCAGCCACTGGCCAAACACTGCCTGCTTCACTGCTTTGGACTGATTTCTACAGTACATGTATCCATAATCAAACTTGAATGATAATTCTAGATGAGACCTGTCAGGATAACATGCCTACGTCAACAGTTTTCCCTGGAATGGGTTGGGCACCAAAAGCCCCAATGCATGCCAAGGAAAGCTGTTGGCTCAGTTTCAGTTGGGAGGTTAAGCTTGTAGACAAGGTGCTTATTATAGACAGAAGCCAACTTTTTCTGATGGCTTGAAGGATCAAATTGCATACATCATGCATAGTAAGCTGATCATATACACCCACCAAGTGATTAAATTACACAGTCTGTCATACACCATACCAACCAGGCTTATCATTATATAAGGTTTCATGACTTCCATCTCCACTCAAGTTTCCCATGAGGGTTACAACGTGTATCTTTTGCTTGTGTGGTGGCAAAACTTCTAAAAGGCAATCTGGATGCATTCCTTCAAAATTAGAGTGCATGTAATTGTGAAACAGACAGAATAAATGCACTTTTTCAAACATTTCCAGGTAAAAAAAAAAAAGATAGACATACAATTAATGTGTTTCAGGTCTGAAAATGAGCACCTTTAAATTTTTGTACCTTTCCACAATGTCCCGGTCTCTCACATGAACAGAGCCCACAACACCTTGCCTCATTGACACCAAGTCAACAGCTTTCCTTGTAGTGGGGCATGTTGTCTTGATAGATCTCATGTTCAATTCTCATTCAAATTGTTTTTTTTTCCTCACCATTGTTGAAATTAAACCCCCCCCCCCCCCAAAAAAAAAAAATTGAAGCAGATGACAGTTGACCTGCATTTGGTTTTGGCTGGTTCAGGGTGGAAAAAGGTTAATGTAGGATGGTTTGACTGCTTTTCAATTTCTATTTCAGTTTGCCTCCTTTTCTTCAATTCTGATGAGTTCAAAGCAGTACAACTTTTTGTTCAATTTTTGCCTAAAAATATCAATAAGTTAAAAAAAAAGAATTAGCAGACAAACTTCGCCACAGATTCAACTTTATCAACAAACGGCATTAGCTTGAATATTTTTAGATTCTCGTATTTTAAGTAAATTTCCATGGAAACTGATGTATGCATAGTTCCTCACTTCTTATGCTCCAAGTCCAACTATTTCAAGTCAGCTAAAAAGCTTATACTCTCTTCTAGTCTGAACCTTTTCCTGCTCAGATAACCCAAAAGTGTTCAGATGGAAATTATAATCTGCCTTAATATTTTTACTTAAATTTTCCCATTGCTCAAAAACAGTTTTCCTGTGATTTGTATATAAGACCATTAACAGTGGTATGCCCATAGTCAAAAGATTTCCTTGGTGCAGATTGGGTGCACTGCATCTAGCCTGTGCCAAGGAAAGCTTCTGACTCACTCATACTGTCACCACGAATGGGTTCAAACAAAATAATCCAGTTTGTCCCTAAAAGTGACATTTTAGTACATCTAAAGGAGTTCTGTTCTCAAATAACTGAAAATACAGTAAAACCTGCCCGAGTGGGCACCTCTGCTAAGTGGGCACCTGTGTTTAGTGGTACTTTTGCCCAGTCCTGTTTTTTTTTTACCCCTTTAAGTCCCATGTTAATGAACCCTCTGCTAAGTGGGCACCTGTCTTATGTGGGCAGTGGGGACTCTAAAAGGCCATTTTGTATACCTTTACTTGCTCAAGTGGGCACCATAATTAATCTTTATCTTTTTGTTCACCCTTCTAATATCTCTCAATAATATGCCAAACTGCAGTTTTTCTTACCAACTGTAAAATAACTGATTATAAAAAGTAGTGAGCTGACATAGCCTAGCTATGCTTCTGTAAGTGCCTACAAATACAGTGTGATGACTGTTTATTACAAGGACATACATGTAAATGTAGACCCTCCGCTAAGTGGGCACTTTTGCCTGGTCCCAAGGGTGCCCACTTAACACAGGTTTTACTGTATGTTAAATTTAAAGTATTACTACCAAATGAGGAAATCTGCCCTTTATCCAGGTGATATATACAAGTGACATGGCATAGGGTATCCACAGCTGTGGTTTGGTCATCTGGTCCTAAGTTGTCAAGAAGCAGAACTCAGAACTCTAAACTGTGTAGAAACAAAGTCAACCTGTGAACCATAGCATCGGGAAGGCCCCAGTAGAGTGGTCTATCTTTGGAGAGACCACCCGTGAGACCCCCTGCCTTTTAACAGCACATTTATTAGGTCTCTCTCTTATCTTTTTCAAGTTGTTTAACCTCCTTTCAGAGACCATCTTCTTTATGCGACTCTATTTGGACCTGTCCCAGTCATGGTCTCTTGAAAGAGGAAACAACTGTGCAGTCATACAGACATACAGTTGCTGACATGTTCAGCACTGAATGGAAAACTTGAAATAACTGTCTGGCTTTTATTTGATAATGCAGGTCTAAGTATGGTGGAACGCATTACACCTCATGGTGATGATGTAGCTATATACATGTTTATGTTAATCCAATAATCAGAAACAAGTATCCTTTAAAAATGAAATTGGCCTCATGGTGAATATAAATTACCAAGTGCAAGGGACTTCATTTTTAACCCATGAAACCCTGAAATGCAAAAGGGAATGCTTTGTGAACAGAATGGATTTCTGGCATTCTGCACATGTGTACATACTACTATTGGACATGTTTTACACGCCTAAGGAATATCATGCACTGAAGCTCACCTTGTGAATGCATGCACACGTATGAAAAGTTAAGCACATTAACTCAAATGACCCTGACGTAAAATTCTTATTGAACCCCAAATTTGGGTAAAAATGATGCTACTGTTGTCAAATTGGATGCTGTGAAAAGGATTTCTGGCAGTTTGAGCATGTGCAGATGTAGTATTACCACTCGTAGCTGTACTTCCTTCATCTGATCCAACATTGGCCACCCGTAGTGGCCAGTAAAATAAAAAATATATAAATCAAAGATTTCTTACAATGCTTTCTTGGTTGGAACAGGCCTGCACCAACAGCTTGCCTTAGACTGGGTTAAGGCTCCATGCTGTGCTTGTGTGATTAGATCCAAACTTAGGGTTGGGTAGCATGTGGGCGCTGGGCAAAAGTGTAATGGTGGCAAACACTGCATATTAAATAAATGTACAAACAGCAAATTCATATTCCATGCCACAGAAAGCTGACATGCAGTGTGGTGTCTTGATAGCTCTTATCTAAAATTCTGATCAAAATATTTCACATGGATGAGAAATTTAAGCCAAAACTACAACGCAAATTTGCCTGGGAAAGGGGTCATTTCATGGAAACCTGGGTCACTATGCACTGCATCACAATTTACGGCAGCAAGATGACTGAACACTTTGGAAGTTTTTCTCTCAGAGGTGGAATTCAGGACCCCACATACAAGCACTTAATGGTGTTCATTTGTAGGGTTGGGACGATATATGTATATCGAAATGCCGAAATACTGTAATATTAACCTTATACCTAACCATATCGTGATACGTTCCTTGTGTATTGAATTTTCATGATAAAATAAAAACTTAAATTTTACCATAACTTATGAATTTTATATGCAGAAATTTAAGAAAATCATTCCTGTATGGAGCTGAACAGCTATAAAACCACAGTTCACAGCCTACATCATCAATTCATTGCTGGTACATGTAGACACGGCAGAATGATTTATCAAAAAACCAGCACAGAGGCTGTGATACTGACTATTGCATGTAAATTCAAAGAGTGTGATCATTTCATACAATCTCATGATCTATTGCGATACGTATCATGATACATGTATGGCTCTGTACCAAAAAGTATCGTGATCCAGAAAGTAGTAATGATACCCAACCCTATTCATTTGCACAAATTTTGCTACTTGCTTAAGGAAAGATTCAAAGCGATTTGTTAATATGCAAATGATCACCCTCAAGTGCTGCCCTCTGGGGTCCTAAAATGGTCTATTCAAGTCATGATCTTGACACAAAGATTGGTACAGTCTGTAAAACCACGTGTACCAGGCATTTGCTGACCCTTAGCATGACACTTTAACCCTTTCCCCCTTGAATTGAATGAGTCAACAACTTTCCTTGGCATGAGTTGCGCACTAATTGCCCAATTTATGCAACGGAAAGTTGTTGACCTGGGGCATGCGATCTTGATAGGACTCATCTACAATTCTCAATCAAAACTGATTTTCATTATTGTTAAAATTTGTTGAAAACACTGAAGCATATGACATTTGACCGCCAGCCTGCCGGTTTAAGGGGGAAACGGTTAATACAGTGAAAGTTGCCTTGAAAGATCACTCCCGAGGATAACCAAATTTTGATCTCTAAAGACAGGTGGTCTTTCATAGGAGATGTAGGTAAGAGGAAAATTACAAAGGAATGTATCCCCATAAGTTGTGTAAGAGGATAGGTGGTGTATCATTGGTCTGGTCTGTCAACTCAAACTTCACTGTATCATGTGTATGTTCGCTTACAGTAGCATGGTGCATCAAGCATCAACATTGACCAATGCATCATCACCTTTTGACAGCATGTCACATTATGATGTCCATGTAGATGCACATTTTGCATTTTATTCCACAGGCACAAAATGCCACAAAAGATAAACACATGCACATGCAAGCACTCAAAACCATACAATACAGACATGAACTACTACTCGTACCAAAACTCATCATATTACTCTTTTAATCTTGGATGGAATGACTGATGCAACAATATTATTATCGCTAGAAATACTGTGGCAGCTGAACTTGCTGGTTGTTGCTTTCTTTTGGTCAACACATGTACAAGTATTTGTACAGAGGCCAACCTTTAAAAAAGTAGCTATATCAGACCCCACTTTATCCGGCAGTTTTTTTCTTTCTATATAAAAGATGTTTCTGCATCAATTTAAAGATTTATGCAAAATTCATATAAATAACTAGGTTAGATGCAATTTTCAGAAATATGTGCATCAAAACAACTTTCCCCACATTAAAAATGAATGCAAAATTGGCGAGACATTGATATTGTACGTTTGAAATTTTATACACACATCCATGGGGGGGGGGGGGGATTTATCATGAACTTTTATCATACTTAGTGTTATTCTGACATCCTAATTCTTTCAAACTTACCATAGTTACATACAACCAATTCACCACTTGGAACCCTTGGACTCCTGAATGTTTAGTCGGTCAACAACTTCGTGCGATGATAACAAGAAAGGGAACAATTTCCATTGTAACAATTTGCTTATGCTGCAAAGGCCACGGAACTAGTGCCACATTAACCGTGCTCATATGGTGTCATTATATGCATAAAATATGAAGTTGTACCACATTAACCATGTTTGTATGATGTCATAATATGCATAAAATAGAAGCAGTGTCATATTTACCATGTTTACATGAATAAAATAATGTCACCATGTGCATCAAAATGTAACCACACACCCACCTTTTGATGCCAGCATAATATTTGATGGTTACCAGTAATACTGAAGAAATCTGTGCATATATCATCTGTAATGATGCACACCAAATGCAGCAAAGGTTTAGTTTTAGTTGCTGCACTTCCAAAACCCTATGTAGTAAATGCTTATGAACATATACACCCACTATCTCCACCACGGCTTTAATAGTTTTAACCTTGAATCAGTGAAGTAACAGTCTTGAGCATATAAACTCCCAAACATGGCAAGGTTTGCAGTAAGAGCATGAGATGCAAGCCTTTTCCAAATACATGTGTGATACACAGTGAGATTTGCTGGACAATTACGGTCATGGAAATTATGCCAGTTACAGTGGAAAATTCAGGAGAACATAATTCAGGCATCAACCCAGGCCCCAAGTTCATTTGCAGAGCAAAAAAAACCCAAAAAACTGATTAAAATTCATGACTGGGCAGGCACTAGAAAATTTATTGTTTTAGCTAGTCTGGCTAACTTAGCTGAAAACTTATTAGCCAGACTTAGCCAAATTTAATTATGGAGGTACTACTTGGGGCTAGCTCTAAGAATTTTTTTGCAGGTGCCATTTTTTGCTAAAATGTCCAGAATACTTTATTTGCCGAAAAGAACCAGATTTAGGTACATGTATAAGGATCAGTTTGTAATAAATTTGTGAACTCATAGCCACATTTTACGTGTGTACAATCTTAATTTATGTGCAACATCCTTTAGCCAGTTTGGCTAACTGATGACAAAAACTATTAGCCAGTTCACACCTTTTTAGCTGGTGGCTAACTGGCTAATGCTTAGTGCTGGCGCATCATGACATGAACATGACAAAGGATACAAAAAAGAAACGGTATATTGAGCCATCATAATGTTTGGAACTGTGACATTCTGTGAAATATGTAATATGCAATTCTCCACACAATACCATCACTAAATTACACTGCTTATTCTTGTATCCAATTTTACCATAGTTAATGGACAGATATTGTGATTGTTAGCTTTGAAAAAAATTATCAGAATCATTTTCCCTTTGTTTGGAGCAAGTACGTGTGGTGAGGTAACACAAATTTTGTTTGCATACATAGTCGCTACTGATTTCTTTGAGTTTTGTGAAAGAGAGGTCATAAAATTGTGATTTTATAGATCAAAACACTTTATGCATTAATTTGAATGAAAGGTGAAACCTGCATCAAACTTAAAGTTACATAGTCCATGGCCGCTCTTCCAAGCGTTGTTTATTCAAGGCTTGCATAGCTTTTTTAGGTGGTATCAAAGAGGTCGCCATTCCAGTTCTTTTCCTTTTCTTTCTCTCTCTTTCATCTTCATCCTCATCATCCCCTGGTTGCACATACACTTGGTTTCCATGGTGACCATAGAAACCTGAATTAACAAACCCAGCAGAGTGATCATTATACACTCTCACAGCACCAGAGTTATGGGACGCAGTGACCTGGTTCGTCTTTTGTTGGTCTGACCCCGACTCCTCGTTTGTTTTTTCTGTCCGATCTCCAGCTAAAGATTCATTGTCATGAGCATATTTGCAACTGTGTCCAAATCTGCACTTGCCTTTTTTAAAATTCCAACACACTTTCTTCTTGCCATGCTTTCCTTCTTTTAACTGTTCATCAACTGTCATCTTCACATGTTGCTCCAAGATTGAGTGTTTAACAGCCTCCGCTTTCATATACTTATTCACAAACACTGAGTTTTCAACCTGGATTTGAGTTTGATTCTTGTTCTTTTTTAGGCTAATTTGTGGTGAAGGCAGTTTTGCTGGGAAGGCAAGTGGATTTGGTAACCGATCTTCATCAGTTTTTTGAGCTCCTTCTGTCTCTACACATTCCTTTTCCGTTCTGTCTTTTTCTTCTTCTCCAGAATCATCACTGTCATCCAGATTGCTGGATGTCATTAAGTTGATTCCTGGCTTGCTTATTTCAGTATTGGATTGGTGAGTGTCACTGGAAAGTAAAACAGAAAGTCAATGCTTATTACCTCACATAATTGAGATGAAAGAGAAAGAAATGTCATTTTGACATTTTATAGTTCACAAGATTAAAGTCCTAAGTACATGTGACACTGATTATATGTCACACCTTTGGTAATGTCAGCAAAGCAATGATGTTGACTAAAGGTGACACAAACAAAGCTAGGCACTTAGAGTAGTGCTGTCTTCAACCGGCTCTCCTCGTTTGGTTTTTATTTTTAGACCTGTAAAACTATATATATTCTTGTTGCTTAGGATCTCTAGATTATATATACGCCAAGAATAATGTTAAAAATCATTTTTGGGGGCAAAAAATGGACATTTTACAAAATGGTCCGATTTGGAGGTTTTTCTCGGGATTCTCGAAAAATATAGTACTTAATACCTCAAAAATTTGCAAAATGAAACTTCGTAGACATGCCCAGGACTGGTTTTTGCGTTTTGGAATATGTTTTTTTTTTTAAGGCAGTTTCATGCCCCCTGAATATGAAGAAGTGTTCATTTTCACCAGCATCATAATTAATAATCGATTACAATTTATCTATTGCGTTTATGGAAAAAGTGAAGGAACCGAACCTGGACATGACTACAAAGTTTCATTTTGCAAATTTTCGAGTTTTTAAGTACTATATTTTTCAAGAATCCCGAGAAAAATTTCCAAATTGAACCCTTTTGTAAAATGTCCATTTTTCGCCCAAAAAAGTGATTTTATAATTTTTTCTTGGCAGATATATAATGTGAAGATCCCAAGCAAAAAGAATTTATATAGTTTTATGGGTCTAAAAATAAAAACCAAGACAGGAGAGCGGGTTGAAGACAGCACTTCTCTAAGTGCCTAGCTTTGTTTGTGCCACCTTAAGGGGCCATCCAAATAAATAGAAACATTTATTTTAAAAAGTGCATAGAAAACACACTGGGGGAGGTGGTTCAAGCCTAAATGTATATTTTTAAACTGGTTGATAAACAGTGCTTTTTTTAATCCCGTTACATTTCATTTTGTTATCCCTGATGGAGTTTAAATGACTAAGAAAATGCTTTTTTCTCAGAGAAATGAGTGCAGCAGAACACATGTGTACATATACTGCATGTATCACCACATTCATTCAAACTGATACACAAATACTGATTTTATCAAGCGTGCACTTTCAAGTGGGAAGGGGAGTCCCCGAAAGAGTAACTTTGGTACATTTTGTTAATTATGGGTGGCCCTAAGGTCATCCTTTAAAAATCTTCAAGTGCAGGTAACCCTGGATGGCCATCAAATCAGTCCTCACCCACTGATTTGTTTACATTCCGTGGGCTTAGATTTTCTGTCCTTTTTTCTCTTCCCTTCTGTTTTTGTGAGATGATGCACACAAAAAAATTTGGAAAAAAAAATACTGAAACATGTGTTGGTTCCATATAGGTTAAAAATGCTGATCAGGAAATTAGTGACTTCAAAAGCAACTGTTGCCTCCAAAGCAGACCCAGTTTTGTGTTACCTCTACTACCCAGTAGAGTCGACAAAACAGACAGCTTGGGTCTGCTTTGAAGGCAAAAGCAAATGGCAAATTTCTTGGAGGCTTTGCCGACATTGCTTGTTGGATATCCCCATTCAGCCTATCCCCTAAGCAGTGCCCATATACTCCTAATCTCATGTGTCACACAGCTTACCCTGCCTCCTTCCCCCAACCCATTATTCTTTCCAGTGATTTACCATGGGTACAGTCTTGTAACTCCAAGAATACATGTCTTGGTTATCATGTGGCAGCGTTCTGACAGGTATGCCTGAGCTTGTGGTATCACTTTCCAGCATTGGGAAGATGGCTGTAGGAGTTCTTTGATGAAGATGTTGTCCTTTGGGTTCCAATTGATTTTTTTATCCAGTTTAAAGGTGTCAGAAGTGACTGGCTTCATTATCAGACCTTGATATTTTCTCATAACATGTTTGTTAAAAGGTGTTTGTCTTTGATCTATTTTGGCTGCCAACTTTGGACCAATATCCCTCCAAAAATGTGTTAAATCTCTCTGCTATCTCATGTTTATTGGATTTTTAAAAAAAAAATTTCAATAACAAAAAGAGACGGGAAGTCTTTTTTCCTTTTGTTAACATTTAAGATTGTCTAAATGACATCCCAGGTCTTTTTAGTATAACTTTTAAAATTGAAAATGATAATACGATCGTTTCTCATGTTGAATAACTTTTTCAAGTATTTTATTGTATGTTTTAAGATTCTGTTTTAATGGAACATATTGAGGGGAATCAGGGTGAGTACATTTCATTTGTTTAAACAAAGAGTCCCAAAATTTTATTGAATTTAAAATTCCATTTGTCACCCAGAGTGACTTTTTATGTTTATATTTGTTGAAGTGGGAAGTTTTAATAGGGATATGCTTTTCTTTACAAATATGCAATATATTTACAAGTTTATCATACTTCGATTTTGGATCTTGATCTAAATCATTGTCTAAAGCTTGCATAAAATCTGTGTTATTCATCTCATGCACAAAATTTTGCGTAGATAAATTCATCTCTAATATCAAAAGGATGTTCATGGAAAGTTTAGTGTCTCTAATGTTTGGCGGACATACTGTATGCCACTTTTTTTTTTTGTATTCTGTGATACACATAACATTGTTTGTTTGCCACATGATGTAGTGTTTGAATTTATACATTTTGTTCATGATCCTGTTGATAAAAGCTGTTCTTTCACTTAAAAATGGACAGGTAAGACAGTTATTCTTTCATTTGAATGAACCCACAATTGTGTTTTCCCGCCTTTTCTAGGGCCCAATTAAACAGCCTTTCTTGACTTCCTCTACCGGGGGAAAAAAACTTTGTTGGTCTGGAGATAGTAGTCTGTATCCCTTGAGCATATGCATCTCACTCTCAAGAACTGACAGGGAGGTACAGCATTACAGCAAAACTTTAGATGCCATGATGTATAGTGTAGGTAAGTATGAGCATCTATCGGTTTGCTGTACACCTTAGTATGGAGTAAACAGCCTTCTTTCATTAGTGATATGTCTAGGCAATCTCATGGTCTGAGAATTTAACTGCAAATTCTATGGATGGATGCATATTGTTAACATATTCAAGTATCATGATTCCTTATTGCCATGTGGCCATAGTGTCAACTTCATCAACAAATTGTAATATAGTTTTAGGTTTTTTAATTCTGTACTTGCCATTGCAGAGGGCACGGCGTTCTGTGCATATGCATCAAAGTTGCTTCACCGGGACACAAGTTGAAAGGTGCTTGCAACTGTATATGGGAACTATCGGGTAGAAAAAGACTGGTAAATGGTTCGCATCTGTATGAGATTGTAGCATATATAGGCTAGGCCTATTGATGGGTGGCCATGACCACTGTGCCACTGTGCCAGCTGTCAAAATATGTGAGAAAAACGAAGATGTGAACATCTTGGCTTTTTTTAAGATACCAAAAAGACAACCATGGCGCGGATTATTGATTCATGCAACCAACAGAAAAGAAACAGTAACAGATAATTGGGCAGTGTGTTCCAATCACTTTGTCAAAAGAATTCCATCAAGAAAAGAAGGAAAAGTGTTGCCACATAGGGAACAATTTGTTTGACCCTTCCATAAGGAACATATCAACCAAGTTTCAGCTTAATCTGAGGGATGGTACTGGAGAAGAAGTCAAAAATAGCAATAACGCACAAAAAATCATAAAAAAATTAAGCTTCGAAAAAAATTGCACCACCACCTGGTGAACAAATTAGAACCTAGGAGTCCCTAGGAGTGTTCCTGTGTGATATCAAAGCAATCGGGAGGAGTGGTTTAAGAGAAGATTTTTAAATATTTGCCCCCCCCCCCAAAAAAAATCACTGGAGCTTGACCACTGGAACAAATTTGGTAGAGACCCACCCAAGGTACATTGCAACCATGTTTGAAGTCAATCTGGTTGACAGTTTTGGAGAAGTTGATTGCTGACGAAGGACCATCAGCTACTGACAAATCAGCTGAGCTAAAAAAGGGAACTTTAAAATATGGAAGTGGCTATTGAACAAGAAGGAGAATATATGCCCCCCCCCCCCCAAGGAGCTACAGGTGATGGAACTTCTATCATGTCTAATGCTAAATGCTGAAATGCACGGCGGTGGAGATCATATATATATATATATATATATATACATGTAAAAGGATATATGGACTAAATAGTGTGACAGTCATCAGTTGGCTTACGGGACAGTTAAAGTCATTCTGGTCATATGCTGCCTGCTGAGTCGGAGAAATAATGTCATCGTTTGATCCAAATCAGGCATTCCTATGTATCATAGCAATTGAACACCATTGATTTAGTCTCACATGGGGTGAATGCCAAAGAAATGAGAACAAAGACTGAGAGATTTGATATGAAACCTCTGAGGCTGAGTGCATAATCTAAACTAAACGTGGACTATTATATTTTCATACTTTAGTAATGATGGACAATTACTTGCTTCAGACAAAGTAATATTGAATTTAAAGAGAAATAGAAATCAGGTTTGTTTAAGGCTTACTCATAAAGGACTTGCAGGGCTTGACATTAAGGACTGCCTGGTTGTCCGGGGCAACCAAATTTTCAGTCAGGGCAATCAAAAATTATGACCTCAAAGGGACTTTAATCCACTGGTTGCTCCAGAATGTAGAAACAGTTTGCTTGGGGACAACCAGGCAAAAAACCTTAATGTCCACCCCTGACTTGTGAATATTTACCATGAATATTTCACTAAACAGTGAACATAATGATGGGACATGGATTTATGGACACTAAGGGATAGACAACAGTGCAATGATACATGTGTTGGTGATTGAAATTTGTTGCGAGCTATAGTTTAAATTACATTCAGTAGAAGAGTATGTTACAAATATATTGGTAACAGAGCTTCATAACAAAGGGCAAGGTTCACTTGCCGAAACAGAACATACGCAAAATGCAAATCGGTGATATAGTAAAAATAAGTCAAGTAATTATGAAACTTAACACCATAATTCTTCTCTTGTATGTTTGTCTTCCTGGTCTGGTGGTTATTTTGTCTCAATACCAGTATTTAATAAATTGTTCAGGAAAACATGCATATCATGCTTGCTTTACAGAACAGAACATCCAATATGACTGACCTCTCATTCTGTGGGTTGGGCAATGTATGTGTTTACCATAATAATTCATTTAATGGTTGATTGTAGCCCACACTAATACATGAAAAGAAAAAGGAAACTAGGAAAGATGATTTGCTGCATAGCAAATAAGTGTGTGTGTCTTCAAAGCATATTGGTATGGCAATGTACAACTATTCCACAAAACAGGAGTAGAAGTTGGAATGGCATCTCTATCTATTATAGCTTTGAAATTATTCAAGATTAAAAATTTCTAATGGTGCTTTTTAACATAATTTAAATTGCTACAACTTTTATTTTTAATTCATCAGGTGATCAGGTGCCAATGGTCAACAACCCCCTAGTAGAAGTTGGAATGACATCTCTATTATACTGCTGAAGATATTCAAGATTGAAATTTTCAAATTCAGAAAGAAAGAAAGAAAGAAAGAAAGAAAGAAAGAAAGAGAGAAAGAAAGAAAAGTGTGTGTTGACACACACACACACTTTAATGATAGACTGCATGAGCAGGGATCTTGAGCATTTCCTGGACTGTGTAATTGTATATAAATAATGTAGCCCAATATGTTTTCTTTAAGAGCCACTGAACTGACTGGTGTCCACAAAGAAAACTTTAACTTATAATTAAATTACCAAACAGACATAGCTATTCAATCAATGCAGCCAACGTTTAAATGACAAAATTAACTCATTCAGTGATGAACCCAAAGGATATGCTCTTTGCTAATTCTTTCAAATTTGCATTGCTAATACAATGTGTGAAACAAATAAAAAAGGTCAGAATATCACAAATCATGAGCACATATTATATTCTAGTATGATTGTCAGAAATTTTAAATCAGAACCCCCTAATTTAAAAGATAAGAATACTCAGTATATCCCTTTGATACAAATTTTACTGACAGTAAATGAAGACTTCTGTCCTGAATAAGTCCAGGGATGCCGTATTTTCAAAGGGTCATTTTGATGTCACATCTTGTAAAATATATACCAGGATTATGGCTTGTTTGCAGTTTACTTGAGATGTGACACCCCTGTAAAAATTTAGCAACGCATTTGTTACCCCTAACTATATATATGGCACATTTTGAAATCCCTGCCAGTGCCTGATGAGACCTAGACAGGTCGAAATGCGTCGCACAGTTTCCAGTTGCCTCTTCTTGGCTACTTGCTTTGTCTAAATCACCCCTGTAAAAATGTCCCACAGGTCATACGATGTTGATAAAGGCTCTGGATTATGAGTGAAATCTATTGGGGTAATAAAATACACATAAACTCAAGGCTGAAGGGTAGGGTGTATTTTGATGTGGTTACACTAGCCAGGACTTTGGAATAAGCTGGCCATTTGATACCAATCATTCACTGTCACTGGTCATGTGTGTTCGGTGGGGTGGCAGACACATAGCAGGGCCAGCTCCACACTAAAATGGTGTCCCTTAAGCAGGATTATTTTGTAAAAAATCCCATTATTTGATGCTACAAAGGTGAAAATAAAACCCATGTAAATGTCTACAGCAGCACCCATGTGGACCTGTTGACAAACACCACTAATTATAGCAGCCAGGTTGAGTGGCAGGGCAAAGAGGTCAGTGATAGTCTGTTTGGCCCACTAGCACTGTGGTCACAACTAATGAGACGGCCCCCAGAGCTCACGTTGGAATGCACTGTATAGTATATAACATATTGAAGATTAAAAACTTTAATTAGCCCTCATTTGCATAATTTTGAAAAGCATGACCTCTCATTATAAAAAGGCCAGACTTTATCAATAGAAGTATAATTGTGCCAAGTTTGGAGTTTCTACGTGTTATACATTTCAAATGAAATGTCGGACAAATTTGCCTGTAAAGAAAGAAAGAAAGAAATAAAGAATTCCTAGAAAAACAGAAAAGTGTGTGCTGACACACACACTTTAATTACTAGAAAGCTCTCCATGGACTCAAAGGACCTTGGAAAAGTATTGACAATAAGGGATCTTTAATTTAAATGAGAGCATGTTTTCCGTTCTGTAGTATCATGGCTGACCTCTCGTTCTGCAACACTGGGCGATGTATGTGTTTACCTCTGCATTACATGTATTATATACTAAACAAAGAGAATAGCTTTCTTAAATAGAATTCAGGTGTTTCTCAAACTGTTGCATGTAAAGTTTGGAATTTCCAAGGCCACTTACAATAACATCACCTATCATGTGCATTATGTTAATTATGTTTTGTTAAGTTCTGCTCTGGCAACTAGACCCTGCCATAACAAAGCATGTCTTTTTGACACCCCTGAGATGTTGTGTCTTCATTTTTGACTGTTCGGGTAAAGTTCTGTTTATTCTGGCAAAATTCTGGTTGTTCTGGTGGAATTCTGTGATTAGTGTAAGCATGTTAAGCTAGGATGCAAAACTGGAGTAGATGTCCTGCTGTCTTCAGATTTCCACACAGTTGAATAGTAATGTTATACATAGATGAGGCAATAAAAAAACTCATTCAACTTGATCATCGATGTTATTTAACACATTCACTGTAAGTTCACAGTAGTGACCTTACGCATAAAAATTCTTAAATTCTTACAGGAAGAGTAGCAGTTCCTGAGCTGGTTTTCAGTTTAGTGTTGTGATTATGTTCAGTGCTTTATTCTGAAGTATCTGTAATTTATTCTTTCAGTTTTACTGAAGAGGAGCAACATCCCAGATGATATCAAAATAATGGAAGTACAGGTTTACTAAGTAAGGATTTGTAAAAGGTGAACAGGTTATGTCTAGGCCTAGGGTAAATATTTACTGCTCCATCTATGAACTGCTTTCTTAGTGATGCTGCTTGTCGTTCACAATCACATGTTATCACAGTTAAAAGTAAACACTGTAAATGAGTAACTGCCCATGGGCAATATCAAACACACAAAAAACTTTGCAAGTTACAATGGCAAAAAGTGAAGTGAACTGAAAAATCCCTATTCTCGGAATTGCACATCCGGGAATCTTAGTTTACATGCTCGCGTTACTCGGTGAATCTCCCTGAAAGCGTCTGTGGATACCCATTCAATGTATGCTAAGCGTTACCCAAAAACCAGTGCTAAAACCCCAAGTTATGATCATCAAAATCTCTCCAATTTTTCATTCAGTAGCAGAATTCGGCAAAATGATGCTGCCTTCAGAGTTATTTTGTTGATTTGCGGTCGACAATATGGATATAATTTTGGATAAAAATGTCTAATTTTACACGGGACCATATGCGATGTGGAACGTGTTTTCACAGGGCCCGCTCATTTGCATAACAACAGCAGTCAGCTGATGAGCAGCTTATGATGCGTTGGCGGATCCGAGAATACCATAAGCCTTGAAGCTCTAATAGAGACTTTGGAGTTCTAAACAAATATTTCACTTCACAGTTGAACTGAAGTGAAAAATTTGTTTGGCTCCTCTCTGGAATGAAACAATCTACCCATTGTCTAAAAAAAATAAAAAATAAAATATAAAAAATAAACATATAAAAATTTGGCAGAACGATAAAGCTCAAATCCAGCTTCTTAATTTGTGGCTACTGTCGATTTTCACAGCTTGTCAAATTCATTACGTAAATAGATGACAGATGGCGCACTGAACAGTACCACCAGTTGCATTGCTTGCGGTGCGAGAAATCAGACGAGCCCTAGTTCATTTTGCTTGCCATTTCGTCAGCCATGCGACAAAACTTGGGGTTTGAATGATGGGCATATCTTGCAGTGATGCATACCAAAACTTTTCAACCTACTTACACATTCACTTGTGCTGATGCAGAGTCTGACTCTTCCTCTGATTCTGATGATGTGCCATAGTCGGCGACGAGGGACGCCATTTTGACGCAGGCCGCAGTTGCTATCGAGACCTGTCTCTGATTGGCTCCTAGAGCGGTACTTTCCGAAAATACACTATTCAGAAAAAAAGGATTATTTCTTTAATCTACGTATTCAATTTGCGAAACGAACCTAAAACATGATTGAATCGTGGCAAATTTTACCCCATTTATACGTAGTTTTCACGATTACTCTCACTTACCGGCTTCTCCGATCAGCTGCCGGATGTAGATGGCGTACCTGAAAATTTAGGTTCGAAAGGAGATTGGGACTTTCATTGCCTTTATTTTTTTCAATAATTTGTTAATATATCGTTAGTTAGATACATCCTTGTCATAAATCGCATTCAGTTTTTCCTTAAAATAACATATACATCAATGTATGGCTGTAAATACTTCTCATATCATTATTTCGATTTTTTTTAATGAATGGGTGTTAACGACTTGTTTCCGACTTCCCATATGGTAGTCATTCATTTGGTAATTTTGACATTCAAGACGATAAAATGTCTGGGAAGGTCAGACAGCGCACCGCTGCAAATGCTGCAGACTCTGCCACTTTGTCAGTCAACGAAAGAATTCTCAAAGAGTGTCACACAGTCTATACAGATCCAGAGAATGGTATGTAGTGGTGCTTCTTTCTAAAATGTCTTCGGTTTTGCACGGCGCTCCCTCGTTTCGTGAGGGTTGTGCCATGCAAAATCCTGGCAAGAATGTTATCATGGGAACTAAATTACATCACAAATATGTTGGCTATTTTCATTTGTAAATTCATTGACATGGGTGTGGACACATATATTTTATTTTCCTAGTATCCTACTGATTCGTCTGCCTAGGGACATTTAAAACTGCTTGTGTTGTTTGCGTTTCAGACGTTTTTCTTTGCTGCAACGTAGTTGAAATTTTGGGTAGTGCCCGACTGTTGATGAGTCAAGTCAACCAGCTGACAGCGATTTCCATACACCGAGCCTATCATGCGCTCACGTCGTGATCGCAATAGAGGGCGCCAAAATTTAAAGAGATTTTTATAATTATTATGCTTATCTTTTGATCCAAAATGGCAGTATTCTTAACACAAAGTGTGGTAACTGTATGTTACACTTGTGGCTTCACTAATGTCGTGTGGAAACCACCAGAAACACAGGGACCAGTCGTTGTTTGTCTGTTTTTCAATTTTGACATTCCACACGTCAGAAGGCAGGACCCATTGCACACCGGTAATGGTAAAAGAACAATGGGCGATGCCCGTCTCATAATAATGGCCTCACATTGAAAATGGTCTGCATCTATTATTTGCATTGGCCACTTACATTAATATTTGTCTCGTCTTGAAATGTGGGATGTTAAGCAAGCAGATGGTGACAGTATTTCAAGACATGATGGATGGTATGGATATTTCTTTCCAGTAGTTTAAATGATTATGCATGACTGTTTTTATGTATTGCTTCAATTTTTGTAGTTATACAGATTGTAACATACAACCATAAAGTCAAGATTATTATGCATAAATTATCCGGGAAAAAAAAAAGAAGAAAAAGATCCATACATAAGAAATTATAAACAGACAGAAACTTTTTTCTTTGAAAAAGGAGCCCATTTAGGATATTATTTTGATTTGTTCCACAATGTACTTATTTTTTCAATAACCGGCCAAAATTTCACTTTTTTGAAATTTTGACAGGATTTTTCCCCTTGAAAATTGGGTGACAAAATTTTAGGTCAGCTTGCGAAACTGGTAATTAATGTGAATTATTCATGGTAATCTTACCATGACTATGTTGTGACAAATTAGTGAGTCACTATATTTGAAATGATGAAGCATTAGTAACATTTTTTGTTACATATTACACAATCACAATAAACCAGTAAACAAATCAGAATTATAGAATTATTGGCTTTTTAGTAAATAGACATGATGTAATACTGTCTGTCCGCTGAGGGAAAAGGATGGTCTGGTTTTTTTTCTCTCCAAAGCTACGATGCTAATTTCTGTGAAACTGCACAGGGATACTTCTGGGCACTCCTAAATCTTCATTTGTTGCATAGATGGGGCAGGAATTTTGCTTTCTAATGAATTTTTGTGTGATTTTGTAATTTCTAATGACTTATGAACCATTCCAATGGATTCTCATTAAACATATAGCAGGATGGCGGAAGTACTGCTATTTGTTGACTTTTAAGAAATCTTTGAAATCATAGTTATTATTGGGATTAATGTTGTGAATTTACCCTCCTTTGTAAATGGATAATTGTTACTATTCAGATTGATGCTAAAATTGACTGTTTCAGTTTTATAGTCCACTCTCTGTCATGCAACAAGGTGTACAAACAGTCACCTCACTAAAATAGTCATGTTTGTAAAGGTGTTAGCTTTTGATACTCAACAGATAAAATTACTGTTAAAGAGGATATGTTGTACTTAAGTGTTATTTAAATGAATACTAGCTAATAAAGACGATAGCTACCACAGTTTCCTAGTTTTGACTTCCTTGATGATGGACATGAACACACCCTGTCCACACATCATTGATATTCCCAGAAGCTGCTATACATTTACTCTGTTACATCTATGTTGTGATTATCCCCATTGATCATTGAGATTTTGTCTGCCAAGGGGTCCCGGTGTCTGAGAAGATTATTGTCTCGCCAGCGTTAGCTGTTTGCGAGACTAAGCTGTCACTTTCCGGACGTCCGTCCGTCCGTCCGTCAGTCCGTCAGTCCGTCCGTCCGTCAACCAAAAACTCCGGAGTGGCATTATTTCACTAACTAGATCAGATAGGGCTATCATACTTGGGTGGATGATTGATTGTAATCATCACTAGAGATGTGGGCCATCAATGTTACACTTCATTGATTACTTCTTGCTTCATTGAGCATTGGAGAAAAACTTCGGAGTGGCATTATTTCAGTAACTAGACTACATAGGCCTTTCATATTTGGGTACATGATTTAATGTAATCATCCCTAGAGACGAGGGTCATCACTGTCACACTTCATTGATTACTTCATGCATGATTGAGCATTGGAGAAAAACTTTGGAGTGGCATTATTTCAGTAACTAGACTACATAGGCCTTTCATATTTGGGTGGATGATTTATTGTAATCATCCCCAGAGACGAGGGTCATAACTGTCACACTTCATTGATTCCTTCATGCTTGATTGAGCATTGGAGAAAAACTTCGGAGTGGCATTATTTCAGTAACTACACTACATAGGCCTTTCATATTTGGGTGGAAGATTTATTGTAATCATCCCTAGAGACGAGGGTCATCACTGTCACACTTCATTGATTACTTCATGCTTGATTGAGCATTGGAGAAAAACTTTGGAGTGGCATTATTTCAGTAAGTAGACTACATAGGCCTTTCATATTTGGGTACATGAGTTAATGTAATCATCCCTAGAGATGAGGGTCATCACTGTCACACTTCATTGATTACTTCATGCTTGATTGAGCATTGGAGAAAAACTTCGGAGTGGCATTATTTCAGTAACTAGACTACATAGGCCTTTCATATTTGGGTGGATGACTTATTGTAATCATCCCTAGAGATGAGGGTCATCACTGTCACACTTCACTGATTACTTTATGCTTGATTGAGCATTGGAGAAAAACTTCTGAGTGGCATTATTTCACTAACTAGACTAGGAAAGGCTTTCATGCTTGGGTGGATGATTCATTGTAATCATCCCTAGAGATGAGGGTCATCACTGTCACACTTAGAAGCTTCAGAAGCCTGTTGAAATTGGATGACCTCAACTGATTTCAACGACCTAAATGTATTTTCATGGGTGAAATGCAAAACGTGGCATTACCACTGCAACTTTTGACGAATTCAAGCCAAGTTTACCAAACTTACACCACCTTTGCTTCTTAGGAAAGCTTTAGAAGTCTATTGAAAGTGGGTGGCCTTGATGTATTTTTGACCTACTTTGGAGGTCAGATGCATTGCATCCTCGAATGTACAATGCTATTCATGGCCAAGAGTCAAACCAAGTTCACCAAATTTATACTAGCTTTGCATCTTACAAAACGTCAGAAATCTCTTGAAAGTGGATGACTTTGACCTACTTTTGACTCGACAAATCTTATTTTCCTTGTGTGTCTTGGGTATAGTTGATTGTAGGTCCCTAGTTACTATTTAACATGAATAGCAAAGTACCTATGCTTTATTTTTGGTGTTCTTAAATTTATCTTGGAAGTGTCCTTTGAAGGTCAAACTTAGGTAACTGAACATATGAAGTCATGTTGGCCAAGGGGTATTAAGTGCTTTACATGACATCTATCACTACGAAGCTTGAAACTGGCATGTCAAGCTCTGATTTGTATTAAGATGTTATATACTTTATTGGCCATTTTGTTTAAAAAAAAAAAAAAAAGTGGTATATTCTGAGTAAATATATTGAGATTTACTTGATACATTCAACATCTACTAAATACCATTATAATGTTTGGTCTTACAATTACATTGCTACTGAATGCTGGCGAGACATTCATGCCCCCTGGGCATGGCTCTGGTTTGATGAATGGAATGCTACTAGTGATACCTGTACACATGCATGTAAAAAATGTAGATTTGTTCAAAACTCGTGACTGAAACCACTGTGAACCTGGTGAGGATGTATCTTGGGTTGGTCTCACCAAGTTTGTTCACATTTACATTTCTGTTTTCTTCCCCAAAACAGTTTGAATAAATTCACATTGAAACTTGGTGGAAGTGTACCTCAAGTGGTTCTCTACCCGATGTGTTCAAATGGTGAAGTTCCATTGATTTTTATATTTTTTATGAATATTTGCTTCAGATGACAAGTCAGCTGTGGTTATGGTATGGTTCAGCATCTGTCATCCCTCCGTCTGTCCAGAATTCACATTTTCGACTTCTTCAAGTGGTCATGATTCAGTGATTTTTATAATTTTTTGTTCATTTTTTGACAAAATCTATTTGTTTTTTCCTAAACCAGAGAGCAAATTGCTTTGAAATTGCATGGGGGCAAATCTGGGGACTTATTGACCTTAATTTAATTTCTTCAAGAGGTGGCCCTGCTTTTTTTTTTTTTTTTTCTGAGATTGTTCTGAAGCATGGGGTATATATGTAGCTTGTGGGAGGGGTGTTCACTAAGTAGTGACATTGTAGATCCCCGCTTTAAAACAAATTATTCAATTTGCGTACTGGTCGGTTGATGCATACATTCGTAATGATTGCTAATGCTGTATGTAAGTCAGTGGGAATTACAATGGAATTGATTTCTAGATTTTTTTGGTTTAATTTTTGGCATGAGGACATTTTTGGGGACCCTCAGAACTTAATTAGTTCTACAGGTGGCACTAAATTTTGTCCATTTTTTATGAGTTTTTGTGTGTTTTTCCATGTTTTACTTTTACAAATCCATTGCTGAGATTGTTCTGAAACTTCATAGAGATGTAGCTTGTGGGAAGGTTAATCCAAAGTGTCACTAGGTCATAATACTCTGGATCCCTGATGTTTCATAAAATTTTCAATTTGGGTACCTGTCAGTTATAGCCTGACCGAACATGCATTTTGAAACAGAACCGGGTACACAGTACACATCACCGATCCCAAACCGGATACCGTTCGGATTCGGTATATGCAATTCAAAACATGCCATAAATAAACTTAAACATCTTAGATAGGTTGATTAAAGCTTTATTTAAACAGGGGTTTATTGCTGGTACCCTTTTGCACTGGGGCATTACTATTGTTATTGTAATTCAGGCGATTAATGCAACCCATGTGACGCACTTAATCGCAAAGTAGCATTTGTTGCATTGTTTAAAGTGTATACAAGTACGAAAAGTAACCTCAGTGACCTTCTTATTTAACTTTATTGCCAACATTGACAATGATAACCGAATCTGAACATTTAGTGACTGTAAAAGCCGATCCCGAATCGAGCTTCAATCTTGAAACCCGGTAAGCTCTGGTTTGGTTGTTCGAGTTCTGTCAGGCTCTACTGTCAGTTAATGCATGCCTTCCTATTGAATGGGGATTGCAGTGGCAACTCACAACTTTTTACTTACTCTCCAATGTTCTCATCCCCTAGACTAGAGTGGGACTTATTATGGGTTGAATGTCAAGGTCAGCTGAGAGCAGGCTCTTCACACAGCCCTGTTGTTGAAAATAAATGTGCTGGATATTAAATTCTATTTCAGATTGGTCATTCTACGATTCTTCATGATTCCCTGCTCACGGAAAATCGGTGTCCCTGCATTCCGACTAGACTAAGATCAGAGTATTCATTAAGAATATAAGATATGCGAAAACTGCGTGGTATTTTCCTCTCTTTCTCTTGTAGTTATAGACTGCCAAAAATACCATGGAATGCACTTTTTATGATATCAAATTTTAAAAGTTGCAACCTTTGTGTCATTATTCAAAATAAAGTACTACTTTTCCCATGTATTTGTGTTTAAATTGTTACTTTATATGTACAAAATTGGAGTAAGTTGAACAGATTATAACCCTTCAGATCATACTATAGACTGCCCAAAATGCACCAGAACGCACCATGCATGACCTTGAATATTAAAAAGCTTCTGCCCCAGTAGGGGGCCATGTCACTTCTCAGGATCGCTCCAGCTCTGTCACTTCCCTCCATTGTGATCAGTTTCTTACTTTTTCATCTTGGCCCACTCACATCCCTGATGTCTCCATAAAGGTGGGTCCTGGGCCCATGCTTACTATTACACAGTAACAGAAAGTACCAATGGGGTTTGATTTAGCCTTTGTTAATTTTGTCCTCAAGTGACCTTGAAAGAACACACTGACCGGTTGGGTGATAGCTTGGTAATGGTGGGTCCTAGGCCTCTGGGTATTGTTGAACACTAGCAGGAAAGTGCTTATTTGTTCCTTTTTAGTGGTGTTAATTTTGCCCCTGCATGACTTTCAGGGATCAAACTGACCTATTGATTTATATTTTGTGGTAGATTGTAGACTATTGTTTATTATTAGCCATTAATAGGAAAGTGCATATGGCATTTTTTTTTAAATGTTAATTTTGACCTTGAGTGATCTTGACATGTCAAACTGACAGTTTGCCTTGTGTCTCCCACATGGTGGATCCGAGGCCCATGGTTATTATCGAAAACTGATAGGAAGTTAAAGTACCTTTGGGGTAGGAGGGAACTTGAAACGTCATACTGACATATTTGCTTATATTTTTGTAATAGTTGATCCTATCACTTTTCATCTAAAACTTGGTGACTCCTAAACTCTGTGAGTGAAGATTCATATTGCAGACAGTGATGATGAAGTCCCCTTGTTTTTTACGTTAATTGATATAGTCACTTTCTGTTCAATTAAAAAAGAAAGGCATGTCACATGTGTTGAAATATTGGTGAAAAGATCTACAAAGTTTAGGGTACATGTGATAAAACATTGAGAAGACTTTGCTTGGTTTCCTCAATATGGAAGGTGCAGTCAGACAGATTTATAAATTTTTTTAATTTATGAAAATATTCGTATGGCCCATGTACATACCAAATTTTAAGAATGTGACAATAAAGTTCAGGTAGAGCTGTAATTTTAATATTGTAACACAAGTAATGGGAAAAATGTAATATTTACTTCAGCATTTTCTGGGTCATAAAGGTGGAAGGGTACAAAAAGAGGCAATATTGTAATTAAGTTTGTAACAAACATATTCTGCATGGACCTATCAATGTATTTGTAATATACAATGGTGTCTGTTGCATAAGACCCCACCAAAGGCAGGCCTGCCCAAATTAAGAATTTGGGTGCTCCAAAAATTTGTTGTGCCAAAATACAATGTACAAACCTTTTATTTTGCGTAAACCCCTTCTGCAGTTCACATGCAGAGATGCCCATACATGTAGACTGTCAAAGATTCTGGAGCCGAAAGGTTACAATATTTATTTCAGCATTTTCTGGGTCATCAAGTAAAAATCGACCCAAGTAAAAAGTCAAAGGGTATGCTTTGAAGAAAAGATTTTCCTCCCAAGCCTGAACATGTTGTAACATTACTAACAATTGCACCCTAATTTTACAAAAGAATAACAAGATTCAGAAACTGACGAAAACTGACTTATCATTACAGTTTCAGTTGCAATTGCAGCATGTGCCACTCTATGGAGGACAATGATTTATGGTGTTCTATTGTCAAGATAAAGTGTGTTTATATTATGAAATGTATTTCTTTTTCATGAGGTTTATTATCATATATATTTTTATAAGTTATTACAGTGGTTGGATTCATCCTGTCGAAACTGAAAAGGTTGTACCAAACAAAATTTGCCTGTGTTCATTCAAGTCCCGAGATTTCATTTTACTGTCATTGATTGACACAAGACTCCTGAGATGGCTTTGCAGTTTGGTGAAACAAGTTTCAGTTCTCCCAATAAAAAGTAGTTTTGGTAAATCGAATGGGCCCTGGGAATGTCAGGTCATAATGAAGGCCATGTAACCAGGAAGGTACCGGTGTTCTTGTGCATACTTTGCTATCAATCCACGTCTATATTGTACTATATTTACATTGAATATCATGCAGACACATAGAAAACCACACAATAATCTCGATAATATGGTCCTTCACGTACTGGAAATAAGAGTTCACTGACAATTTTCATCAACAACAGGTATGCATTGGTTGAATGATTGAGCTTTGCAAATTGCACTGGACATGTGAGCATATTTCTGTCTTGGGACTGATCGCTACGTTTGATACCATTATATGCAAAACTAGATGATGTCGTTGAAAGATTTGATGGGGGGGGGGGGGGATATGTGATGTTACCACAAAACTGCAGGCAGTGTGCAAATGAAACCATCATTCGTGCAAGTTGCACAAGTCATAGGGAACCCCTTTAATCAGTTTATGCTGTCATCAACAGATATTACTGTGCATCAAGTGTAAGACCACCGCTCTTGAGAAACTACGTTTGTTGGTGTCCACAGGCAGTCTCCAAGACCAGCAGCGTTCACATGCACGCGTGTGTGTGTGGTTGACAACATATTAGCTCTTTGAAACATAAAATACTGGTATGCAATGGATAGTATTTCATAACCCTTTTTACCTCAAAATATGAAATGTAGTCAGCTTCAATGTTTTTCTAAAGTAAAAACAAACAGTTTTAGTGACAATTTTAGGTGAAACCAAAATAGCATGGCCCCAGTGAGCAGCTATCCATGACACAGGTTGAACAGTCAACACCCAACTAATGGCAAACAAAGTTGCTTTTTTATTGGGAAAATGCTTAAAATAACTATTGCTATTCATGCATTGTACAGTCTGCATGGTACTCACTCTCATATAATGCCATTTCCAGTTCATGGAGAGAAAAATCACGTTCCTGCTTCAACAAAATTATTTTGTATTACTTGTAATTTATCTGTTATCTAATTTGAAGCTTCATTGGCAAATATCTTAGCTGTGTATTGTACATGGATACACAGGCATATGTTGTTTCAACAACTCCCAAGTTGTATGTACCTGAGTGAACACCAGCCATACATGGGTCACTCATATTATGTGACTTAGCGTTAGATACATATTATATGACTTAACATTATGAATATTAAAATTTTTGCCAGTTGGCCTAAATAAATTACACTAATGATGTTCCATTATTCAAAAGCAAGGCAAAAGTGTCCATAATACAGTTTTGGTGAGTATTTAGGAGTACAGGTAAAAAGTTCTTAGTTTACATGAAAAGATGAAAAGTTTCTTTGGCCAATTTGGCCACAGCTACATGAATACCTTGAGCATTATTTCACCGTTATTGGCCAGCCTAGAAAAGTCCTTAGTTTACATGAAAAGATTAAAAGTTTATTTGGCCAAAGCTAGATAAATACCTTGAGCCACATTTCACCAATATTGGTAGTTGGTTAATGCCAGTGTAGAATATTGAATGAGGCCATTGTGATCTTGTATTAAAACTTTACACATATTATGAATAGAAATAGCTGATTTTTTCCACAACTGCTGAAGAATTCAGGGAATTTATGGATTTTCCCACCATAAGTGATCTTCCTAGGGAAGTCCAGGGAATGGTAGGCTAGCACTAGATCTACTTAGCAAATAGCCATTGGCAAAAACTTGTGATTTGGCTAATAATGTTTTGTAACCTTCAGCCAAATTGGCTTATTTATGTTAAAAATGCAAGTCTTGACACACATAATTCATATATCTGAACTTTAAATATTTAGAATTGTTAGCAATAAGAAATAGACGGGGCTTGCTACGACTTTGTGGGCCAAGACAAACTAATATTTTGCAAGTAATAGAGCTTTACTGAAGTTTGCCACTGCAGTGAAATTTTTATTGCCAGCCTAGGAATGTTCTAGAAATTACTGTGTTGCTAATAATATAAAATCATAAGAGGAGGTAAGGAAAATGCAGTATCTAATTATGCTTGCATTATTTAAACTTTCAAGATCTTGTTGGATTTTTGTCTCAAGTGAACATTCTAAATAATCCAGCCATTATCAGGAGGGGTTGCTGCCAAAATAGCATTGGCTCCAATGATAGACGCATCAAAGTGGAGAACACAGAAGGTTAACCTGCAGTCATGTCCACAAGCAGGGAGAGATCTAGGCTTCAGAAACCTGTAACCAAAACTGGAAATACATGTACAGGCATAATCGACGAAAATTCAGTCATGGCCCTTAAATAATAAATATTAGTTATAAAATGTTTCGGCCATTTTCACATTTCTTTAGCCAAATTTGAAAAACATGAGCATTTGGCAAATTCTGCACAAGTTCCAGAATTAGTGGATAAAGAGCAAGGCTAGACACTTCAGGACAAAAAATTGTTTAAAAAATTAAAAATGAAAGTGGAGTCCAAAATGTGTGTATGTGAGTATGTGGTAAAAGTATAAATGATGGATTGACTCAAAGAATAAAGTCGTTAAAAGTGGCAAGTTATTAGCCCTAGAAGAAGAAAGCATTTTTTGCACAGCATCAGTCTGTCATGTCAAAAAGATTCTTGAAGTAAAATATGTAGACGCACATGCACAAAATGTATTAAGGTTACTATAATGTAAGTATAAAGTTATTGGCCCTAGAACAAGATTCAAGTGTTTTTCACACAGTATCAGTCTATCATGTCAAAAAGAATGATGAATTAAAATGCGCACATGCACATACACAAAATGTATTAAGGTTACTGTTGTCATGTAGTTGTAGCCAGTGCCTCTTTGAGTAAAGACAGAGTTGCCAGCTTTCTTGGAGGTGAGTTGGGCATTAAGTGCCCAATCAGCTCCAAAGAAAGCTGTTGAGTTGGAGCATGCTACGTGTATATTGATTGGGCATCTGCAAATGTCATTTACATTTTTTCATTAACATTAAAACTCATAATAAAAAGTCACTGAAGCAGATTTCTTTTTTTTTTTTTTTTCTCTCTATGTGGTTTTGGTCAGTTTAAGTGGGAAAGAGTTCAAGAAATAGGTCCTCAAACCTCCCATTGCAAAATATGCACTGTCATGTAGTGGAAAAAAAACCCCAGCTAGCCATTGGGGATTTGACGAATGGAAAATTGTATTCAAAGACTTTTGCATAAATTTATGTTCATGTACATGTGAACTGTGGTCAAAAAGCTATTTAGGACATATACAGTAGAGTAATTATGAACATGTGATTTTTGAGTCTGGCAAATTGGTTTATATGTCCATCATTAAATATATGTAACAAAATCATACAGAAACCAATTTGATGTTTCTTTTTTTTTTTTTTTTTGCTGGAAGTGGAAGCAAAGTTAACCTTTGGATGAAATTTGGTCTGATGATTTGGCAGTCAGGGTCAGGGTTAAATGTTACTTTGATCCAGGAAAAATCTAGACAAAGACCTGGGAATAAAAAAAGATCATGCTATGGACTTTTGGTTAGATGTATCTTAGCAAGTTCAACTGCAACCAGTATTGCTTCTGTGAAGGCTGTTGACCTGACTCCAATGCAAAAGCAAGTATCCAATTTGTTTGCTAGCCATGATGTTTAGTGTGTGTGTGTAAAGAAAGATCATGGTGCTTTTTAGGTAAGATGGAAACTCACAGTATTTAACCCCCCCCCCCAGCCAAAAAAAAAAACCTCTTGTCAGAGTAGTTGCAGGTAATTTGACCCGAAAAAGTGATAAACCACTTGGAATTACCTCTCTTATGGTTAGTTGTCATTAGTTTTGTATTGGGGTATTTGTGTCATACATATATACAAGCTTGAATCCACTGATGATAACTCTGACTTAGTATCCAATAGCTGTGGTAACAGGCAGGTGGCAACTCTAGGTCCACAGAATACATTGAAAACTCATCATACTGACACCATCTGTTGCCTAAGAAATGTGTCAGATACGTGAGTCAAATTACAAAGAAAATCAACCTTATCCCATGAAAATTTGTGTCATTATATAGAGTATAACATGCTTTGTTGATGATAATGAAGTATATCAATGAGCACTGGATGCCATGTAGCAGAACGAGTTCTGCTGTATGGTATCCATTACTTCATATTGTCTACAAAGCATGCTATAAATTTTTTATCTCGTGTTTGAGTCGATTTGTACATTTCAATACAGAAAGCAAAAATAAGAACGACATTTGGAGAAAGTTTTACTCCTCATCAACACAATTACCGATGAAACTGGAAGAGTGCCGATGCATCATGTTGCAGCACTGTAGCTTTTAGGCCTATGATACTGTATTTATACAAGCCTGTTATAGTACTAAAATCAACCCAAACATCAGATAATATTGAATATGTGGGATATATGAGTGTTGTTATAATGAGGTTTCACTGACATATAATTTAAAAGTTTCCATGCGAAAAAAAACACATACATTATAAATAGATATGTGTGTATATATATATATATATATATATATATATATATATATATATATATATATATATATATATATATATATATATATATATATATATATGATATTCATGTTTTTTTTGTTTTTTTTTCATGGAAACTTTTGAATTATCCTTCTGTGAATTAAGTTTTGCGACATACCTACCTGTTACAATAGCCATTGGATACTAAGAAGTCCCGTGTGGATTCAAACTTGTAGACCTGTACATGTAATATGTGTTGGTAGGGGTGGGCTACATTGCTTGGTCCACCTGGGACTACAGACAGTGGCCACCTGGGTTTGATATGTCTGTTGATATTTGAAATTCTGCAACACATTGTTGACAGTGTAATTGCTGCACAAACATTTAGAAATGCCATTTAATAATACATGTATAGAATCAGACTTGATAGTTTGCAAGAGATTAATGGAATGAACAGTGGGTCTGGATGGCCTTTTGACTCGTGCTTTACTGTGGTGGTTGAAAGAGTTAAGTCAGTGGTTTTTGCAGTACCAGGATAGTGGTCCTGCAACATGAAATGCCATGCAATAAGAAAAAAATGACATTGGACAAGGTGAATCAAAGTAATATTGGCAGGAGGGAGGGGGAGGTGTTGCCACTGTAATGAGAAAATCAACCTTTCGCTGGTCAAAAAAAAACTTCAGCTGCCGCTGTCCTTGATACGGGTTTGACACAGAATGCCATGTCAATGAAATCTATTGCCCTGCACCTTGTAACACAATGGGACTTGTGACACTTTTCATTCCGAATGTTTTTTAATGGAACATTTTAGGGGAAAGGTGAGGCACATGTAGCAGAGAATGTGTTTAACTTACAACTGGGTGGTTCAGGTAATAGAATGGGAAAGAGTCAAGTACGAGGTTACTGTACAAGGGATGAAAGCTTTCAAGGGAACACACCTGAAGGAAGTCATTTCAAGTAAAACATGTAAAGGTTGCTCATCAGCATGTGTGCAACTTCCCATGTACAGAAAGGGGAGAGGTCACAACAATGATATATGTAGGAACTCAACATGTTGTTAACATTCCAATGGGATTGATTTGCATATTCATATGTGCAGGAAATTGCTACGATATTAAATAATGCAAAGCAGAGATTGAATGGTATTACTGTCATTCATGTATTTTTTGTTTTTACGTTTTTCTTTATTTTGGGGGGGGGGGGGGGTGGCTTGGAAATAATGAATGCTATTTGTATTATTTCAGAGAAATGGTAAGGTTACAGATTTTAATTTTGAATTGGTTTCACATTTTGTAATTCACTGATGTTGATACACTATTGAAATAAAACTCCATGAAAAAAATGTTTGGACACAGGTACAGTGCATGGAGGGAGGCCTTTCAAAATATGCCTGTGTTGGAAGGTGTTCAGTGAAATGCATGAAATGTCAAATTTTACATGTAGAATGGAAATTAATCCAGTCACTGCCTTGCAATTTCAGCTGTTAAATCAGTTCATCTGGCTTTTGTTTCATGTTTGAAGCACACAGGGAAGTGTGGTGTGCGTAGTTTGAGACTGTCTGTGATTTACATTATGACTGTTACAAGTATCAGGAGTGCTCTCACCTGTACATCAGCAAATGACACATTTCTGGGAAGGCAGTCGAGATACATTGTGAAGGAGATTCTCGTGTAATGGCAGCTGCATGGAGGAGTTGTTTAACACCTGCATGGTTCCTGTAAGACTTTAGTCACCAGCCTTCCTCAGAACCAGTTGGGCACCCAGCAGACAACTCCTAACAGAGAAGTGTAGGGATCAAAGACGTGCTATTGTGACAGGTGTACATCGAAAATTCTCAGACAAAATGTGCGCATCAGGGGGCTGTTTAAGAGAAAGTATTGAAGCAGACAAAGATTTTTACATCTGGGTGCATGTAGGTTGGAAAGAGTTAAATTATTGATTTCTTTTTTTGCCCAGCCAAGTGCAGACACTCGCAGTGGCATTCCTCTGTTCATAGCTTGGAGATTACATTTGTAAAAAAAAAAAAAAAAAAAAAAAGTTGGCAATGACCAGGTGTCTTGTCCAACATGTTGCATTCTTGGTACATTCCAGAGATGCAAAGCCAGTATTTAAAATGTACCTATTGATCCTGAGCCTGTTGAGTGTCATGATGTATATATGCAGTATCAATTATGTATGGTGTAAATGTCATCGTAGATCCATGATCATAATGCCATGCAGACAATTAAGGAGTCTTTGCCACACCTGGTCAGAAAGACGAGGCAGTGTAATCACCCCTAGATTATATACAGGTTGCAGGCCTGTGTGTGTTTCACCTATCGCCTAATTGTCATAGCTGACTCAGAATCACAGATAGTTGTTCTTTGCTCTTCTGCGTGGCAAATTTAATTTTTGCTTCATTTTGTAACGTAATTGGAACAAACCATTTTGCTTCTCATTATTTATTGTACTTTTTGATTACAAAAGAATAGTTGTGTACCTGAGGAATTTATGCTTAGGCCTGTTGGGAAAAAATTGATGAGGATGGGAAATTTTCTTTCTGACCTCACCATTGGCCTACGGTTCTGGGCAGGTGTAAAAAAAAAAAAGAAATCTTGTGGGCTCTGGGATGATCAATCATCAGAGTTTGTGTGACTAGGCAATTTCGACATATCCAATTATTGCTGTATTGCAGAGCCAAATCAGTATGTAAAATCTAAATCTTTGTCAATCATGCATAGTGTTATAAATGGTGACCAAATATTGATTCTTTTAAGCATAAAAACTATTTTAAAAATTGATAAGTGAGTGAGCGTGTGCAGTGTGTGTGTGACAGAGAGAGAGGAGAGAGAGAGAGAGAGAGAGAGAGAGAGAGAGAGAGAGAGAGAGAGAGGGAGGGAGGGAGGGGAGAGAGGGAGGGAGGGAGGGGAGAGAGAGAGAGAGAGAGAGAGAGAGAGAGAGAGAGAGAGAGAGAGAGAGAGGGAGGGAGGGGAGAGAGAGAGAGAGGAGAGAGAGAGAGAGAGAGAGAGATATCTTTGGTTTTCTTCAAGGAGCTAGGTGCAGGTGCATCTTGTTCACATGCTTAGCAGGGTGGTATGTCTGCCTGGAGTCAAGTCTCCAGCTGATAGCCTTCCAGGGAGAGCTGGTGCCATTAGCCAATTATCCAAATGCTAACACTTTATTCATTTGGCTGAAGGAATTTGCAAATGGCTAATTTATTTTAACATGAATTATATAAGGGTTAGGTCAAATTTTTCAGTGAATGTTGTTTTATTTCCTGATTTGGCGACTAATTTTGAAGGCCAAGATCTGCCCCTTCCATTCTCAATTTGACTGTTTTACCTCATGAACACACATGAAAAAAAACTTATTTTCATAGAAAAATGAAATTACATAAAAATTTTATCTATACCAACAATAAAAAAGGTACGCTTATAGTCAGCCGTGAAAGTATGGCATAACTAACCTTGATGCAGTGTTGTTCCTGGGTTGATAGTATGTTGGCTGGATTACATACCACAGACTTGACATTTTTGACACTGTATATACCTGTACATTTGATTATTTGAAATGAATGAGTGAATAAAGAAAGAGAGAAAGAAAAGAAAGAATTGAAACACAAATTGGGATTTAATGGCCATTTGTGTTGCTTTTCTTTTTTGCCATTTTTCATACTTGTTGTGGTAGCTTTACCTGCAGTGTTACACCTTTGCCATTTGACCAATTTTGGCAAGTACGGGGGCTTTTCATAATGTCAAGTACTACTTTACAGGCTTTTATGCACTGAATAAATATGCATCTGCATGGTAATTACTGCCTCCTTACCACCCAAGGTTCTTTTGCAGCCATTATTTCAATTTTTTTTTCCTCGGTGTATAACAAACTTAAAGCAATCAAAGAAAAGTGCAGCAAGCCATGTCCTACATATAGTTTGGCAATGTCATGCATTGACACAGGTACAAAGTTCAATGTATGCTAATGGATACAGGATAAAGTGGTTTCTTGTTGAAAATCATGACCGGTTTTGTGATATTATACAAGAGCTCTTGGTTCTCGTTTACCGGTCAATCACATGCCATGACTCATTCCAAGCAAGCAGGTGGTCTGGTCAAGTCCCGGTCTGTGGGTATTGCATTTGTCTAGCAAGTCATTCTCTGGCTGTGTCCTGGCAGTAACACGGGCATGACTTACACATACCTTGCCAAAACCACTGGGAAAAAAGACAGCAAAAAAACACAAACCCTGAAGCATGTTGGTACTTGAATGAAAGCTCTTTTTATGAGGAATTCAAATCTACATTCTAATTTAGGTCCAGTTGAGAGAGTGTGAACAATTTGTTTCCATTTGGGATTGAAATTATCTGCAGGTGGCAATTTGATGACAGACCGTATCAAAAGCACAGGTCACTCTGGGTATGGCTGGCATTGTATCTTGCCAAGAATTGTACATTTTGCTGACCAACATACCATGCTGCAAGGAGAAATTCTGCTCTCAAAATATCTAATTACAATTTTCATTGGAAGTTTCAAAAGTTTGACCTGAAAAAAAAAATGTGTCCAGTCAACTCACAAATTATGTTTGTGAACAAAAGTTGTAGAGTGGACCCAAGTGCATGATACTAAGGTCCTGTCAGTAAGTTATTTTGTGACATTGCTAGCAACAGAGTGTTGCTCTGGTATATTGGGTTGGCTCTTGACATCGGGGGACATCATGAGGACACTTTGAATTCAGCTTTTTGTGTGCACAATGATAAAAAAATGATTGATCATGTAAATGTTGTTGCATAAGTTGAGTTATAATTTCCAGAAGTAACACACCACATGCTAAACCAACATACTGAGTCGGATGAAAATGAATCCACCAGAGTCAAACAATTGGAAGGTACAGAAAAAATAACTTTTTTATCCAATTTGAATTGTGAGCAGAATTTCAATACAATGCCATGCAGATTGTTGGTCATTCAATACAAAGTAATGCCTACAAAGCTCAGCTGTAATAGAAAATTTGAAAGCCTGTTACATAAAGTTCATATGGTATCATCTCCGTTATGATGATCTAATGTCAGATGACCTGGTGACCTTCACCAAACAAGTTTTGACAATCTGTCAAAGATGTGCAAAGTTTCGCGAAGAACCATTGGATGCTGTGCGAGTTAACATCATTTGTGTTCACGGCTGATGTAGCTGCTACTAATTCACAGTCTCTTATTTTCTTTGAAAAATGTGTTGAGGTAAAACAGCAAGAAAAAACATTTTGCGGTGATGACATGCTGACTTGAAATTTGGTTTTGCACATAACTTGATTTTCTGATTTTAAAGCAAACTGATTTGTATGGAAAACTTGGGCACAGCAACTTTTTTTGCCAGAAATACACTTTATCCCAGAATATGAAAGGACCATGTAAAAAATTATGTTTTGTCCTTTTCACATTATTTTGTTATTTTGCGAACTTGGAATCATAGTCTCGTTGGCCCTGCAAGGTATGCTAACATCATAACAGTGAACTGGTCATGCTGTGGCACTCCTGGCACCTTTACAAACTCACCTATCTTTACTAGTTGTGACCAACGTTTGCGAAAACATGTACACTCACACCTGAAAAATGAATCTTGTGGTAACACAACTGAATTCTATGGTTTACTGGTGCCTGTGGACTGATTTTTAGCTCTGCTGACTTGTCAGTCAGCAGAGCTTATAGAATCTGTTGGTGTCCGTTGTCCACCCAGCCATCCGTCCGTCTCTCATTAGACTTTTTACGTTTTCATCTTCTCTAAAACCGCTGCGTGGAATGTTTTGAATTTGCACATGGATGCTTCCCCAGGTGGACCTCTACAAAGTTTGTGAAGGAGATGATGATGCAATAAATTTTCTATTTTTTATGACTTTTTTAATTTATTTGTTGAAAAAAAAATTCATTTCAAGAATTACTTGGCCAATTGCTTTGACATTGCACATAGGGTCACCTAGGGTCAACTAGTTTTTACTTTGGCCACCAGGTGGCACTGCGATGTTTTCCCCAAATTTCTTAATGATACACTTTGCATGTATTGAAGTATGTATTATAAACACATTAGATTCATTATTGTGCTGATAAAATTAGATGGAACTGCAAACTTTAGACATAAATCAGACATTAGGGTAATGGTAACATTTTGTAACACATGTATGTTGTGTGAACTTGATAAATTTTTCAAGGTCATTAAACACTTTAGAAAGGACCCTAAATTCAGTGAGTTGATAAAGAATGAAGTGAGTGATACCAAATGTATCACAAATGTGTAGTATGTGAAAGTTTGATATTGCATAATATGGATAACCTTGACTAATTTTCTGCAGGTCATTGAGAGAATGCAGGTAATGATTTTTTGGTGATGGCCTGGTGATCAGCAGATCATAAAGCCCATGTTAAAAGAAAAAGTTTGTATGATTCTTTCACGTGTTTCCTGTTTTAAAGGATACAATCTCATTTTCATCCATTGCAACACAGGGGTATCTCAAATTGTCTGTCTGAGTGCACACGTCCCTCTGCTCATATGGGTGCTGCAGTCTGATAATTTTCAGATTAGATAAGGTGTTTTTGTACCTGGGTCTTATTTTCTGTAGGGATCTGTTCCAAAGTTGTCGGTTTTCCTGGTGTTGTTACAGGCAAGCTATGCAAAGCACACTTTCCGCCCACATGAGATTTTTGCTTGCTGGATAGACATGAGTTGTTGGACAGAGCCAAGTTACTATGCATATTATAACTACATGTAAGGTATGGCTGTAAAAAGGCCCAGTTTAGATAGTTACTGGAATGGAAAGTTATTTCAGAAGGTTCCTTACTGTTCAGATTGTTGCCAATAATGTATGAGTAATTGGAAGCACTCTGAATACAGAGAGGGAGAGCAGGTTGAAAATGACAGCATTCTGATGATGGAATGTCCCATTTTCAGCCAGCTTTAGTGATCCATGTGGAATGGGGAAAAAAGAAACACAGAACCATGTGCACCATTGCAATGTTACCATATGCTAATGATAATATGTGAGCCTGAGTGCATATGCACCTACAGTGTATGGGCTTGCCTTTGCAGGAAAGGCAAAGAAATACATGAGAGAAGTGGCAAAAGAAAAGAAAAGGGAAAAAATACCGAATAAAACAGAAAATATAATACCTTTTCATGAGACTTGATAATAGAATAAAAGAAAATGTTGTACTTCATGAAACTTGATAATACATGTACAAACTTGTGTTTGTGAGTATATGTTCTGTTTATTCCTTTGGGGGGGGGGGGGGCTTTCACACTTACATGCAAAGAGGAAATCCTAGTTGTTTGAATGAACCTTGGAGATTCATTTTAGAATTCAGCTCATTCCACATCGGTAGTGGATTATGCCCAGCTGTATATGGAGTAGCCAGAACACAACTTGTCAAGCAGAGCTGATGGTAGAAATGTTGGTACTTGGCTAAAAGCTCTTTGCATGAGGAATTTGATATGTACATGTAGTTCTCTGGTAATTCCTGTATTTAACCTTTTCGCAATAAAACCAGCTTGGGGGTCAATTGTCATATGTTTCAGTGTTTTCAAATAAATAACAGTTTGACTAAAAATGTAGATGAGACCTATCAAGGTCGTATGACCGAGTCAACAGCTTTCCTTGGCATGGGTTGGTCTTAATTCAAGTGGGAAAGGGTTAAAATGTGAAGAAAAAACAACAAAAAAACCCGAGTCACTAGCTTGGAGTGAACATGCACATGCAATTCCTTTCAAAATGTAACTTGCACCTTCCCAGTCTCTGATTCTCTCATTTCCTGTTTATTTACCAAGAATGAGAATAAACTTGGCATATTCATATCATTCATAAAAAGGGCATTCATTCACATGGTAACATGCCTTGGTGAAAGTTTCTTTTTCATACCCCCCCCCCCTTCGAGGAAGAATGGGCATATGGCTGTGCCTCTGTCAGTCTGTCAGCAGAGAGACTTTGGTTTCCACACCATAACTCAAGAAATGTTTGAGATAGGACTTTGATAGTGCCCAGGTATATATTCCAGTATAAGGGCTACGTGAAGTATGAAGGTGGTTGACCTTGACCCAATTTCAAACGTCATGGAGGTACTGTGGTAAGTTTTGGTTTCTGCATAACTAGAAAAGTTTTTATGATAGGACCTGTATATTGTGCAAAATTATAGTCCTTATCAAGGGCTAAGTCAGATTCCAAAATGGGTGACCTTGACATAAATTCAAAGGTCACAAGGTCACTTTAATGAACTTATTATCTGCATTGTAACTCTGAATTTAAAGTATGGCTTCAATATTAGACATAATAAGTTGTCAATTAGGGCTTGGTCAGCTTAGAAGATGGATGACATTGATCAAATTCCCAAGGTCACCACATAGAGTTCTACTAGTGAACTTGGTTTCTGCGTTTTAACTCAAACTTCAGTATTGGACATGTTAAAAGTCCTCAATTAGGGCTTTGTCAGCTTAGAAGATGGATGACATTGACCAAATTCCCAAGCTCACCACATACAGTCCTTAAGTGAACTTGGTTTCTGCAGGATGAATAAAGATGTTTTTCACCTAGGGCTTTCACTTTAGACAGGAACATATCCTTCTATAAGAGCTAGATCAGATTCTACAATGGGTGACTTTGAGTCAAGTCTTACGGTCACAAAGCCAGAATAGTGAATTTGGTTTCTGCTTAACAACTGTAGAATTTTTTGAGCCAGAGCTTTTATTTTGTAGATGTTTATAGTCCTCTATTAGGGCAAGATCAGCTTCAAAGAAGTGTGACCTTGACCTAATATCCAAGGTCACAAGGCCACTTTGGTGAATTTGGTTTCTGCATTCTCTTCCCAAGGTCATGAGTGCCCCATTGAGTAATATCTACAGGGCAATGAGGGTGAACATAATAACGGTTAGGGGGCATCTATGTTTTGCAAACATGTCTTGTTTTTTTCTTGAATTGAGACTGTCTCCACAGGTTCCCTTTGCATTAGTTGGATGCTAAGTGCTCCACCCACACTACGGAAAGCTGTTGACCTGGGACAGGGTTGTGTTACATTAATAGACCTCATCTGCAAATTTCATCCATATCATTTTTCATTACTGTTGAAATTAGTCCAAAACATTGAAGCAGATGACATTTGACCAGTAGCCAGTTTTAGCAGGCTTAAGTGGCAAAGGGTTAATAAAGTCATGCTGCAGCTGCTGTGAGGGCATGGTCATGAGGACTTGCCAGCAATTATAAACAGCGGCCCAGGGCCCTTTACCACATGAGTGTGGAATGAGTTAAAAGTCTTCACTGACTGCTCTATTTTATCAATTGACCTTCAGCCATCATGTGAAAATGTTTGGTATTTGCTGAAGTATAGATGTTTATATATGTCCCTATTTGAATGAGGAGCCAATGTTTACATTCATGTGTGCTTAGCTGTCAACTCTCCTATTTTGACGGTAAGTTTGCTATTTTGAAGAACCCATCCTTTATGAAAATAACAGCATCTTGATGGAAAAAATTATCAATGTTCCTAGTTTTTGTGTACTTTGATATAAATTTCCCTGTCACAGAGGTATAGAAGTAAACACTATCTTGTCTTGAAATGGAGCTCAGATGGCTGTATTTTTAGTCCAATGTACATCACTGCTGTCAAGTCAGGACTCTGTGTTTGAACAAATAGTTTTCATTTGAATTATTTATTTATTTTTGTCCATTGCACTTAGTGACACTGTTTCTCTATGAAGAAGGAAGGCAAAATGATCGTATTGTAATATCAGAGAACTTTCTGTACTGTTAAATAAATTGTATGTTGTATTCATTTGTAGTCATCACCACCACCACCACCCCCCAAAAAAAAAATTAAAAAGGGAACACACACAAAAAAAAAACCTTTATATCTGTATTGTTGCATGCTTAAGGTCATGCTGATAGTTCCAAAGCATTTAAGGCAAATGTCAGGAGGATATTATGCAGACAAATGAGCTTCATTTAGCATGTGCAGGTTTAACAGGTACCAGAAAATATTAGGGCTTAAAATTGGTGTTTTTATTCACCAGCCAGCCAGCCCATGTTTTGCCTTAGATTGAAAGTTCGATGTTAGTTATTACAAAGATGGATAAACTTGCATCATATTTTGCATACATGTACATGTATGTTTATAGTGAAAGATGGCAAGCAAAGATTATGTCACGTCCGTTTCTATATCTTTGGATTGGACATTGACAAACCAGTGTAGACACAATATACCCAATACTTTTATAGCTGCTATATTCATCAGGTCAACTTGTGTACAGACACCCTGTACTCCCCAGTCCCAGAGGTACAAATGATAGAATTGGAACTCCACATCTCACCAGAGGGCGACACCATATGGGTGTATACTGCAATGTTCAGCAGGCAAACATAATTGTTACTTGTAAATGATATAATAGTAGGATATTCCGTTGAAAACCTCTCTGCTAGATACGCAAAAAATATGACAGCTTTTCCAGAAATCCCAGTTCCACATCCTGTTCCATGTAAGGCTTTTGTGATAACATGTGTACAGGCAACCAGGTAACCCAGCATCACATTCTGTTCTTTGTTGACTGTCTCTTGTGTGAAAGCAAGTGTGTTGCCAAGGAAGACAAATCACCCCACAGCATATTCTGCTCTTAGATTTTAGCTCAGCTGAATCATCAGTCCATCATCCATCGTCTCTCCATCCCTTGTCTTTCTACAGTTCACACTTTCAATTTTTTCTTCTCCAAAACTGTTTGCCAGATGCACTTCAAACTTGTGTCAGATCTACCATGGATGAGTTCTACTGAGTTTGTTGAAATGGTAAAGCTCCTGTGAGTCTTGTTTTGTTTTTTTAAAACAAAAAAAGTTTTGTTTTTTTTAAAACAAAAAAAGTTTTGTTTTTCTTTCTGACAAAAATCATAAAAAAAAACTTCTCCAAAACTGCCAGGCTTAATTTCTTTGACATTGCATGGTGACCCCCTGATCTTAACTCATTCCATACCAGTCCTTGATTTTTGCGTATAATTACCTAGATTTAAGGCCACAATTGCATATTTAAATTCTTCACAGATTCCTTTGAAATTGCATAGGGATACTTCTGGAGATCCCTGGACATTACATTATTCATTCAGTAGATGGTGCTGTAACGCTTTTTAAAGAATTTGTATGCCTTTGCTTTGCTTGACTTCTTGTCCCAACCAAACTTTGTTAGTTGGATCCTCTTCAAACTTATTGGAAATGTATTTGGATATATCTCCACTATATTACCCACTTCATGGTGGTGCTCTCATTTTCTGATTTTAAACAAATTTGCAAAATTTGGAAAGATCAGTAAGAGGATGTGAATTTGCTAACAGTGGTGCTGTGCTAAATGTCTCAAACGAAGGTGACCTTGATATCATTCTGAAGCTCACAGGACAACTGTAGTTTGTGTGTGAATATAAAGTCAGCTGAGCACAGGACTGTCACAGTCCTCTTGTGTGTGTGTTTTTTTTTTTTATATCACAGCTTACTAAGAACTGCCCTTTGGGTTATTAATATTACTATTATTATGTATTTATTTTGAAATAGGTTACCAAGAACTACACTTTGTGTTGTCTCCCTTGTAAAATTCCCTCAAAAGCACAATTTAACTTTTTGTCTGCTTCCAAGAATATTATGTAAGGCAACCCCAGGTCATGATTGACTTCAGAATCCTCACATTGCATGGTTTTGCTATTATGCTCAGTAATCTAATACCAGATCCTGCACATTCCACTAGTAAAACCATTGTTCATTCGGAGATACTGTTAGTTAACTGGAACAGCTGTACCACACGACATCCTGTTAATGAGCAAACCACAATTTGGAATATAACATGAACAGTGTGTTCCAACAGAGAATGTCATTTGCATTTGGCGCTGCTTGTAACTTCCCCCTGGTATCTACTGTTGCAGGTGGAGCCACCTGGGGGATAAATGAATCCTGATTGATTCATTGGTTGAAAACATGACAAAACATAGGCAGTGGATGCTGGCACCATGCTGAACAGTGTATGTATCTGACATGTCCTGTTCAGTTTGTGACTGTGGACCTAACCAAAATGTCAATACCACATGCTGTACACTGAAAACACAGTACCTCATGCTCCCAGCTGACACCTCCACTGAGCAAACTAAAATTACAATTTCAAATCAATTTGTTCACAAAATAATTATGCTATGGATAGCCAAAAAGCAGGACTCTTTGCTCTGCACTGAAAAGAGAGTGCCACATGTTCTAGTACTTCTGCACTTAACAAAAAAACAAAATAACCAAAAAACAAAAAAAAAACCCAAACAGTACCACATGATCTATACTGAAAGGGCAATACACATGCTCCCAACTGACACCTCTACAGAATTAAATAAAAGTAAGAATTCCATATCCATTTGTGCACTTACTTATTATGTTATGGTTAACCAAAAAGACAGTATCTCGTACTCTACTGAAAAAATCTACATTCTCTATGCTGAAAGCATAACAGCACATGATCTATACTGCACAGACAGTAATACGTGCTCTCAAGGGACACATGTGCTAAGCTTAATAACAGTAGAATATCAAGAAGTAGAGAACATCACATCCATTTGTTCACCAAAATATTGTGTTTTGGCTGACTGAAAAGAAATACTACATACTAATGGAACACAGTACTGCCTACATGTTCTCTGCAGTAAGACTTGACCTGTCATAAGCAAATCTAAAATAGAACATGACGTCCTGTTCTGCATTAATTATTTTGTGGCAGCTGACCTTCAAGACAGCAGTATATGTGCTTTACACTAAAACTTGGTCATAGATTTTCGATTAAGAAAAGTAGAAAAGGCAAAATATAATTCCTAATTTACTCCAGGTTAAAATTCCTAATGAAAGCAATTTAAAACCATTGTACATGTACTTGCAAAAGGTACATAATTGTAAGGATAAAGGTAATATCTACAAGAACAAGATTATGCAGCAAGAAGATTATATATATATATATATATATATATATATATATATATATTTGTGGCAGCTGACCTTCAATATATATATATATATATATATATATATATATATATATATATATATATATATATATATATATATATATATATATATATATATATATATAATCTTCTTGCTGCATAATCTTGTTCTTGTAGATATTACCTTTATCCTTACAATTATGTACCTTTTGCAAGTACATGTACAATGGTTTTAAATTGCTTTCATTAGGAATTTTAACCTGGAGTAAATTAGGAATTATATTTTGCCTTTTCTACTTTTCTTAATCGAAAATCTATGACCAAGTTTTAGTGTAAAGCACATATACTGCTGTCTTGAAGGTCAGCTGCCACAAAATAATTAATGCAGAACAGGACGTCATATATATATATATATGGAATGGTGTAAACCTTGGTGATGCACTTCCCAAAGCAGAATATATCTAGCAATTCCAAATGTTGAAATTTCATTTTTAAACACTGATTTTGAATCATAATTCTGCAACCTGTACACTATATATAATGTTTGTTCATTTACACATATATTGTTGTGTTTCACTTTGTATATGTAGCTTCTTTTGTAAATATTGAAATCATGATACAGCTTGTATGTATTGAATGACCCTTGTCTTTGCAACAAGGTAAGTGTCCAAGTTTCAAGCAGTGTGTAAATGGAACTTTAGTTTATATGGTATGAATCATGATGTTACAATATATTTATGATGTATCATATTGGACTTGTCGACAGGGAACTAGACTCCCAGGTGGCCGTATTGGGTAAGATGGTCTTGAACAGAGACGATCTGCCGTAATCATATTATGGTCTACATGAATATAACATTGTCAGTTTTTTTGTTTTTTTTTGTCATTTTATATTTTGAGGTAAGATTTCAATATTTAGAACAAAATTTTGGGGCATCACATCGTATCATTTCAATCTACTTAAGATCCCTGCTTTCCCAGAAATACAAAAACATGAAACAATATAGCCAACTTATGCTTCAGATACAAGTCTTTGTTGGACCTGATATGTTCACAACATCAGATCACAGTGGTATGATAAATTATTTTTTTGTATTGCATTGTGCATGTAACACAAGACAATTCGGATGTTCCTCGTACAGTGGCAGGAGACTACATGTACATATATTGTCCTTCTGCACTCCTCTGACCTGAATCAAGCTGTGGATACAAACAGAAAGGAAGTTTTCTGGACATTGATCTTCCCAATGTTGGCTATTGTATTCAATACTTATGCGATAATACCTGTCATAAAAGACACCTGTCTTGACCGTTTCCTGAGTGGCACTGAATCCACAGCTTTCCTTGGTGCAGCTTTGGCGAGTTGCACTCAACACATGCCAAGGAAAGCTGTTGACTTGGACCAGGGTGTCCTGGTAGGTCGCATGAACAACTCATTCCATACCAGTCCTTGATTTTTCGATATATTTACCTAGATTTAAGATGACAATTGCATATTTAAATTTTTCATGAAAAGAGCTTTCATTCAAGTAACAACATGTCTATAGTCTTAAGTCAGTGGTTGTGGCACTGCCTGGCAAGTCATGCTGCAGCTGCAGCATGACTTGCCAGGCAGTGCCAGAACTACTGACCAATGCCTGTCACCATAGTATGAAATGAGTTAAAATATTTTGCATGAATGAGGCCTGAAGTCAAAACGTTGCAAGCAGACTACATTTTACCACTGTTTACATCAAAACATTTTTTCTGGGCCATTCTGAATGAGAAAGGGTTTTAAGATAATTTTTTTCAGAGAGTCCTCAATCCTTGTAGGTTGCCTTTGTAGACAGGTTTTATGATATAAGCAACCATTTTTGTTTATTCCTTTTGGAAAGAACAAATTTTTACATCAGATAAGGGAAATGGAAAAAAAAATGCAGATTAGAAAGTCAAAATAAAAATCATCATAGATAACAAAGAATTCAATAATTTTATGTGAATATTGTATCTGAGGTACATATGTCAGTTTAATCTTTTCTCCATGCCTCTTTCTGCCTCTCCTCCCCCACGGCACACCAAAATGTAAAATATTGATCATAGGTTGCATATTTGTATACACATGTACATATTTAATGTATATCTACACTTTGTACTTTACCTTGTAAACATGAATTTTGAACCAAAGCATGTTGACCGGTATGGAAAAATACAGACACTAATAAAAGTGTCAGTGGGCATGATGACGCAAGTTGGGGTTTAATTTGTCCAGGACAGGTGGATCACCTGACAGGGGGAAAAAAAAAGGACTTTGCACGTGTAAAGAGTGGAGGTCCATCACTGAATCAGAGCATGTCTGGCGTCATTCATATAAAGAATGCAAACGAGGTCCACCATTTTGTATTTTGTATGTGGGTGTTGTCTGCTCGGAAAATGGAACTCTTGGCTCTGTGGCTGTGTGGTGGCTCCAACAGCTCATTCATAAAAAGTAATCAATGGAGCTGCAGTTGATGTATGTGCATACATTAGTTGTGGCTGACTCTACAGATGGCAGCTGCTGTGGCTGCCAGTGGGCGCATTAACAATAAGAGAGTAGGCAGTAAGCTGGCTTATGTTGCTACTAGTGGCGGTCTTAATACAGAGGTCACAACACCCCACACATGCTGCAGTACATTTGCTTAGTTACTGACATTTTATTGTCAATAGATAGGTGTTCAACAATCTGCATATTATAATTATGTGAAGAAAACATGCGGTAAACTATGTCATTGAAACGTCTGAGACAGAGGTTCTGAGTTATTTTTGTGCAATTCAGTAGATGCTCCCAATTTATCAGTAGGAATTCAGGAGATTGCACAGACGATGGGGGGGAGGGCTCGGAAGGGGGTGTACCCCCTCCTGATGTGAGAAATTTCTGTAAATACATAGTAGAAATAGGGCATTCTGGTGATTTAAAATTTCAGAAATCAGCTGTAAGAAAAGGAATAGGAAAATGCATTTAAAATGCTGTTAACCACAGGCAGTTAGCAGCAAATACACAAAAACACTGTCACAACACAATCAATTTATATTTCAAAGTTCATGATTATTTTCTTGTTCTAGCACCCTGAAAATATCTTATTTTTCCCCTTTTTATTTAAATTTTTTAAGGTCCAGTCTGAATCATCAGTGACCGATTCTTCTGAATGAATGTGATCAGTATGAACTGGAAGAATAATCCAGGTGCATAATGAGATGATAGAACAAGGTACTGTTGATGCTTTATATCACAGAAATTAATATGCACTGTCACCAGGTGGGGAAATAACTCCGCTACTAGCAAAATGTCAACTTTTTTTTTTAATGGAAAAAAATGACAATTCAGGAGTATTTTTTCAAGATTCAGGAGATAGAGAGACTTTAAAGAAATGAATTGAATTTCGGGACATCTCCCAAAAATTTGGGAGTTTGGGAACCTCTGTTGAGAGAAGTCTGGATGTGTGGGTTTAGTATGTAAAATACTTGACATTTTACAGCCAGTGCATGTGCATGTTTGATATATCTGATTCACAGCTTAGCATCAAAAGTTGAGATGTGCTCACTCCTTTGGCAGTGATGCAGGATGTCCATCAATTTGTTGCTATTTTTGTAAGGATTGGACATTTTTGTGTTCCATATGATTTATATTGACTTCTCAGTCACCTGTCCATATCATCTACATGCACATGCGTAAACTTGTGAATGATCACATAAATGACCCCTGTGTTTGAGTGCCTGCATCAGAGGTTCTTGGAAATGTAATGTGTTACAGGTGTGGGATATCAATATTACATGTAGGTGTCAGTGTACATTAGTAAATATGAATGAGACAGGTCACTTCATCCATATTTGTCATTTAATACACAGAGCTACCATTATGTTATTTTTGGTGGAATCAAGTTTTCCAATACTCTAGAATGTGGTCTGGAATAGATGTGTCAATATTTATGTTTAAAATTGATGTTATGTTATGAACTAATGAACAGTGTAGGATATTTGCACAGTTCCACCCACCCTCGCTCCCTCATGCATTTGCATACATGAAGAGTGGGATGCAAAGGAGAGGTGAGGATGATTATGATGGTGATGATGATACATTTTCAGGTAGAAGTACCATCTGATAACTTTATTTTGCTGTCAAAATGGTTAAATTTTAAATTTGATTAGAATCATACTGGATCAAAATAAGACAGATCATTTTGATCTTTTAGATACTGCAGAAATGAAAAAGTAAATAAATAAATCGGTGACATTTCTACCTTCATGAAATGAGGAAGATTCTATAAGCCCAGTCTGGGCAATGATGCATCCTGGATTAGATGAATATTAGGGTGTGTCCATATGTCCAACACTTGCACACTGACAGGTTTTCTTGATTAGACTTTTTGATGGATTTACAAAAACCACGGAAATCTGTCATGTCTATCTTACAGAGTGTTGAAATCTTTTGCGTCTGTCATATGTCATGTTGGTTTCCTGTATGTCTGTCACAGACTGTGTAGATATCCTTTATAAATGTCTGTCTTATGCCATGTTGGTTTCCTTTATGTCGGCCCTGCAGCATGTTGGTAGCCTTTATGTCTGTCACAGACTGTAGATATCCTTTATGTCTGTCTTATGTCATGTTGGTATCCTTTATATCTGTCACACACTGTGTAGATACCTTTTATGTCTGTCCTAGCCATGTTGGTTTCCTTTATGTCTGTCCAACAGCATGTTGATATCCTTTATGTCTGTTTTGATATCCTGTATGTCATTCTTACGGAAATTTGATATCCTTTATGTCTGCCACACAGTGTGCTGATATCCTTTAGGTCAGTCTTATGGTGAGTTGATATCCTTTATGTCTGTCATACAGCATTTCAGCATGTTGATATCATTTATGTGTGTCATTCAGCATGTTGATATCTTTTATGTGTGTCATTCAGCATGTTGATATCCTTTGCGTCTGTCCTGGTGTGTTGATGTCTTTTATGTCTATCATACACTGAGTTGATATCCTTTATGTGTGTCATACAGCATGTTGATATCCTTTGTCTGTCATGATGTGTTGATATCTTTTATGTCGTGGTATAGGGTGTGTCGATATCCTGTGTGCCTGTCATATACTGTGTTGATATCTTTTATGTCTGTCATACAGCATATTGATATCCTTTATGTCTCATACAGCATGTTGATATCATACAGAATCTTGATAGCCTGTACAGTAAAGTAGAACTCAAAATCTATACCGAGGTACAGTGTACATGTGACATATATATTTATCAAGGACTGTTGGTTCATAAAACAGTAGCCAGTTAGCCAAATGCTAATGTTTCTTCAATTTGACCAAAGAAATATGTAAATGGCTAAAATACTTTAAAATGAATTTTAGAGAGGTGCAACTGAAGAAAGGAAAATTGCCAAACCCATAGACGAGATCCTCTGTAAGTTTGGTGGGGATGTATTTTGGTAGGATATCAGTAAAACTAGGTCACTAAGTTAAGTATCTGTCACTCATGTCCATGTACTATCAGCTTTAAGTTAAGCTAGGCTTAGTTTAGTTTGGCTCAGTTCAAGCTGTAGCTGAAGCTCAACTCAGCTCAGTATGAGACTTATTCTGGGCGCAGTGTATCATGGTCACCTGAGAACAGGCTGTTCTCAACCTGTGTGGTTCTTTTTAATTTTTATGCCCCCCTTTGAAGAAGGTGGGGCATATAGCGTTGCACATGTCGGTTGGTCTGTCGGTCGGTCGGTAGACTGTGGTTTCCGCACAATAACTCAAGAAGGTTTTTAGGTAGCACTTTGATACTGTACAGGTGCATTATTCTAGTCCAAAGCTAGGCAAAGTTCGAAGATGTGTGACTTTGACCTAATTTCAAAGGTCACAGTGGTACCTGAGTCAACTTTAGTTTCCGCACAATAACTGAAGAGGTTTTTAAGCTAGGACTTTTATATTGCACAGGATTATAGTCCATATTTGAAGCTAGGCGAAGTTCGAAGATGGGTAACCTTGACCTCATTGTAAAGGTCACAGAGCCACTTTACTGAATATGGTTTCATGCTTTCTGCATGATAACTTATACCTTGGAGCTAGAACTTTTATATTGCACAGTTTTATGGTTCTCTGTAAGGGTTAGGTTTAGTGTGAAGATGGATGACCTTGACCCAGTTTTCAGGGTCACAGAGAGATTGTAAAATTACTGTGGTTTCTGCACAATAACTCAAGATGTTTTTAAGTTAGGACTGGGATACTATACAGGTCTATAGTTCTTGCTAAGGGCTAGAAGAAGTTTAAAGTTTGGTGACCTTGATTTAATTTGCAAGGTCATGTTGTTACCTGAGTTAATTTTGGTTTCCACATGATAACTGAAGAGGTTTATAAACTAGGACTTTTATATTGCAATGGATAATTGTCCGTATTCGGGGCTAGGTCAAGTTTGAAGATGGGTGACCTTGACCTAATTTCAAAGGTCTCAGAGCCATTTGGTTGAATACTGTTTCTGCATGATATCTTGCATTTTAGAGGTAGCACTTTTATATTGCACAGCTTTATGGTTGCCTATAAGGGCTAGTTTGAGTTTGTAGATGGGTGACCTTGACCCAGTTTTGAGGGTCACACACAGACAGTAGACTTCCTGTGGTTTTTGCACAACTGAAGAAGGTCAAGTGAAATTGAGTGACCTTGCCGTAATTTCCAAGGTCAGAAAGCCACTTTGCTGAATATGGTTTCTAAATGATGACTAATTTTTCGGCTATAACTTGTATATTGTCCAGGTTTTTAGTCGTTTTTTAAGGGCTAGGTTAAAGTTTAAAGATATGTGACATTGATGTATGATCAACCTCCACTAATTTTGTAAGGTCATGAGTGCCCCATCTACCACTATCAATAGGATAGCGAGGGCAAAGGGTAATGAGGGCAGGGGGCATCTATGTTTTACAAACATATCTTGTTTATTTTTTTATGTAGGTGCTTAGATTATGCCACAAATATATGTTGTTTTGAGAGTAATTGCATAATGTTTTCCACATCTTTTTGTGTGTCTGTTGATACTGGTATGATGAAACAAGTGAAAACTGTTTGGTAGTAATCATATATATTTTTGAATAGAAATATTTTTTGTTCAGGTGAAACAATTGGAAGAAATATCAGTTGTGTAGATTTATGCACTTATTATAGTCCCAGACAAGATGTATGTCCCTGTCTATTGGATATTCTTTTTCCAACACAATTAAAAACGCAACTGGGATTATTTGCTTTTGGGTTTGTTTGTTGCTTTTGTAATCATAAGTGTTCTGTTCATACTTCCCAGTTATCATTGTCAATTTTGTGTCACCCCTTCATGATATTGTACAGCAAATGAGGACACTGAAAATGCCAGTTTTGTTTTTAGGTGATGTTTTCGACTGTTGGAATTTGTAGCAAGGTCCTTAAAAGACCTTAAAGCAACTGGAAATTAATGTAGAGTTGTTACATAATTTATAATGAACTGATTGACCACTATCCCAATTTGAGCCCATGCTGTTTGTATAGACGGCAGAAATGTCTGGCCTGGAAGTTATTCCAACAGACAGAATTCCCAGAGGCACAATGAACAAAGATGTAACAAGCTTGTAAAAAGAGGTTGTCGTTTTGAGTGTGTGGTGCAGTCTCTCCCCAGCTCCCAGACAAGAGATAATAAAAATTCAATGAGGGCACACCAAAAAAAAAAGCAAAAAAAAAAAAGAGAAAAAAAAAAACGGAAGAAAAAAGAAAGGGAAAGCAGAGCAGAAAAAAAAAGATAGATAAATCACTCAGACAGAATTACAGGTACAGGTACGTTGTGCCATTGTTTTAGCATGGAAATAATTCAGACCACATCATATGGATGGTCTGGGTGCAGTATTTTCATGTGCAATTGTGGTTCGTGGATCAGATGAATTGTAGGGTTGCTTGAAGACCAATCATGGCGCTGTATTGTTGTGTGATTTCTCATTTATCTGTGGAAGGAGCAACCTGTGTCGGCACAGAGCTACCTTGGGTTGCCTTGCACAGCCAGACAAGGGAGAGAAGGATATTAAAGCAGGAACAGCATATATTTAATGTATGCTAGACTCGGTCTGTCTGGAATCTTACGTCACTGTCTGCCTTGGGTACTGTCAAGCCAGGTTTTGTACTTGCACACAAGCTGAGAGGGGTACATGTACGCTCCATTGATGCACTCCACAACATATGCATCAGTCTGACCCCAAGCCTCTGTTTGGAGGAAGACCCGGCCACTCACTGTCCCATCCATTCTGCAGAGATCTCACTAAGCTTTTAGCCGCCAGATGAATTTTGGGGATGCCAGACGCCGCGTACATCACAACAGGAGAACTGACAGGAGATCTGTTGCTTTGCAGGTACATAAAATAAATAATCATCCTTTTAGATATAAGGTCCGTAAACAGATTTATTTCCCATTGTCCTTTAAGTTGTAGCACATGGCTGTATGCATAGTTGCATTATTGCAAGGCAATAAATTTGTCAAAATAGTCTCGTTGGATAGATACTTTTTGTAGTATTTTCTGATATCCTTCATATGTATTATTTGTCTGTGCTAATGTCATTTATTTCAAATTAGTGGTAATTTCCTTTGACATAAAGCATACTATTTTAAGTGTTACATAATTAGCATGTCTGGGCCCTAATGCAATTGAGGTTAGCTTCACGGGGCATTTTGGATGCAGGGAAATTAGAATACGTATCTCTATTGGGTATTATTGACCAAAAAAAAATCATTTGTCACTCAGTGCTGTCCAAATGGAGCATTGTCGCAAAATTGTGCAACACAATTCTCGAAAAACATGTATATTTCATGACGTGTGAATGCATGAGAAATACTTACACAGCAAAAACTGTTGCAACCAATGGGTGTCCTGTATTGTAATAACTGTCACAATAATAGTTGTTATGACAGAAAGTACAATACCCATCATTGGATGAGGTATCAGACTGCATGGGAAGCATTACATTGTATCTTCAAATGAGCAAAATGTGGAGAAAAATTGTTCTTATGTAAGAAAATCTGTGCCTAGCCCCAGGCCAGCAGTTGCTGGCACTGGGTCTTCACTGTCTGTGGTGCTGTGTTAATGACGGTGCTTCTGCCAACTTTTTTGCCTTTTTCCTCTCATAGGGCTGTCATGGCTGCACCAATAAGATTTATTCTTTGGCAAAGAGGTCAAGGTCACATAGTCTGCCAGAATTAAATTCGACCTTGCAGAAAGTTTTTTTTAGGTATTATGAGATTTGCCACACATTGATACGTCTTTGAGAATGTGATTATGATGAAGACATGAAGTTCTTGGTAATTTTATGACTGGCTTGTTCAATCTGCATTGCAATATCTGATCATACCAGTGTGCAGTTCAATGTTATTTGAAGGTCATGTATGGCTCCTGTTTTGTTTTTGTTTTTAAATATTTTTGTAGAAATACCATTTTCTATAGGTCTTTTGTGTTAACAGCACTATATTGATCTGGTAAATTGTTAAAAGCTGTTTTTTTAGGAAGCAACAAAGGAAATAAGGACAAACATTATTTTTAGTTTGGTGAAGTAAGAAGATAATGAGTGAGGGCTGGACAATTTAGCTACATATGTGTCTGATCACAAAGCTTAAGACAGGTAATGGATTAAATCTGCATATTACTTGTCCCAATCAAAAATTTACTTGTCCAGGGCAACAGGGCATGCCTCAATGTCAAGCTTTGTGAATGCTGCCAGGCAGTTCTGTCCATAATTGTATTGTTACTGTATGCATTAACAGCTTTGGAAATATTCATGATGCTGTAGGCCTGTCAGAGGCAGACTGTAGACACCGTGTGACGTCTCCCACTGAGTAGCTTATGGAATGTGACGCAATTTTATCCTGTTTATTGGCCTGGTATTGATCACCTCTCTGATTCACCAAAGTGTTGTATGTGCTCAGCGTGTAGCTGTCTTTCAAGTCTAGCAAGGCTCTCGCAACTCACACAGAGATCTGCGTACATATATATTAAACTTCATGTCACAGTAAACAAGCTTGTTCACCCAACTGTGTTTCAGTTTGATAATCTGCAAAGTGCAAAAACGCCTCTCTGGTTAGTTGTTTAATGCTTGGGTGTGTTCCTGTTACCTTTGTGCACTAGTTTTATTGACATGTGTTTATGTTTTTTGTGTGGTGGATAGGGTTGGCATTGGGGTGGGAGTGGGGTGGGGGTTAAAATACGTTTTTCTTTAAAAATATTTGCTGCGACCCCAATCTTTTAGCTCAGCTGATGTGTGGAATGGGAAAAGGAATGTCCACTGTAGTCTGGAAAAATATACAAGGATTGATTTTAATATATAAATATAATTTATAGGAGACTTGAGGATTAAAATGAAAAGCACACATATAAATATGTTTGAATATTTTTCATGTTACTTTGAGTAGACAACAGAGCATCTGTTGCTATCACAGCACCAAGTTGACATACTACTATTTCTTATTTAATATTCCCTTTTCTACAGTATGTAAATGTATACACAAGATACATATGTTCATGTAAAATAGTGTAAATGTATACACAAGATACATATGTACATGTAAAATAGTGTAAATGTATACACAAGATACATATGTTCATGTAAAATAATCAGCAGCATTTGGTCAGTTTTATGCAATTGATTCTTGAAGATGCAAAAAAAAAAAAAAAATGGTGTAATAGATCTGCTACATTTCTAAATTTTGAGAAGGATTATTTTCAGATATTTTATAATGTTACCAATTCATGATCACACTACACAGCTAATACAGCACTGTAGAATATTCATCCTTGACGTCAGAAGATAAATCAGCAGTCATTAGATTTGAAAAAAAAAAATAAATAGAATTCTAATAATTCCTGAACACCAATCGCAGATTACAAGAAAAGCGGGACGCCATGTATAGGTGCTCCACTCTCCCGGCTACCTGCTTCCTAGGCATTCAGTTTCCTTGCCTGTGCCCTGAAATGTTTTTTATGTCTCTGGAGGACTTAAAAATCAATGCAGGGAACCCCATTCATAAAATTTATGCGAGGGATCCATTCATAATTTCCTCGCTGTCTGCCATTCATAAAATCAATGCACAAGTGCTGAGCACAGATGTGAATTTTGAATGATCCCTGTGTGACATGTATGGGAAATACAGGTCTAATATCATGATGGGAGTAATATTTATATGTTCTCATTTTCAAATTTTTTTAGGGTGAAGTGAATGTGTTACAAAATTGCTTGATTGAAATGTTTATGATAATCTGATGCATATCAGATTTAATGTGGTGAGAAAATCTATGGGCCTCTGATATTAATATTCTTACATCTTTATATTATCCAAATTTGTTCTGTTTCTGAATGAGACTTTTAGGTCACTAGCTCTGCTAACCATAGGTCTCAGAGCTTATATGGTCATTCATGTCTGTCTGTCCGTCCATCCTTCCCTCTGTCTGTCCGTAGGTTTGTGAACTTTTGCTTGTGAGCGCAATGCAGTCCACATTTTTCAAGATAGCCCCATATACATTTCAGGACTTATCAAGTATATAAAAATCTAGTTCAAGTTCAGTATTGGTGGCGCCACCTTTAGTATTATGCAATAGCAAGACCAAAATGTGAAAATATGGAGAATGCTGGTTTTGAAGAGTTTTTCATGAATCTTCATGAAACTTGAAAGGGATGTCAATCAAGCAAAATGAAAGAAACACATTGAAATTCAGTGGTGCCACCTACAGTATTATGAAAGATATGATCCAAAAGGTGTTGAAAACACATTACATTCAATGTGTACACAAAGAAAAAGGCTAATGATATCAAATGTTCCACAAATGTGTATCACATATAGAAGTTTCATGTTGCTTGACATGGATGACCTTGATGTACTTTCTCAAGGTTATGGAGGGAATACATTTTGGGAACTTAATTTTTTTATATGGTAATTACATCTAAACTTGTGCATGTGTATCAATATACCATTACAGAAAATTAGAAGAGCAAAAGTCCATTACTTGGGAGTCGTGTTAGTGCCACTGGTGGTATGCAGTGAAAGTATTACAGGTGTAAAAAGTACATTAAATTCATTATTTTGATCGTGAATTGAGTTGCAGCTTTTAAATGTATACCAAATACGCATTGGACCAGTGTCCAAATTTTGTCAAATCTTAAATGACCTTGACCAAATTTTCAAGGTCATTAAGGACAGAAAAGGATGCTAAATTCTATATGGTGAGAAAGACGGCGGCCAGCAATACCAAGTATGACATAAATGTGTATCACATATGGAAATTTGATGTGGCATAATATGGGTGACCTTGACCTAGTTTGTCAAGGTCACAGAGGGAATACATGTTAGGAAATGACTTTTTGCTTATGGCCATTATATTTGAACTTGTGCACATTTCGGTATAACATTACAGGAATATTATACAGCCAAAAGTTTATGACGTGGATTCATGGTGGCACCACTGCAAAGTGGAACTAGCATTATAGATATTAAAAGTATATTAAAATTTATTATTTTGATTATAGAGATAGAACTGCAGAACTGATACCAAATGTGCATCCGGCCAGTGGTAAATTTTGTAACTTCTTGTGTGACCTTTTTCAAGGCCATTAAGCACTTGAAAAAAGGGCACTACTTCTGTATGTTGAGAAAGAATAAGGAGAAAAATAGCAAATGTACCACAAATGTCTGTTCATGTGGAAGTTTGATGTTGCATCATGTGGAAAACCTTGACTAATATCTCAGGGTCATGGAAGGAATGCATTTCAGGAAATTAATTTTTGATGATAGTCACCAGTGGCCATATTCACAAAGAATTTGAGCTGATCCTGAATTTGATGCTAAAATTAAATTGGTACACCTTTGATCCTGAATTACATGTACTTAATCCTTGGCCAAATAAATGAATCAGAATTCCCAAGAATAAAGAATCTGTGTTCTGGGCTTCAATACTAACTGTGTTTTCAACATTTTTGTTTTATTAAATTAATCTCAGTTTAATCCAGTACTTTATCTTTTAAGCTGGATCAAAATCGGGATCAAATTAAGATTAGCCATAATCCTGAAATATTAATCATATGCTTTGTACAATAGCCGTAAAAGAGATTAGTTCATGCTAAAATTGTTCATGTAGCCCAGGATCAAGGAATGTGGGATTGAAACAAGTTTAGTTTAATTTTGCTGCAAAATTTCTTATTAGATTAAGATTCTGTGTGAATTTGGCCACAAATTACATGTCAGTGGAACATTAATTAGGCCCCTGAACCTTTTCCTTGTTTTCTTGAATGACATGTCTGCGGTGATAACGGGAATCGTATGTGCCAGAAAGACAACTGGAATCAATGCCAGATATTCATTCAGAAAACCGAGCATGGCCTCCATTCATGTGTTCTTTAATTATATGTCTGCCCAAGCATCCCATTCACCATCTCGAATGAATCTGTTCATATGTAGGGACTGACACACAGATCAGCTTTCTGCTTACTTGCATGTACCGCATTTTCTGGTTAGATAAACCGCCCCCAACCCTGAATGCATAATCCCTGGATGCCATATCAACCAATGATAGGAAATAATCCAGGGCAACCCTGCGAAGCAATATCGGTTTTGTTATTTCATTATTTGAAGAAAATTTCAGCACTACTTTCATGCGCATGTAAGGGGCAGGAAATCAATGGAGCAGATATTTCTTGTGTAAATATTTCCCCTGTCCCTTGGTAATTTTGATGGACGTAGCCGATGTACATTCACAATTTTCTCCAGGAGCCGAGCAGGCCACGCCCCCTTTGGGTTAGCCTCCCATTCACAAAAATCAGCTTCTCTGTGGGAGTAGGTAGAGCCAGTCTCATACGCTCCATCTCAAACGTGAAGGTTGCTGTCAACATATTTGCTGCATGTAGGTACATGTGTATGTGTCTTCCGAATTTCTCAAATTCCAGCCAGCACCAAGTCATGAAATGTAAACTGTATGAAATTAGGACAGGAGGCTAGCTTAGTGCAGGAAACACAATATGGCAATGCATTTTTTTTCCACATCCCAGCTTGACACATCTGCATGGATCCAATGAATGAAGTATAAATCATTTTATGCCATGTGTCATGTGTATGTTTATGTTTTTGTTTTTTATCATCAGTCAAATGTTATACCATGGAATAGCACAGCGGCAAATTTTGCTGGAAGCTCTAGATGGATGGAGATTTAAGCATTGACCGGACACACACAAATAATTGGGTCCACCACAGGCTGGAAGCGAGCAAGCCATGTTGTATTCCACACAATATATGCAGAGAGAAACACCAGCTCTCCATAGAAAAGTGAAATTTGGCAAGCCCTGTTGCTCAGAAAGGTTGACCCTATCGCCTGGCATCAGCTGATTGCCACACAGACATGCATCTCGCCACAGCTGTCCAGAGCCTTAGTATTCAGATTATTCAAATACATGGCCAGGCTGGACCAATTACAAATGGGTGTACTGAATGAACCACACAATCACAATGAGGCTCCATGTGGAGAGAGTAGCCTGGCAAATGTGAGGGGCTCCTGAAGGGTTTTCAGTGACGGCAGACAGGGCTGAAATATCTGAATGGCCAGGAGGCACTTTAAGGTCACCATGACCTTTGTGTCTGAACACTTAAGGCATATTATGCCAACATACCATAAATACCTGATGACGTAATTTACATGTTTGAGAGCAACTACAAAGCATGATGTCTGGCACTGGCGAAGGGAGATTACATGTATAACCTTGGGTGTACTTTCTGTAGATATTTTACATATAAATGGGTAGGTGATTACCTAATATATCTCAAATATGCCCCCCAAAAAACCTTGTGATATTTTAGAACCTAAATATTAAACATACAAAGTGTTTCAATAACTGCAAGGGATTGGAACCAGACCGTGATATCTACATCATGGAAATGTTTACTGTAGGAAAAGACAAATGTGATACAGCACACTTTTACAAAGAGAGGTGTATCAACTGTGATATTGACACCATGTATCATATATGTTTGTAACCCCCCCCCCCAAAAAAAATGGTAAAAGAAGCATGCTTAATTACCAATCCAATTAAATATTCACAAAATGATTGAAATGATATAGCCCTCTGTAGGATAAGAGTTTTAAAACTTTTCCACTTAAACCAACCAAAACCAAGTGTGGTCAAAATGTTGTCTGCTTTGGGGTTTTTTTTTTTGTTTGTTTTTTTTTTTTTTATTTACTAATTTCAGTAATAAAAGCAGTTTTGAATGAAAATTTTAGGTGGGGCATGTCAAGATGATATGGTCCAGGTGAACAGCTTTCCTTGGCTTGGATGTTGGGTGCTCAGTACCGTCCAGCCAGGTCAAGGAAAGCTGTCGAGTCATTCTTAAACTTTGGGTGCAAAGGGTAAAATGAACATGTTTCATGTGACCTGCATGATGCCTGCCACAAGTTGCTACAACAAAAGGCAAAATTTTCCAAATGAATATGATCAACTAATTTTCTTTGATATCAGAGTGGGATATTATGAAATGGCCAAACCAAGGTTTACACCTGCAGTTATTATGACCTAGCAGACTCCTGTTTTGCTGCAGGTCTGAGTAGGTCATATGATATTCAGGAAGTGTCTAGCCATTAAATTTTGGTGTAATTATGTTTCTAGTCACACATGAAGGCATAACCTCTGATGGGAAAAGGAGGAGACTTGAGTGGGACACAAAGGTGGGAGTTCTGAATTAATTGATCAACAAGAAGCTGCATGGTGTTTCCAATTAAGCCGTCCCTGTTCAAAGTGCCCTAAAGTGTCTGGGTGTGCACACGTCTGTTCACCCATTCGTGTAACATTTGATTTCTTCTATCAAAATTTTGCAAGAAATATTCTGTAGAATTATTTTGCTTTAAGTCAACAGCTTTCCCTGACATGTGGAAAGTGTGCCGAGGAAAGTTAGTGTGAATTTTACCATGAAAAGACCAACAAGCTGATATATGTAACGATGATTAGTTCATTAAATGAAATCTATACCTCTGGCCTAATCGTGCAGCCCTTAATCTTTGGTTTGGTAAAAAAAATGATTCATCAGCTTTTCAGATAGACTGCTGAATCAGCGTGAATTCACATGATCAGAAAAGCATTAAAAACTGGCCATTTCAAAGATTTATATGTACAGTTCAAAAGAGTGTACTCCTCATAGATGTCTTTTATACAATAAATATGCAGGAGGGGTCATAAAAATCTACGCAAAATTGTATCAGGTTACTTTTGGCTGTACATTGCTTAGGTCACCTTTGACCCTACATTGCTAAGGTCACCTTTGACTATATTGCTAAGTTTACCTTTGACTCTACATTGCTAAGCTCACCTTTGACTTTACATTGTTATCTTTGATTTGACTTCAAGGAGCATCATGTAGTCAGTGATACAGTACATCCTTATTGGGGGTAAACATGTTTTCCATATTGGCACACTGGGCTTTATTTACTATGCTTTGAGCTGCAGTGGTGATAAGAACTAGCTTTCCACAGAGCGCATCATCCCGCTGTTAAATTCAAAGTGCACTTCAGATGCGCTCTGGTTGCGCGTGAATACGTTGCTCAAATTGTACCATTTTAACAGAACAAAATTGTGTACATGTAGAAATGTAACTGCGTCATATTTGAGCATTAAACACCCGATGTGCTTATAAATGTGAGATTGTTCATCAGTCACAGTTAAAAGAGAATAACTGCAGCGAAGGTTGATATGCAACAGATATGCCGTGATGCAACAGGCGGGGAAAGTTTCCAAGTCAAGTGACACTGTCAAATCTTATTATTTTGCTTATTTTACAAGTTATTTACAATTAGTGGTTGGATTTATTGAAGGCAAAACTGACATGTTTGGCAAAAAAAATGGTTCCAATGTGGAAATGGAGTCACAAGATGTTGCCTTCATCGCCATCGGTACCAAATCTGGCAAATGTACACTGAATATCCCTCCGTATGACTTGCAATTGACACAGAAAGCTGCAGAAGAACTATCTGAGTCCAAATCCTACAGATATATCGAAGTTTATAGCTCAGCTGACTTTTCAGTCAGTTGAGCTTTTGTGCGGGTCTGTCGTCCGTCATCCTTCCACAATTCACATTTTCAACTTCTTTTCAAAAACCGTTACCTAGATTCACTTCAAACTTGGTAGGGATGTGCCTTGGGTGGGTCTCTACCAAGTTTGTTCAAATGGTCACTCTTTATTGATTTTGGGATTTTTTTCATGAATTTTTTTGTTCGTTTTTAAGGCAAATCTAAAAAAATCTTCTTCGACGAAACTGCCCACCCAATTGCTTTGATATGACACAGGAACACTCCTAATTTTTAATTTGTTCACCATGTGGCACTGTATTTTTTATAATTTTTTATGATTTTTTTTTGTGTGTGTTTTTGCTATTTTTGACTTCTCCAGAACCATTTCTCAGATTTAGCTGAAACATGGTGGATATGTTCCTTGTGAAAAGTTCAAACAAAGTTGTTCACGAGGTGGCACTGCTGTGGATTCCTGATTTTTAATATTTTTTTTCAATTTGGGTACTTATTGGTAAGTGGCCCTTTCTTATTGATAACTATGTAAGTCAATGGGCATTCTAATGCAAATTCACATTTTGGACTACTCTGAAGAAACTGTCCATCAGATTGACTGCAAATGTAGTGGTAATGTACCTTGGGTGGGTCTGTACAAAGTTTGTTTAATGGTCATGGTCCGGTGATTTTTGGAATTTTTTTTTTTTGGTTTGAAAATCTTTAAAAAAGCTTTAATAGGAAAGTTTAACATGGGAATTTCTTGTAATAGTTATAACTTATATAATTTTGGCCAGATTTGTATCAAATTTAGTAGGGATGTACCTTTGACAAGTGTCTACCTATTTTGTCCTATCCCAAGTTCACAGAATATCAAGTGTAACGAATCTCTAGGTCAGCTGAGCATTGGCCGTTCAGACAGCCCTCATGTTACACTTTAACAGCATCAAAACAGCCATATTTTGTGCCTTTATCATGCTCAACAAAAGACTCCATATTTGCCCAAATCACAAAGACTAAAAATATAAATTTACTTTTTTTTTCAACTATTACATCTGTTGAACATCACGTGTAAGTCATATACTTTTTGAAATGTCTGTAAATGAAATCTGTACAATTTTGGCGACAGTTTCTTTTCTGTCTTTAACCAGCCTGCACCCTGACATGGTTGGAAAGCGTACTACAACACACAGAGGCAGTTGTACAGAGATGTAATGTTAATTACACTGCATGTTATACAGGGTGTTCCAGTTAAAACAATTTTGTTTTGTAAGAAGTGCAAAGCAATAAACAGTGTGTCCAGGATTTTTCCCCAACTACCCTTTAGTCTCAAGTCTAAAAATAGCAATAAAAATGTATATTAAAAAAAAATCATACATTTTTATTGCTATTTCCTCCCTCGTACCCAAAGTTTTGGAGGCAAAGGTTCATGAAGCTGAAAATTTAAAAAATGTGGCCTTAATGAATGCACTGTACTTCAATACAAGTGACTTCATACTTTTGTGCAGCCACGGAAATCTATTACATTAAAACCATGAGATTACAAAAGGTTTAGTTCTGCAATATGAAAATTTGTCTGCAACATGTTTTAACATAGTGTAGGATTACGTTGAATTGAGGTAATTGTTTATTAAGGAAAAAATACAATGTGAAACTGCAAGATAACTCATCTTGGAAGGGTGATTCTGTATTGATTTTTGGAATCGTTATAAAAGTTTAATAACAAAAGGTATTGCTTACTGTAGTTTATTCTGAAAACAGTATATCATAATGTCAATCTTTGATTCCACGTAAAATTTGAAAAAAAGTAATATTTATCATGAAAATTGAATTGGGGTTGATGAAGACAAAAATTAGATTTTTTTTTTTAAATTTAAAAATTCAAACGTGAAAATGATGTCAAATGTCAGTCTCCAAAGTAAGTGAATGGAAAATATGACATTATCGCCCTAATTAATTGAAACATTATGACCAGTTCCTGAAACTGACTATCAGAATGATCACAATCATTTGTGGCATTACTATATGAAAAGGAATTGTCACGTAAGTCTGCCACAATTGTGAGTCCAAATGGTATCCTGGGATCATAAAATCCCTGCTTTTTAGAAATTTCCGTACTCCAATACACTCGTCACAAGACATTATCTTCCAGTTATTTTATGCATTTAGATAGCAAAATCATGATCCACATAACCCCTTCAATAAAAGTCATTATCTGTTTTGATCATTAATTGTGGTTGAGAAAAAGCTACCTGTCCATGTACAAGGGTCAGTCTATGACGTCAGTGGAGCCTAATGATGATTTAAACATATTGAATGCTGCAGTTCTGATTATTGTTTGATTTGAATGAGTGAACATTTATTAAAGGGGACAAAAGTCTCAATGATGAAATATTTATTGAATAATATAACATGGAAAGTACTGGCTGAACATACAGATTACTGGTTTATTACTTATTGAAAGATTTTTCCCTTCACACGCCCCTTCTTACTTTCTGTCTCACAAAAAGAGTTCAAATGAAATTGAATTTTGTATGTATAACACCTTGTGGTATGATTACAGCTTTAATACTGATGCAGTAAGCACATCAGTAGCTCATTTCCAGTGAATTTTTAAGCCTATGCAAAATCATATGTGCACATAGACTGGAGACCTGCTACTGCAGACTGACAACAGTCTATCTGGTCATGTGACAGTCTATCTGGTCATGTGACTTCACATCTGACCAGTCACATAATGAAAATGGTCTGTGGTCTTACAACGTGGCTTCCCAGGCTGGCTTTGTCTCAGAGGCCAAATATGCATCATAATCATTGTGAAACATTGTCACATTAAAAGATTATTTTCAGAAAGACTTTGTTTCTTTATTGAAATTCTTTATTGCTTTAACATTTTTTTTTTCTAGTCATGAAATTGGACAATTTGTGAATTTTTTAAAACAATACACACATTCAAATCTTCAAATTTGTTGTGAGTTTTTAACACGGTACACTCTTGGTGCATGGATCAAAGTTTTAAGTTATCATGTATTTTAATGTAACTTCAAGATGAATCATTAAGGCTTTACTGTACAACAGGTTAGAAAGTTAATGTAATTTAGATAAGAAAAGGTAAACCATGCACAAAAATGTATAAAAAAGTGGAAGAAAGTCATATATGGTTGACTTTACATCTTATTGCCTAATAGTACAAGAAAACATTAAAAAATGTAATGTACAGTTACACTCGCAAGATGCACTTTTTGTTGCTCTTTATGTTTTCGGGTTGTCCAATCCGTCTGTCTGAATTTCCATCCATCCAGATGTGCACATTCTCATTACGCGATATCTACAGAATGCCTCCATGTATTTTGCTCAAATTTGGCAATATGCTTATCTCACCAGGCAAGATGAACTGGTCAGATTTTGGTGTTACCATGACCTAACTTAGGAAATGGCAGCCTATTTACATGTTCATTAGGGCTCGTTACCACAGTATCTCCAGAATGCTTCAATGTATTTTGTTCAAATTTGGCAGTATGCTTATCTAGCATGCCAAGATGAACTGATAAGATTTCGGTGTCACCATGACATAATTTGAGTATATGGCAGAATTTTTTCCTGGCGGACCCTTCAGTCAACGCTTTGCATCAAGGTATGTCTAGTTCTTTACTGAATCAAAAACTTTATTCCCCAAAATGGAAAATCAGAGTTCTGAACCTTGGATACTCATCAGGTGGTGCAAACTGTGTTACTGTTGCCCCTGTTACTTGACACCCCTGTCATGAGGGACCACTTCATGAGCGATCCCTTCCAAGATTACCAAAGTCCATACTTCCCGTGTTAATATATACCTGTCAATCAAATAGACTTTTGTCAGCATATGTGGCATACTTCCCAAAATAAAAAACTTACTACCCAAAAGTATTTTACGACTGATGTATAATACCTTATTCCTTTCCCATCTGAATCATGGAATGACTGTGTAGGTGTTCTTTCCTGTATCAGACTTGTTGACCCTTAAAGTGCCAATCATGCCTTAAGTCGATTTACTAAAGTGAAACTGGTCTGATTTATCATTAGGATCTCAAATTTATATTCCTCATAAAAAGACCTTTCATTCAAGTACTAGCATGCCTTAGTTCCAGAGAAAATATCCCAGGTCAACAGCTTTTCTTGGCAGACACTGGGCGCATTGCACCCAGTGTGTGCCAAGAAAAGCTGTTGGCTCGGTCCAAAATTTGGCACTCAAAGAGTTAAGCTGCAAAAGAAAGCAAGCAGTTTGGTTAGCAACAACATGTACCACGTACATACATCTCCACTCTTTATAAAAACTCAGTCTGCTCAAATCTACTGACATTCTTAAGTTATTCTGCATCAAAATGCACTATAAATACAAAAAATATTATGTCACTCTGCTATTTTAATAGTTTCTTGATCAGTTATCACCAGATTCAATAGACAGACAGATCCAGGAGAACTGGGCTCTCCATGAAACCCGTGAAAATACAACGCAACAATTCATGGCCTTCCCATTTTTACGACATTCATGCCAATACTATTTACAAACACAAAATAAATTGTTTGTGTATATGACCCTGAGATGGAATGTTTATGTTAATGAAAAGTACTGACCTTAGATAGTCATGACAGAAAAATCACACGCATTCCTTTAATTTTTTTTTTTTCTTAATTTGCTAGGAGTTAATTACAACTATGAAACCAAGTGCAACATTGCCAATTGTCATGTCAGCAATACTCGATAATAAGTTAATAGTACCTTTATCACTTGATTTACTTGCTTCAGTTCAAAATTACATATGATGTTAAATATAGTAGTGTGGTATATCTTGAGGTTAGCCTGCTTGATACTGGCTCCATGCAAAGTCTCACAGGTTTAAACACTATTAGTTATTCACTGTTTTAGTGTGAAATACAGGAAGTATCTCCCCCAAAGACAGCTGTATTACCCGAGGCGAAAGCCGAGGGTAATACAGCTGTCTTGGGGGAGATACTTCCTGTATTTCACACTAAAACAGTGAATGACGATTTTATCCCATTTTTGATGATGTAATTTCATGCCCAAAAAATCTTCGCTGTTCCACCCGCTGCTGCTGCAGTTCACTTCACAGTCCGCCATCATGTTGTCATCTGCAGCGCGTCAAGGCTTGTATTGTATGACAGAGACTTCTGGTGGCTGATCGATGCACTAACCAGATAGGGAGATACAGCGAGAATACCGCTGTATTCCCCGGCCAGTTACGAGAATACCGCTGTATTCCCCGGTCAGTTTCAGGAATCGCGCTGTATTTCACCTTTGCAGTAATTAATGCACAAATAAGGGTAATACAAAGAGTGTACCATAGCTATTAACCAATCAGAAGCCAAGGATTCTATCAAAAATGGGATAAATGTATGTATTCACTCTTGTTGTTGTATGTGTACAGTGCTTATACCAAGCAGAGCTTGTCAACTGTCATGAGCAGAGATGCCACTTTTCAGGATTTTACCTGAATTCAGGTAAATTTGCCTTTTCTTGAACTGAAAAAAAAAATCACCTCAAAACTCTTGAGGGCCACTCATATGAGTTACAGGACAAAATGAGAGAAAGCGTTGCTTGAAAGATCATTTCTCTTTATGTTGGAAGTACTGGATTAAATGTTGGTCCACTTTATTTCAAAGAAGGGGATGCACTTGAATGCATATGCTAGGAGTAAGAATTTCATGTAATTTGATTTACAGAACTCTCTGCTGTTAAGACCACCTCTAATAGGAGAGAGACCACATGGCTTTTGTTCTTTAAAAAAACAAAAACAAAAAAAAAACCCCTCAGTGCCACATTTTGGACAGTCAATAGCTTTTCTTGGTGTATTTTGGGTGCAATGCTCCCAACATGCACTGAGGGAAGTTCTTGACCTGGACGATTATATTCCATGTAGCCATACACAAACTGATACTTGAAAGAACAATCTTTCCACAAGGAACTTGAATCCAGCATCCTTATAATTCAGACCAGCTCATTTTTAGTATTTTTACTTTAGTTGCAGTTGGCACTGAATAGTTCAATTCTTGTGGTCTACTGTTTTCACTCTTGCAGTGCCAGCCAAGTGTGACTTAGGTTGATCTACTTAAATCAAACTGGTTTGAATTATCTTAAGGAATCCAGATTCGTACTCCTCGTAAAAAGACATTTCGTTTAAGTACCAGCATGTCTATAGTTTCAGAGAGAATATCCCAGGTCAACTGATTTTCTTGGCGCGCATTGGGTGCATTGTGCCCAATGCATGCCGAGAAAAGCTGTTGACTCAGTCCAAAATTTGGCAGTGAAAGAGTTGACCGTTCAGTTGCTTAGTTGGAGACAGGCGGCATCTTTCCTTGGCATGCAGTTTGCCTGAAGCACACTGAAGAAGGCCACTTTATTTGGAAATACAGGTGTACTGATACTTGAAGGAAAGGTCTGTTTTCCAATCAACTGAAGCAGATCAGCACAATATCTGTCAAGAATAGTACCGAGACAGGCGATGGACTATTTCTGTGTTCGAGTCCTCATGAATTAAAAACAAGTCTCCATTTAAGACTGAACTTAGCAGACATTGTGTTTAAACATTTAAGTAGCATGATACATGTACTACAGGTGTTGTAACAGGGATGGACAATACTGATATGATATTCACAGTAATTAAGGATTATGTGATGTAGCCGTTTACACCCTACCTTGATTCTCAGCATCACACTACTCATGATTTTCTGTGAAACAGCTAAGAGTGTGCACAGAACAATATTGAATGCACACTTGACTTTCAGTGATATATTTAGCATGTGTACATTTCAAATAATGTGCCAAGCAGACCTTGAAATATGCATGCAGCAGAGTTATCAATTGATTTTCTAGGGGATATGATTCTGAACACCCTTCAGAGCCCCAGTTATGCTAAGCACCAAGGAAGAATTGATTATTTAGGATGGCCCGAACAGAGTCTGTTAGGTGTGCAAGGCCACCCCTTCATTTGCCTCACTGAATGAAAGGTTTATAGGGGCAAATTGGTGTGTGTGGATTATGTCCAGGACCCATTGGAGTCAGCAGTATTTCATGTTAAACCATAGATACGTCAGTTCTCCTGCAGATAAAAACGAACGGAACAATTCTGGCTTTCTGTGTAATTTATTGCAAATGTTTAGAGTACGATTTATATTGTTGCTAAGGAATGCACGTTCACTAGGGATGAAGACTTAACAGCAAGAAAATAAGGCAGAGTTTGCTCTGGATCACTTGTTTAGAAAGGTTCTATGTAGACTTACCTCATTCCGTTGCTGTAATGTGTTTCTCCCCCCATTATTTAATGCTGTTAATCATTAGGATGGAAATATTGGGCCCTATATTATGATGAAAATGGTAAATTCAGGTTCCTTCAGTAAAGGGGCATCCATTGGTGCACTGACATGACTGGTTCAGACGTGGGGGTTTTTACATTGCCTGGCAAGACACACTCTTGCTGCCTATGTGACCTGTGAGGCCATGCAAAAAAAAAAAAAAACGAATGTCTGATGTTTTCTGTACAAGTCAATGCATTTGCTTAACATTTCCTGAATGTGACACGTTTTATGTGCTAGTGACGTATTCTAGGAGTACAGCATGCCCCAGATCAACAACTTGCTGTCTCCAGGTTATGTCTTACTCGTCTGACCAGGAAAGGTCAATAATATGGGGGGGGGGGGGGGGGGGGCAGAAGGAAAGGTAAAAGTCTTATTGTATTCAGCACTGGAATTTAGAGGAGTGATTTCATGCATTAGTTTTTAAGTTTCTTTCTTTTAAGTTTTTAGTTTTGACATTGTCTTGGCAAGAACATTTGGTGCAAAAAGGAAAAAATGCATGCAAATATGAGTCATTGGCTTTCCTTGTCATGAGTTATGCACCATGCACTCCACACAGAGGAAAGCTATTGACCTGGGACATGCTATCATGATAGGTATTACATGTATCTACAATATTCAGCAAAGTGGTTTCTGTAAGCGTGAAATTGAAGTTGAAGCATCAAACCAGACAACAATTTACATCCAGGCACTTAAAGGGATTTGAGCAAGAAAGGGTGAAATATATGCACTATTATATCTAGAGTCTGAGTGTATTACATTTATGTATAAAGAAGTTTTTTTTTTCTAAGAGTGAAAACTTTAATACTTTTCTTAACCAGGCAAGTAATCTGAAACATCTGCCAAGATATTTCAAACATGAATTGTACATTTGGGAATCCATGTTTGAAACTGAGAAATAAAACAGATTAACTGCAGGTAATTGCAAAAACTATCAGGTGTCTCTTCTCATAGGCTGATCAAGTGATATGACACAGATTGACATCTGCAGGTTTCTTCCAACACAAGTAATTTTGTACTATCCTCATTCAGGTAACAGTTGTGTATTTCGTAAATTAGTTCTCATAGACTTCCATTTTTCCACTGCACTCTTTGTGCCATTTTTTTATTTTTATTATTTTTGTTTTTATGTCTCTGTACAACAATTGTTAAAATTCCCAGTTTTATGCTCACGTGAACTGGTCCAATTAGAGCTACATAAAAAAGATCCAATGAAAAGCTTTCATATTATCCTCTCATAAAAAGAAGAGAAAAAACTCTCAAAGTCCCCTCTGTTCCTTAGTGGGTCGATGCTGACAAAAGAGCCATGTGAACACGCCATATTATGTGGACATGGACTAGAATGATCATACATACCTGTGGCTCAGTTTAGTGAGAGTGCAAAACAGAGTGTGGGGCATGGTTGAAGTACATTAAGGTACCAGTATATATCATAAACAGACTGTCTGTGGGCATATTTTCATAGTTACGCAATCACCACTCTAGACTCTGTAAATAGTGGGATCTTATGCGCCCCCTTGTTTTGAAAAACTTCCAATGTTAAAAGGTATGGTTCATTGACAAGAAAATGAGGGCAAAATTCCTTCCATACTAGCCATGTTGTTGATAGCTCTTATGTTTGGCCAGAAGACTTCACAAAAAGCTGCAGGTGAAGGTTTTAGACCAAAAGAAATGTGCTCCTATATGAAGTCCAATGACATGTTTGTACATAAGATGTTTGTAGTGTGCATGCAGAAATGAATTACAAAGAACTTGTGATAATTTTCAAAATATGTGGATTGTCCAAGATTTGAAAAGTTGTTTGTGCAAAACGTGACCATAATATACTTTTAGATAGATTGTTTCATTTTAAAAAAAATTCTATATATTGCGCAACAAATAAGCTGGCCATCGACTTTTTTTTAATTGCGTCATGTAGCAATATAGCACAGGTCATATGCACAGCTGTGTTCTGTCAGTTTTTTACTTGTTTGTTTTTTTTTTCATGTTCATTTCTGTCTGACAATTCATGTAGGAATTCATTTGTTTCGTGTAGTTTTCTTTGTATATTGTACATACATATATATCAAGTGCAGAAATTGCTTGTGCTTTCAAAGCTTATTAAACCCTGGAAATAAAAGAGACCGAGCCACGCATAAATGCTTGCTGTGTCTTGGAATTTTTTTATAATCTGGAAGAAAACTGGGTGGGATTTTTTTTTTTCTTCCTGATCAGTAGTATCAGAATTCTGTAAAAGTGTGTTTCTGATATGCCAAAACAATAGATCAGATGTACAGTAGCTCAAGGTAGCAATGATAGGAATTGGACATGTGTTCTGGACTCTTCTATTATGCAGAACTCAACTCGGCTCTGACCTCTGGTGTCAGGTAACTGAACTGTCACAACTTCCGTACCAGGTACCACCAGATACAGCCTCACAGTGTAAAGTGACATCATGTGCTAATTTGCCACATCGTGCTCCTGATGCTTTCTGTGCTTGGAGACCAGAACACTGATACAGGGTGAAAGTAGCGTCACATGTACTTTATACCCATCTCACACAATGAACTGACAGAAAATTTGTGCCCCTTCTCTTTCTTTTAATCCGTATGTTTTTCTCATAAAACAGGAAATAACCTTCTTTTGTGTACATGCAACAATAAAATGGGACAAGGAAGTGGTAATGTTGGGTTACCTGAGGTAATTAAGGGTAAGGTACACATGTAGGGTATGTATATTGAGAGACAAGGCCATAGATGTTGTCAAATAGGTAGCATTATTTACGTAGAGATTAACATAGATCATGGAATACATTGTACTGCTAAAAGCATAGTGATAAATGCAGATGGGATGTCAGCAAGTCTACCCGAGAGACCAGTAGCATATAATTGTCTGGCAAATCTCAACTTCTGAGGCTATCAATAGTGAGTTTTTAGAAACTTGAACTGTTAAACTAGCCAAAATTGGGTGATGGTCAAATGTCATCTGCTTTTTGGCTTAATTGTGCCCCCCCCCCCCCCCCCGAGAGGGCATTTAGCTATTACTTTGTCTATGTGTTCATGTGTGTGTCCAGACTGACAATTTTCATGCCATAACTTGAAAAAAATGTCCATATGTGTTTTGTATTGCACATGCTTATAGTCCTGAATAAGGTCTCAGACGAGTTCGAAGATGGGTGACCTTGATCCAATTCCCAAGGTCATAGAGACAGTTTAGTGAATTTGATTTTCACGCGATAACTTGAAAAGTTTTTGACATACGCCTGTGAAATTGCAGGTGATTACAGTCCTACATAAGGTGTCAGACAAGTTTGAAGATGGGTGACCTGGATGCTATTCCCAAGGTCACAGAGCCTATTTAGTGAATTTGATTTTCACGCAATAACTTAAAAAGTTTTTAGCCCAGGGGGTTTCATATTGCACATGCTTATAGTCCTGAATAAGGTCTTCAATGAGTCCGAAGGTGGGTGCCCTTGACCAAATTCCGAAGATCACAGAGTCATTTTAGTAAATTTGGTTTTCACACGATAAGTTGAAAAATTTTTAACATAGACCTTTCTTATTGCACATGGTTTTAATCCTGCATAAGGTCTGAGACAAGTTCAAAGATAGATCACCTTGATCCAAATCCCAAGGTCACAGAGCTGGGGCATAGTTTAGCAATTTTTGATTGCGTTTTGATTAAATTTATTTCTGAAAAAAATGAAAATTTGTCTTCTCAGGAGCTGTATGGCCAGTTGCTTTGATATTGCATACAAGGTCATGTGGTTCACATTTTGGCCACGAGGTGCTGCTGCAATCTTTCCTATACATTGTATTTGCAATGAAGTTCTGGGTGCTTAGGCTGTTTTCAACTTCAGCTACAGAACGGCCAAATAGAAATGCATGGAAAATATCAATATTATTAAAGAGAATGCAAATTTGCAAAAATGATGGGATTATAAGTTTTCATGAAATTATGGGATATCAAACTTTAGGACCACGTGTCATTAACTGCTAAAACTCTGCAGGTATATAGAAAGGAGGCCAATGCACGTATTGCAATATTGCCAAAAGTGATGATATACAGAATAGTTTGCTTAAACATACACATATTGCCAAAGTGGACCTTCATTAAAATTGTGAAGGAAATGATGGTGCAGTAATTATTCATTCTCTGATGCCTATATAGTGTTCAGTAGAATTCATGCTTTTTTTGCTGTCTCCACATATCTGACATAAGGGATTATGTCTTGGTTATGGCGGATTGTAGGCATGTATTGAAAGATTAAACTAACATACTGGCTTATATCTTGGTAATGTTAAATTTTTGGTCATTTATTGGTCGGGACTAATACAGTACGTGCATTAGAGCAATAAAATCTGCACTTGCAGAACCAGCAGATCAAAGTCAGCAGAGCACAGGATCGTCAGGATTTTCTTGTTTTTAATACATGCTTAAATTAATTAAAAAATTGTTGAAGCAGGCAACATTTTACTTCCAGATAGTGTTGGTTAGTTAAGGGGGAAGGTGTTAAAATAGAGCCACGCAGACATAAATGTCTGATGAAAAGGTCAACAACGTGGCTCCAACATAAAGCAGCACTTCACACGTGTACCACCTACATCACTGTTTCACAGAACTATTAACTGGACTAAATACCTTTGATGCTTGTGGTATGGGACATGCATCATGGTAAACAATGCTTTAAATGGAAAGAAAATTCCTGTTTTTTTTCTGGTAAATGGAATGGGGATAAAAAAAAATCCATCTTTTTTTATTTTAAAAAAACTAAAACAAAAAAACTTTCATTAAAGTAGTGTCATACCTGTCTGTGGTTACTACATTGCCCAGCAAATCATTCCACCATGTCAGGTTGTTTTTTTTTTCAACTCTGCTGACTTGTCACTCAGTGGAGCTTATACTTCTATAAAAATCTTCGCATCTGTCATCTGTCAAGCAGTCCATATGTCAATTAGCCTTTTCACATTTTTTCAGTTCTCAGAAACTGTAAAGTAGAATGCTTTGATTTTGCCCATGGATATTATCCAGATGGACCTCTACCAAGTGTGTGAAGGAGATGAAAATACAATCATTTTTTAGCTCTGCTGACCTTAGGCTGCAGAGCTTATAGCATTACTCAGGTCTGTCCGTTCGTTAAATTTTTGGGTTGTGGAAACATTAAAAGTTTTGGTGTAAACCCAATATAACTTTTCAGGACTTATAGGATGTATGAAAATCTAGGTCCCTTTCGATATTGGTGGCACCACATACAGTATTATGTAATATAGGGGTCAAAATGTAAAAATCTTGTGAACACTCTAGCATCTTTAATTTGTGATGGATATTCACCAAATTTGGTGGGATTGTGCGGGAGGTCAAAGTCTAAGTTACTAGGGATACTAGTGGCTTCACCTATATTTTGACAGAAATTCAGAGCTGAAATGTGTTTTAAGTTATAAAATTCCATATTTGAAAGAGTAATTGGATTAGACTTGCCAAATGTATAGGATATATAGACCTTCTACCCTTGTGACCTAGTATTGGCCAGTATGGGCCAATCAGAGGCGAGTTTTCTGGTAGTAAAACTGCCTGTGTGAATCCACACTTGTAGTCAAATTTCAACACATCATAATCTGGGCTGACAAGTCTCAAGCCAATAACATAATTAGTGAATAAGTCTCAAAGGTCAAGCTTTTGGCGGCCATCCTTAAAAATGATAAGCATCCTCACCCTTTGACAGCACTATCTGCATCATGTTGCTTTCACATTTTTACCAGACTGTACGCAGCTTGGCATTGTTTCAATTTGAGGGATTACGACCTCCAAATTCACATCCAGCCATATTTACAACTTTTGGAGGCACACGGATGGGAGGGTGGGGAAGGTTGCTGACTTAGCAAATCTGGCATATCAGTTAATAAATATTTTGGTAATGGTAGAACATAGGCCCACACTTAACTATGGTTGCTACTAAACATAAATACATTAAGGAAAGTAGTAGTAATAAACTTTATTTATTTAATGAGGATAAGCTATTGACGAATGCAAGGACCTTTTGTCAAGTGGAAAAGTACTTAAGGTTTAATTTTTTTTGTTTTTCTTTTGTTTTGTTTTGTTTTTTGTTTTTTTGCTTTTTTTTTTTTTTTTTTTTTTTTTTTTGGTGTTGTTAATTTTGACCTCGAGCGACCTTTGAAAAGTTTGAAATCTGGCATATTAGCTGACATCTTGGAAATGATGGATCCTAGGCCCATGGTGAATATAATAGATTAAATACAATGCACTGGGCCATGTCAATTATAGCATTCATGCATTCTGGCCTCCATTGAACCGTTCTTTTTTAAGAATGGAGGTTTGGTGCAGTTGGTATGTGCATTTCCCATTTTTGGCCAGCTGATTGGTGCCGAAGGTTGCTGGTTTCAGACCAGTCCATTCCTTGGTCACAAAACTTAAATATTTTCGGTGCTCCTTTGATGCTGGTGGACTTACATATGTACAGTCCCTGATTTGGGACAACACCGAATACAGTACAGGTCTGTATTGGATTAAATACAATGAACTGGGCCATGTCGATTATGGCATTTATGCATACCAGCCAACATTGAACCATTCTTTTATACTTACATTCAATCTAACTTTTAACCTTGCAAGTATAGGAGAGTGCTTGGTGTGTTATGAGACCATAACACAATAGCCTTGTGTGTTATGGAGCCATAACACAGGTGTCCCACCCACATTCCAATAAGCCACGCCTACCTCGGTTTCCGGAACTTAACACTTGAACATGCTCGGCAAATCAGTTTTTGATCGTGTCTCTTAATTCTATGTATTAAGTTTCTAAATTTGGTGTAATTGAGCAGAATAATTAAGAGGGAAATGTAAATATGAGCAATGAGGGTCGCTTTTGTGTGTGTTATGGCATAATGACGCAGGTGATTGAAGCTGGCATCGGGCGAGGCGCACTGGCGTGCGCCACGCCCACAATGTCAGCTTCAATCACACGCGTCATTATGCCATAACACACACAAAATCGACCCTCATTTCTTAATTAGCACTGGAGACTTGGTGCAGTTGGTATGTGCGTTTCCCATTTTCGGCTTGGTGATTGATGCCGAAGGTTGCTGGGTAGAGACCAGTCCATTCTGTGGTCACAAAACTTACATAAATAGGATAGTACTCATACGATGTCTTTTGGTGTTGTTTTGACTGATTGATTTTGAAAGGTCAAACTGACATACATCCTGTAATATCTAACTTTTGGTCAACTATTGGTAAGCACCATATATATAGCAGATTCCAGTCAGCCCAGCACAGGTGAGAACTCATCCTATCTGAACTGGCCAACTGATGCCTTATTCAATGAGCCACTGCAGCAGGTGGGTAGGCTGGGTGGACAACTTGCACAGGTCTATCCCTTTGTCCATTGCGTCCTGCAGGAAATAAAAATCATTAGTTTTGGTAAACAACATTTTTAAGGTATTTTGATTAAAAGCGAATAGTATACTATAGAAAAGGGCAAAGCTGTTTGGTTTCCACTGTGTGGGCAATTCTGGACACACCAACAGTATGTTTGTCCTGAAAGAAAGGCCAGACAGGTTTTATGACATTGATGAACTCTCCATAAACTTGTTGACAGCAAGCACCAAAGTGAGTTTATGCAAGAGCTTAACTCTTTGAGTGCCAATTAAGGTTTGATTGAGTCAAAATATGAGCACGTAAACTTTTTTTTGTAAAATTAGCAATGGAAGAGTTAACAGCCAGATAAAGGCTTTGGTTGGTCACAGGACCTTTCCAGCTGCCAGATTGGCAGCTGGACTGAAGTGTGATGGGATGGACCTAGTAACTACAGACTCAGCAGTTGGTACCTGTGCCCACTAAAGGGAAGCTGTTTTTATGACACACACAGTTGTCCTGGGATTCCAGGTAGAGGTAGTGGAAATTAATTGTCTGGTAAAGCACGAGGTAATGGAATGGCTGGGAAGCAGTGGAATTACACTGATGTGTATGGTATATTGGCATGGAAGTCTCTCTCTCTCTCTCTCTCTCTCTCTCTCTCTCTCTCTCTCTCTCTCTCTCTCTCTCTCTCTCTCTCTCTCTCTCTCTCTCTCTCTCTCTCTCTCTCTCTCTCTCTCTCTCTCTCTCTCTCTCTCTCTCTCTCTCTCTCTCTCTCTCTCTCTCTCTCTCTCTCTCTCTCTCTCGCACATCCATGGCTTCAAACTGGTGCCTTGTTTGTGCAGTGTGCTTCATGGTTAATATGGCAAAGGAGATAAAAAGTGCCCTCAAAAGTGTTTTAAATCAAGTCAACCCATGCTAAGTTTTCCATTCCCACAGGCAAGGTTTTAGTCAGAAATAAATTTTAGGGTGTGCAAAGGTTAAAATTTAATCGCATGAAAGTTAGATTTGTTGACAGAAGGATCTAGGAACACTGCCTCAACAAAAAATATTAGTTTGAGGTACCCTGAAGCAAAAGTTTACTACCCAATAAGATTTTAGGGTACAAAAAAGTTATCTATTTTACCCTCTGGTGTAAACCCTGACAGAGGCAGCTGTACATGGCTTTCCAGACAATGGAAAAACCACTGACTTTCTGCAGGAAATATTGGTACTTTGCATTACATGTTGACTGACAGTCTTCTTTGTGAGGAGTTAGTCTATATGGAGTTCCCATCTAATGCATGATCCATATCATAAAAACAGTTTCCAAAACAGTTTCCAGTGTGCAATGAAAAATATAATAAAGCATCTCCGAAGTCAGCCAGTATTAAAAAAAAAAACATGGCAAAGAAATTCATTGTATGCCCGGAGCATGCGGAAGAAAAATCTGGTGGCACCTGATCTTGTCAAATGCCAGGAATCAATAGAGCCCCTTGGTGTGCTCAGGGCACAGTGCCATAGTTCTGCAAGGGAAGTTGTTGACTTGGTCGTCTTGAGGTTAAGTTCCTGTAATGGATTTATTCATGGTATTTCTGAGGATGTGAAACATGATACTTCATCATATAAAACCTATCAAAACTGTCTGCTGTTTTTTGTAAGAGTCGTTACTCCTAGTTACAAGTTCTACTGTCTGTACTTGGTATAGAAAAGATTTTCTTACTTGGCATAGAAAAGATTTTCTTATTTTCCATTCTATCATTGAAGCCCATCACAGTTATGTACTGAATATTATTTTGCGGTTTTAAAAATCATTGTTATGAATATAAATATGATTGCAACTTAATTATGTGGGAGAAGAAGAACAAACATGGAAATTTCATCATAATATAACAAATATATATAAGACAGAAGCAATGTACCCAACCTGCACAAAAACATTTTGGGGGACGCCAATATACATCTGGGTGTTTTTGGGGTGATGTGAACAGGCAGTGATTAAAAACAGGCTTGTTTTGAGCAGTTATTACAAAAAAACAGGCTCCTTTTATGCAGTTACATAGTTATTACAAAAACATGCTCATTTTGAGCAGTTATTACAAAAACAGGCTCATTTTGAGCAGTTACACAGTTATTACAAAAACATGCTCATTTTGAGCAGTTATTACAAAAACAGGCTCATTTTGTGCAGATGTACAGTTATCAAAAGTACAAGTATTTAGTGCACTAATAAATGAACAAGCCGGTAATGTTTTAGGGTTGAATGTACTTCCTGTCTCTTTCATCATAAAAAGCCAAAACTGAGATACTGAATATTTTATCATTGTTTTCATGATATTGCTCGATCTATTAAAAGAACATTCCCATCATATGACACTTGGTGTAAATATAGTTGAATAGTCTTACTCTCCCTTTCCGCATGTGTAATCATCAGTGAACATTCATGAGGAGTGATATTGCTCGATATATTAAAAGAACATTCCCATCATATGATACTTGGGGTAAATATATTTGAATAGTCTTACTCTCCCTTTCCGCATGTGTAATCATCAGTGAACATTCATGAGGAGTGATATTGCTCGATATATTAAAAGAACATTCCCATCATATGATACTTGGTGTAAATATATTTGAATAGTCTTACTCTCCCTTTCCGCATGTGTAATCATCAGTGAACATTCATGAGGAGTGATATTGCTCGATATATTAAAAGAACATTCCCATCATATGATACTTGGGGTAAATATATTTGAATAGTCTTACTCTCCCTTTCCGCATGTGTAATCATCAGTGAACATTCATGAGGAGTGATATTGCTTGATATATTAAAAGAACATTCCCATCATATGATACTTGGGGTAAATATATTTGAATAGTCTTACTCTCCCTTTCCCCATGTGTAATCATCAGGGAACATTCATGAGGAGTGATATATTGGCAAAAAATGAGGCTGGAATTTCCATTTCAAAAGCGGCACCATCTTTCCATATTTATTCATGTCAGTCTTGACAGTACAGTTCTCCAAGCGCTACTGTAGAGCTCTCCTAAAGAAGGAGGTAATTCAAACAGGAAGTTGACTTCTTGTTTATCGCATGATCAAGGCGGCCGTAGGCAATGAGGAATGTGCATCTTCTTACATAGAATTTCTTCAGCAAGAAGAATACGTGCTGTACGTCCCCATCAACACTGGTGAAAGTAGTGTCGGTATCATTCCCGACCAAGATGAACCAGATATTTAAAATTGATCCTCGAAGTATTGGTGAGTGAACAGGTGAACACGTGTACGTGTTGCACTTGCAGAGTGACTTAGTTGGGACTTCGTTGCCATGGTAACAGTCTCCTGGCTGCTCGGGCTTCCAGTGATCCATGTGCGATCATTTTGTTTTTGAAACTTGGTTGGTATGGATCCCTCTTTTAAAGCTTGTGTCATGTCCGACTGTTGCCCAAGAAAAACAGCCATGTCATCCGTAAAATGCTCACCGCACAACTTTTGATAATTGGATGGAACTAAGTTTTGTCTGTTGAGACGGCGAACCCATTCTCTCCGTAACGCGGGGTCCTTTGCAAATGAATGCCACAACAAATTCTCTTTCTTATTTTTGCTGCTTGTTGGACAGGTAAGGGGAGCATTAAGGTGTGCTTTGAAGCTTCAGTATGGTCCCCACAAGGTAGACAATCACCTGTCACTCGAGCATTGCAGCGACAACAATACTGGGCCATCAGTGCGTGACACAGGAAGCGCTTAGATTGAGTTGTCGAGACTGACGTCACAAGCAGAAACGCAACTCTCCATTTTAGGCCATTCAGTGTGTGGAGGCGTGAAACAATAAGCATGGCGCTAAGCGTGAAGTATGAATTTGAATACAGAGTGCTCTGTTTGGGAAGCAAAATTCAGTGGTATATCACAAAACATGATCATGATATTTCGTAATAAAGTTTTATTTAGTATATATTTCAAGAATTCATTAAGCTTTTCTCGGCAGGAATGTTTTAAAACGTTGGTCCGAAGTTATAACATTTTTTCTACCTAGCTACCCCTTAGTTAATTTGCCTTGAACCATTCAGATTATGCAGTACATTTGCACTTCACCTGAGCTGTCATGCCCCATAACATGCAGACTAGAAAGACAAATACTGGATACATCAGCTGTGCACTACTGAACTATTTAGCCTCAATTTCATGGGTAGACAGACATGCTGGCCTAGTGTTATAGTCTAATTAAACTTCTATGTCAATCTACCATGCCATAACACATGGTCAACCCCTCCATAAGCTGACCTATGGAACACCAAAGAATTTTTTTTTTTTTTTGAAATTTTTGATTTTTTTTTTTTTTTAAAAAAATATTTATTCATTTATTTTTTTGTTGTTTTTTTTGTTTTTGTTTTTTGTTTTTTCTATTTTTAAGATCCGAAAAAAAAATCTTTTCTGTGAGCCAGTATGGGAGATTTTCCAGTAAATGGCTTCCCTCAAGTGAACTCTTTTCAGTAGCATTTATATTACAGTAAACAGGTTCTGGTTACTTTGCTTTGTGACATTGTCACGCGTATGAGACGTCATGCTAAACCCCTCTGGATGGGCAGTTTGGTAGTCCTAGCTTGCACCTTGACCTGCTCCGTCTATGATGTCTGCTTAACATCGGTCCATTAGCAACATTACCCCCTTAGTCTATTGAAGCAGTGGTTTACAGTGTTCCTATTTTCACCATTTGAGGAGACTCCTAGATGATTAGAAGTTGGTCTGGCTGTTTTTCTTTTGTTATCAAGTTATCCATTCACTGGTCTGGCCTGGTGTTAACTCAAAATTATAATTTGTATATAGGTGTATTTCACAAGGGTGACTCCGTTAGAATCCTCACGGGGCCCTCAAAAATAGAGCAAGATGCTTCAATACAACATGATGCAATGTGTATACATTTACAAATAATAACAAATCATACTGTGTGGTTACTGCAACAGACAATACTATACAGATATGATGATCTAATATTTGCTGTTACATGTACGGGCTTTCAGATCATCTGGATGACATTAAATATGCTGCACATCTCTTTTTGAAAATCAAAATACTTGGGGATTCACTTACCTCAACAGGTAAAGAGTTCCATAAAACTGCTGCAGAATAACTGATTGCTTTTCTCTTGAATTTGGTCCTTAGTTTAGTTTCATACAAACTATTTGAGACTAGACCTCAAATGAAGAGAATGTACATCATTCACATACATACACATTTTTTGCATATATTCAGGTGCCAATTGGTTCATAATAGGTATACCTCATGTAAATTTTAAAATCTACTTAATACCTGTTTTGCTAAATACTTAAGGGATTAAAATATTGATTCCAGATAACAGTACATTGATATGTACATTTACCTGACACTAAGAGAAAAAAAAAACACACAGCCACTGACAAAGATAATCAGGTCATTTCAAATTCAGTTTCAATAAGTGAATATTGCAACATACTAACTTTAAATTTGAATCGTGCATGCATTTAATAAAACTGAAATGATTTGTCATAATACCAGCCTTTACCCGTTCCCCCTTGAATATACGATTCAGTCAACAGCTTTCCTTGGCATGGGTTGGGCACTAACCCATGCCAAGGAAAGCTGTTGACCTGGGGCCTGTGATCTTGTTAGGTCTCATCTACAATTCTCAGTCAAATTGTTTTTCATTACTGTTGAAATTAGTTGAAAGCACTGAAGCAGACGACATTTGACCACCAGCAGGTTTTGGCTGGTTTGAGGGTGAAAAGGTTAACCTGTCGTTATTTATGTGTGGAAGTGCATCATGTCCAACTCATGTTATATCATATTGTTCACCATATATGGCATATTAATTTATATTATACATCATGTCATATATCATAACTGTCATGATTCCAGATGAAAATTTCTCACAAAAACACCTCTCACTCGGTGGTATATGTCTATTTCCAGAAAGAAGAATGGTAGAAGTCCCATAATATTCCCCAGAATGCTTTGGGTGCCATACACCCAGAGTGTACTAAGAACAGTTAGTAATCAAGTGCCCAGCTAAGCAGTGAAAGGTTCTTGGATGAAAGCTTTGTTTATCATGAATCTGAATGAGTAATATTTTCAGAAAAGCTTCATGATATGTGGGTAAAATGTGCAAAAAAAAAAAAAAAAGAAAGAAAGAAAAAAGAAAGAAAGAAAGAAAGAAAACAGCAACAACAAAACTGTGCTAAAAGGCCAATACACTGCACTGATATGGAATTAGTTCCGACAGGGGCCACCCACTGAGTGTACATGGGGAGTCACTAGACAGTTTTTAAGGGAAAGGGGTGATAAGTCACTGTTTGGGTTTGCCCATTCTAAGTGGTTTGTCAGAAAAGATGGGTTTTGTATTAGAAGTACAGAAACATAACAAAGATACCATTAATCAGTAACTTGGTAAATGTGATCCTTTGAGACAAGGACCGCTCTACAGGTAATTCTAGAATGGTCTTATATAGCAAGTGGTCTTACTGGAAGGAGATATAGCAGAAAGATATGAGCATGGAGACACAGTGCAAGGTAGCATGAGTTAGAAACACAACTGATGTACATGTAGTGTACTTGTAATGGTTTTGACGTACATATATGTGGGTGTACCTGTACATACACGTATTTGTATCAGGGTTTTCATTTTAAATTCTGATACCAAGAGGAAAAAAAAAGTAGGGGTTTATTCCAAGTAAGTTCCTTGCTTTGAAAACATTGGTGTATATATATATATATATATATATATATATATATATATATATATATATATATATATATATATATATATATATATATATATATATATATATACAGTGGTACCTCTTTTGAGAGACTACCCCTACGGCAGGTCAAAATATGGTCTTTCAAAACAGGTGGTCTTTCATTAGAGGTACAATATGGAAAAGATAGTGCAGTGTTCTGAGTCAGTGGTCTCTCATTAGAGGGGTCTCTCAAGAGAGGTACCACTATGTATATAGTTAAACCTGTTGGAAAGACCGCCCATGGGATCAGTAAAATTTGGTCTTTCAAAACAGGTGGCCTTTCTTTGAAGGTACAAATAACATGAAACATTACACAAAGTGTCTGAAAATGTGGTAGTTCCTGACAAGTATCTTTCACACAGTGTTTCCGTAAGGAATTTTTTTTAAGAGGGTCACAAGAGAAATTCAGTGGGAAAGACTAGATTTTCACCAATTTTACATGCAAATAAACAAGACTTCTGACCCTTTAGAATTTTCTCAGAGGGTATTTCAGGTTTTGAAAGGTAATGTACCCAATTTGGAGGAAAATGTAAACATAGAGTTTTAGAAATATCTCAGAGGGTATTTCAGGTTTTGAAAGGGTAATATACCCCCATTTGGGTGTTAATGTAAACAGTCACAGGGGTGGTCTTTCAAGAGAGGGGCCACCATGTGGGCCTGATCAATGCATCAAGGAATTCATGTGGATATTTTTGGAAACTCCTTTGTAAAAGTGTGGGTTTTGGTTGTCAGAGGAAGTCCCAGGATATATGGTCTCAGGACACTTTCTCCTCTACCCCCTCCCCCCCCCCCCCCCTTGAATGTGAGAACCTATGGGATCTATGTGTTTGCTACATGTGATAAAAAGATTAGTCAGCTGACCACAATGTTGTCTGCAACAAGGGCTGTCATTCATGTTTGCTGATACAGAAAATTATTGTATGTATTTCACACTGGACAAAGACCACAGAGACGCATTTTGATACATTACATCAAGACCTATATGTATATTACTCTGGACAGGAGGAGATATACCGCTGAATATGTCGTTATTTCACCTTGAACTTCATATGAACTAGACTGCAGTAAGTTTATATGTCTGGCATTACGTTTTTTCAGGACTTGTGAGCATAGCGGAAAGCCTGGGCCTGTCACTGCTTGCTCCCCGCAAGAAAATTACCATTCTCTTGATAGGGAATCACTCAGCTGGCAAAAGCACCTTCATCAATTGGTAAGAATGAATGTTTTATTGTGTTCCCCTTGTGTTCCCGACACAGCTGACTGTCCAGTGGAAATAGTTATCTCGCAACAAATGTGATGGAGGTCAAAGCTTGGTCAAGTCAGGTCATGATGTTTTGTAACTCCTGGAAAGTGATGCCAACATATCACATGTGGGAGCCCAGTGGGAGGCAGACCAACTCACACTTCAGAATTTTTCTGTTTTGCAAATTAATTAAGACTTGAGTCAACAGGTCAACAGCTTTCCTTGGCATGGGTTGGGCACTTGGTGCCCAACCCATGCCAAGGAAAGCTGTTGACTTGGGTAATGTTATCTTGATAGGCCTTGTATCTACAGTTCTCAATCAAAATTGTTTTTCATTATGCTTGAAATTTGTTGAAAACACTGAAGCAGACGACATTTGATCAGCAGGCGGTTGTGGTCGGGTCAAGGGGGAATGAGTTGAGTCCACTCCTTTCCATATTGTTCATTGCCTTTGATTGTCTTTTTCGTCTGTTTCTGTTCCCTGTGTTACATCCATGGAGTTGTACCCTTGTGCCTCATTTCCATATAACAGTAAAGTCAGTGGGGTTTTTTGTTTGTTTTTTTTTTTTATTTGAAGTCATGCTGTAGTAGCCACGAGGACAACTGTAGCATGACTTGCAAGGCAATGGGAAACTATGGACTTTAGACCAGGTGTGCTGGCACTGGAATGATACCTCCTTTTATGAAGTATTTACACATGGAATCGTTATCTTAAATCTATGTAAATATATGGAAAAAATTGCGGATTGGATCAATGAAATGAGTTAAAATTCATGTGGACCTGTTGATTTATGGTTGTGCATCAGCTTCTGTGTTGTATAACAACCCATAAAGCAAGTTTCAAACTGGTGTTCCAATGTTTTGCAGCTAATAGAAAACTTTTGGAAGGTATCGCTGCAAGGTTTGGGGGGGGGGGGGGGAGGAGGGTTGACCTCAGCTGACTTGTCGGTCAGCTGAGGTTAAAATATTTTGATGTGGTTGTTAGACATCCATCATCTGTCTGTATGTGTGGCAACATCCACAGTTCACATTTTCAACTTCTTTTTCAAAAACTGTCAGCCAGATGTATTTCAGCTTGGTGGGAATATACTTTGGGTAGGTCTCCACCAAAATTATCCATTGATTTTTGGATTTTCAATGAATTTTTTGGTTCGTTTTCTGTCAAACTCTTGAAAAATCTTCTCTGAAACCACCATGCCAAATGCAGTTTCAAGCCAAATTCTTTGAAATTGCACAGGGACACTTCTTGGAACCCTCAGACCTTAATTTGTTCAACTGGAGGTGCTGCAATTTTATTTGAATTTTTGTGTGTTAGGGATAATTTTGCCCTCTTCACTAAAACAGTCACTCATAGTAATCTGAAACTTAGTGGAAATGTAGCTTGTGGGAGAATTAATCAAACCTCTTTAACAGGTGGTGATACTATGGATCCCTGATTTTTAACCAATTTTTCAATTTGGTAATTATCAGTTAATGCATACATTTCTATTGATTATCATGCAAGTCCATGGGGAATGCAATAGAAACTCACAATTTTTACTTCCCCTCCAAAATTCTCATCCCCCAGACTAGAGTGGGACTTACTCTGGGTCGAATGTCAAGGTCAGCTGAGAACACAGCCCTCCCATTTTTTCCTTTCTTTTTTTTTTTTTTTTTTGTCAAGCAGAGGACAAGGAACATAGTTTGAACAGAACTATGAATTGGTGACCAAGGTAAGTTAAATGTTGTGGCAATATGTGACCTTTTGAGTGTTGAGCTGATGAGGTATTTTATTACCTGAAAATGGTAATGTACCCTATCTGGGGGTAAACAGGTGAAGAGCCTGTCTTGTGCAGGATGATCTGCTTTTTGTGGGAGCAATGTCTTTTAAGAGTAGGGTTAAACCGCCTCACACCTCGCTGACCCCTTTTAGTGCAAACTACCCAGAAGAGTCTGATGTCTAACCCTTTCTTGCTCAAAATTGCCCCAAAATACATGAAAAGAAATTGTCATTTATTTTTACCCTCAGCACATAAAGTGCCGGAGGGTATTGTGGTCCCCTGCGTTGTCCGTCTTGTTGACGTTACCATGATATCTCAAAAAATATTCGCCGTAGCTGTACTAAATTTTCGTCACAAAAGGACCATATGATGGACCAGGTTTATATTGAAAACCAGCTTCCTCTGATTATTTTAAAACTTTTTACTTTTAATGTATTTATTTGAAGGCTGTCTGAGTGGCATCAACCCTGTTGGCGTTATTGTGATATGTCAAAAAATATTGAGCAGCTTTACTTAATTTTTGTCAGAGATATATCGTATGATGGTCCAGGTTCCTATTTAAAACCAGCTTCTTCTTCTTATTTTTTTTCTCAAAAGATTTTGATCACAGCTTTACCAAATTTTTAGAGATCCATCTTATGATGGACCAGGTTCTTATTTAAAAGCAGGTTCCTTTTAAAATATATTAACTTTTTATGAATCTTAAAGTATTTATCTTCAAGGCCGTCTGAGTGGTACACAAGGGGACAATGTTACCATAATATCTCAACAAAGATCCAACGCAGCTTCACCAGTTTTTTCAGAGATGCACATTATAGTGGACCACATTCCTACTGAAAACCAGCTTCCTCTTATTATTCTTAAACTTGTTATGAAAATTTTGAAATATTTATTTGATGGCCGTCTGAGTGATGGAGAGTACAGTGTTCTCGTCACCAGAGCTTGCCCCAAGAACACGTCCAAAATTGCTCTTTCATTTCATAGACAACAATATGGAAATTGTAAACAAAGTATTCTACTGCTAAATCTCAAAAAAAAAACAAAAAAACCCAAAACAGAATGGAGGAAAAAAAACATTGTGGGTGCCGAGGGTAATACGTTCTGTGAACGCTGTTTATGATGTTTTTACTGAATTTGGTGCAAATAGAAGACTTTTTTGCTCAGAATTGCTGCCAAGATTTTTCATGATCCCACGTCCATGTCAGTAGTTTTCCTGGGCACAGGTTGAGCACGGTGTAGCCAACCTGTGCTCAGAGAAGCCATGGACTCAGTCTCATTGTGACCAGGAAAGGTTTAACCCTTTCCCCCTTGAATTAAGACTGAGTCAACAGCTTTCCTTGGCATGGGTTGGGCACTAAGTGCCAAGGAAAGCTGTTGACCTGTGGCATGTGACCTTGATAAGTCTCCTGTACATATCTCAGTCAAAGTGTTGTTCATAACTGTTGAAATTAGTTGAAAACACCGAAGCTGACAACATTTGACCACCAGCCGGTTTAAGGGGGAAAGGTTTAATGTTGTGTGTTTCAATGTTGTAGCTTGAAAAGGCTGAGGGAGAATTGTTTATAAGACTTACTATTAAAACACGCAAGAGGTCAATGACCTGTCACTGTCACTACTTTTTAACTAGACTCGCTGTTTTCAATATGCCTACATTATGTGCTGATATTATTTTCTAAAAATGTAAAATATCTGTTATTTTCGAAAAAAAATGTGATTAATACCAATGTCTGAGTAAATTTTGCTCTCAGATTGCAAATTTCAAAAATTTTGCAAGAGACGGGTTACCACCCCACCCCCTTCCCAGCTTTGTGGGCTCAGATCTGTTGTTTCACTTGCACTAGAAAAAAAAAATCTCATCTATGTTTTTTGCCTGAATGTTGGCAACCCTGGCTTATCTCTCAACCTTTTCCAAGTATTATGTTGAGTCAGCTGCATGCTAACCAGGTAAGGGTAAATTATGTTGTTGCTTTTTCAGTGATGACCCCGTAATTATGGACCTGAATTTAAAAAAAAGAAAGAAAACTTACCTATTCCAAAAGACTGCTGGAATAGGGTCCTCAGATGAAGTAAACCTTTGCATTTATAACATTCTTTCATTGTAGTATGCATTACTTTGCATATTACGGCCTATACATAGCCCATATAAAAGACCGAGTCTTTGGGAGGCCACAGTGTAGTACTTAACTAGTGATGGGAATCAGCTGATATTTCATCATCGATCTTCAAATGAGGACAGCCAACCGATGATCAATTATGATTGATTCATGCATTAATGCCTTATAGCCGCACCATTTGCGACATGTAACTCGCCTGGTTCTTAGCCATACCATTGCACATGACCCCACTATTGATGACGTTCCAGATGTAGTACACATATGAAGTCATCACTTCTCATGGTCGACAGGTAAACGTCCACCCATATGCTGGCTTGCCACAAAAGTAGAAAAAAAAATCCTACACAATTTCAAAATTTATTTTGATTATATCAAAATTAAAAATGGCCTTGTAAGAGCTTGATTTTTTGCAAATTTCAACTGAGTTTTCCTTAATACTGGATCAGTGCATCAGTAACCATGAAAGATGGTCATGATCGACATAGTTCGTTGCACATGCACATCAAATTCTCATTTTAACAACACTCAGATAGCCAACATATTCACCTAATAACACAAGTTTTGATGGACTTATGGTCACATCTTTTGCTGCTTGACTTGTTTATCTGACATATTCTCATATCTGACACATTTTCTGAGGAGCAGTTGGTGTCAGTATAACAAGGTTTCACTGTACATGAAATGTTTAATTACTTACAAGCCTGCTGTGCATTCAAAGAAGAAGAAGGAGAAGAAGAAGAAAAACAGAAATAATAAAATATCAGGAGCAGATCTTGTTGTCATGTGTTCCTGTGGACTGACATCCATGCTTGTCTTTAGATTTTGTACGTCAGAATTCAACAATCCGTATTGATCAGTCCCATGTTAAATTAACGGCAAGTTCTCAGGAACAGAACACCTACATGCAAGCAAATATAATCACCAAGTCAAACACCTGTCTGTAGACAGTCCAGTCTAATCTTTCCACGGTGTTTGTATCTGACCAGACAAAATGTACACATGGTATTTTATGGTAAATGTTAAGCTGAACCACACCTGCTGCATTTGACCTCCACCCCCTACCCCACCCCACCCCCGCTCTAGAGGTGGCAAAGGCAGACATGGAAACAGTGACAGTAGCTATAGGGAGCTGTGTATGTGATCGTGCATTCATGTGGCTCAATATATCAAGAATTATGTAGAAGCTGGACATGTTCAGTTCAGATCACGATCGATCTTTGACCTATTTTCAGTATCACAAGAGTTAGGAACATGCATATTTTCGAGCATCCTGTGTAAAATTTCAAGAAACAGTAAAGCTTTGGCAATGATACTTATATACATTTTATGTATATATTGTTTTGGGTGGCTTTGATGAATTTTGAAGGTCACAGGAAGGTTAAATATGATTAGTTTGTTGCTTCTCCCTCATGTTTCCACTGGAGATTTGGCGCTGATACTTGAACCACAGAAACATGTTTTGTCATGACCTGATGCATGTTATTTCCCCACCAGTGACCGTAGGTTCAGTCTTTGTGTCTGGGCCATTATTTCAAATACGATAACACCTACACACACCAAAATTGGTGTGTGGACATCTCATTGGATAGAAGTATGTCACGCACCAAAATTGGCCTGCTGTGACCTTGACCTTTGGTGCTCCGTAAGGTTTAGCTTATGCGGGCCATATTTTCAATACTGTAACACCTAAAGCTACCAAATTTAATGTGGACACTTCATAGGATAGGTTTGTGTTGTACACTAAAATTGGTGTACTGTAACCTTAGCCATGACCTTGACACCCTTAGTAAGATTAAGATTGAACAGGCCATACTTCCTATACTGGAACGCCTGCAGCTGCGGAATTTGGTTTGTGGACCCTTCATCATGTTCATAGCTTGGTCTTGCTGTGCCATACTTGATTTGAACAATGTTGACCTTGACCTATTTTAAAGGTCACAGGGGCAACAAGTCTGCTTGCATTGTAACATCTTGTTTAATTCTCGTCCCCTGCCCTTGCAAGTATTGTTGGGTACATACAGGTGGAAGTAGCAAAGGGGCGATTATCCATCTACCCTCCATGTGACTAATGATTATCATGATTATAGCTGGGTAATGAGATCAAGAAGCTTGCTGATTTTCATACATTGACATCATGTGTCAACAACCCTGCCATGCTAAATTAAACTATGTTCTGTATAGAGGCATCAAATGACAACCCTTAAGAATACACAATTTTTAGTTTTATGACAAAACCTTTCAAATAGAAACTAGTATCTGTGTCACTGCCATGGCCAGGAATTTTTCGTAGCTGGTGGTTACCAGATTACATTGATCAAGCAAGTGGTCTCTTATGAGTGTCTTCAATGGCAGGTATTCTCCTGACTGGCTTTAAGGAGCAGGTGTTCTCATGGCTGGCTTTAAGGAGCAGGTGTTCTCATGACTGGCTTTAAGGAGCAGATGTTTTTATGACTGGCTTTGCAATGTGCTCACACATACCTGAAACACTTCAGGAAAGCTGTTGCCATGGACTGTTATAGTCCTGGTCAACAGCTTATCTCGGTGCACTTTGGGCACATTTCAAACTTTTTTGGCACATTTTGGGTGCAAAGGAAAGCTGCTGACTCAGTCAAAAATGTGCCACAGAAAGAGTTAGTGTCAGGATGTAGACTGAGTCCGTGGCATCCTCTGACATGGTTGGGTTCAGCGCTCTCAAGGCATGTCACAGAAAGCTGTTGACCTCCAGAGCCTGTTGCTGTTTGAGTGAATGCTTCTTTTATGAGGAATTTGAATGTGGAATCATGATAATTGAGATTAACACAACTTTTCTGGTGATAGCAATTGAAAGGTGAAGGTCTTTGACAGTGATGTAATGGAACAGGTTTCCCTGTTTATGGAAGTATCTTGGCCCCTTTTCATAATGCTTCTCATTTTGAAGCAGATATTGCCATAACAACAGGTCAGTATACTCCCATCACAAGTAATTCCAGTCATTTCTTAAGCACAGCAAACAAGATACAGCATATTATTTTCCCCTGTCTTTCATGAAGATGCTCACAACTCTGTCCAAACCTTTTTCAGAAAAAGGAGAACTGATTCATTCATAATTGTGACTTTCTTTTGTGGTCTTGAAAGCAGGTCTTGTTATTGATGCTGTCACAGAGTGCAACAGCTTGATGCCAACCTGTGGTAACAATGTGGCACTGTGTAAAGTTGGAAATATGGCACATGGATGTTCAATTTCACAGACTGTTTGTGCGTGTGATTTGAGGCTAGTATTAAATCAATGGCTCATCCGTATCTGTTGCAGTTGCACTGAAACACTACTCTTCATCCACCCACAACTCATTTACAACGATCCACACATTTTGCTTACTGCCTCTGTGGTTTTTCACAAATAAAATGGGAAAAAGATGGACCAGACATATAGAAAGGTGTACAGAAACACAATCCCTGGGAGTGTCTGTGCTTCCAACTCTGATGGAGATTTGTTCGCCTGCATCAGTAGCTGTGTGTATCACAATGCTGGCCGTGTGTGCCTCAGAGATTCTACGGAATAAATTTAGTAAAAGGGAAAAGAGTACATGTAATTATTTTCATCCTGCTATTATATTTTTTTTTTTTAGTCATGCGTATCTCAGATTCTTTGAAATTTTTTTTCAGTAAAATGGAAAACAATAATTGTTTCCAGCTATAGTATTTTAGATAGACCTATTTTTGTTATCTCCTTTAATCATTGTTGCCCTACTCTCATCTCATTACTCCCATCATATCTCATTTTGTATGATATTTGTACATCAGCATGCAGTAGTACCTTCACATTTGAAATAGAAGTATCCGAGTGAACCATATTTCTTTTGACATGAAATTACCACAGATTCAATTCTTTTATAAATAATTCATATTGAAGCTCTGCATTTATAAGTAAAACTTCACTTATTGAGCTAATTCATCATTTGCCACATTCATATTGATTCATTTTTAGATGGGTTGGCTTTGCTGAATACTTAGCTTAGACAAGGAACCGCTACTCAGACATGTGTGGGTACAGGCTCTGAAACATGTTACCGGCTGAAGACCCTGAAATTTATTTGGGCTAATACAGCCTATGTCAAAATTCTGCAGTAGAACGTGACAGTAGTACTTCCATGTGTATACAGGTTATACAGTGACCAGTTAGTTTATGGAGTGTAGAGTTTGGAATATGGAATGGTGGTGCCTGTGGTAAAAGAACATCCCCCAGGTCACCAAATTATGGTCTCTGTGAACAGGTGGTCTTGAACTCGGTCAGTGCCAACTGTGACTAAAGTCCAACTACTGAAGAGGAACTGCTCTCAATTATATTAAGGACACTAGATTCCTATTTGCAGTGAAGACACCTTTCATTCAAGTACCAGCATGCCTGTAGTTCCAGGGAATATAATGGTCTGGGTCAACAGCTTTCCTCAGTCCATTTGGGTGCAGTGACTCAAAAAGTGCCGAGGACAGCTGTTGACTCCAAAATGAGGCAGTGAAAGAGTTAATAGGAGCTATGAATAATTTGAAAATGACTTGGCAAGGTATTCGTAATGGGTGTCCTCTCTCAAGACAGGTGGTCTCCTAAAAGATGGACCACTTTACCACATTCTTCCCTGGAAGCACTGGGCAGCTTAGGACACAGAGAACATTTTTGGACAGAGAGTCGTAAGTTCAGACCTTTCTCTTTAATATTACATCAAAACTTGGACAATTACTGTTAGAAAAAAAAAGTGCATGTATTTCTGTTAGTTCTTACTTCAGCATTATGTGACTTATAAGAATGTGGCACGGGTACCACAGAGAAGGCAAAATGAGTATATTGATAGTCAAACCCAAGTCTGATGACCACTTGATCAAATCTTCATTTCTCAATATAGATCGGCCTCAGATGGAAGCCCACCATGTTTATTGTGATCAGGTTTACCAAATATGTGATAAAAATGTCCAAGGTCAAACAAAGTATGGTTCATGTCGGTTGAGTACCCAGGCTGCCATGGAAAATTTCAGGTTTGAATATTATGTCATTATTTTGCATGACTTACATAAAAAATTAAAATATTTATATTATTTGGCATCTCTAGAGTCTTGACAAGGGGTCTGGATTTTTTGAAGGGGACAAGGTCAGAAAAAAATGGCTAATGATACAGAACATGTACATGTTTCTGCTTCCATGGTGACAACATGGGCCTTTGCAGTCAGGCAGTTCTCCCCATGTAATATATGTATATATATGTGTGTGTGTGTGTGTGTGGGTGGGTGGGTGGGTGTACAGTGAAACCTCATTATAACGAAACTCTGATATCTGACATATTGATATGATGACACAAATTCTCATGGGAAAAAGTTTATTTTCTTTGTTATTTGCTTCATTTATCTGACATGTTCAGTTATCCCACACATTTCGTAGTGAACAGATGGTGTTATTTTAACAAGTTTTCAGTATAAATATATGATTGGATGAAAGGATGGATGGATTAATCAGTAAATACATTTTGAAAAAAGAGGAAGCTAAATCACAACCATAAATATTTTTTTCCAAACCTACATAGAAATGGAGAGCCAGGCAGTAGATTCAGACAGGTCTTAACACAAACTGTAAAACATGTACTCATTCAGGGATATAAGCTGAAGACTTTTTTTTCTTCATTTCCTGTCATGCTTTGTAAGTATCCTGCTATTTTTTCCCCTCTCAATTAACCTTAATTATGTTAACTATGCATACACGCTGCTGCCCGTGTATTGGTCTTTGTGGGAATCTGTTTTATCTCCACCAGAGGTTAGGAGGATGTAGACATGTACACGTACCAGCTGAACACCTACATATATATATATATATATATATATATATATATATATATATGTAGGACACACAGTATATGTTGAGGAATGACCAGATCAATAGAAATTATCTGTGGATAGACAATGGAACCTCCTACACTCGGGTCACATCTGGCTGGCACAGGAATAATGTCAGTCCATATTTATTGTACAGGTCCGTGTAAAGTTGTGCCAGCTTTGAAAGGATTTCTCCAATAAGATCCAATGGCAGAAGTGCTACATTTATCAGCTTATTAATACCACAATGAAACTTTATTTTTAACAACTCTCAGACAACTGACATTCTCACTGGATGACAAGCTTTGAAGGACAAAGTCAAATTCCCTTGATACTTGAGTCATTTTATCTGATATATTCATATATGTATGAAATTTTGGGGAGAGCAGATGGTTATTATAATAAGGTTTTACTGGATCTTTGTGTATTCATGTGGCTCAATTACATCCATTGAGAGACGATCTTCGACAGACAACTTTTAAACCTTCCATAGGGTGGTCCTACAAATGAGGGGATGCGGTGAATCAGCCTGTAAAAGTTGATTCATAGAGCATGCCTGTAAGTGAACATGATGTTCTCTAATTAGAGATTTTATTGAGAAGGTCGTTTGTGGGATTACAGTGAAGATACTTTTGGCTCAGTGTTGAGAGCCATTACAAATTCATCAAGAACAGTTTTCAGTAATACATAATTATTTATTTGCATCTTTCAATAACACAAAAGGTAATACCTAATAGCGTTTGCATACAAAATATGTAAAAAGAAATCAATATAGCAATAATACAGTTATAATTGCTGCAGGTGATTTGATACCTGCAGCGCAAATAGCCACGAAGTACTAAAATTTACACTCACAAGAGGTCAGTGCAAGCAGTGTGGGTTTGATAGGTGGGAGCATGATGTCACAGACCTATCAGATAAGGCAACTGTATCTACAACAACAGATTGGCTTCACTTGAGTCTGCCATGATGGAAATGTCTTGTAGTCTCATTTTGCACTGGGTCTGACTCTGCTACATAGAACCTTGCTTTGATGAATGAACACACCTGTGAGTCTCAACAAAGCCAGCTGGCCATCTGGACCACAGTTTATGTACACACATTTTTGTGTGTGTGGGTGTGGGTGTTTGAGTGCATGTGTGCATGCTCACACACCATGCATACTCATATATACATGTATATATTATGGAACAACTGGGTCTCGAACCAGCAACCTTCGGCACCAAATGCCTAGCCGAAAATGGGAAATGCATATGTGTGTGTGTGTGTGTGTGTGTGTATATATATATATATATATATACACACACACACACGCGCGCGCGTGCACACACACACACACACACACACACATGTAGACAAGCAGGTGTCCCTTTGTTAAGAGACCTACTAAGGACAAGTCCAAAAGTGGTCACATAAATATTAAGGTGGTCTTTGATCATATCTGGTGGACTGGTCTCTCAATGGAGGAATACTCTTTCTAGCTGTCTGTCTGTCTGTCTTCTTATGACTGCCAGACTCTCCTTCTGTCTTATCTGCATGTATGTGTCCAGCCTGCTGGGAATCACTGTAGATCATCATGAAATGGTCTCTTGTGTGTGTGTATGATAGAAGAAAGACCTGTAAATTAAAGAATGCTTTCTTAGGTACACCTCAGGCACATTACCAAGGAGAGCTGTTTGCTGGTGGCTGGTCATAGTTTCTAACAAGAATTTAGGAGGGGACATCACACATTTTGAGTTGGTTTGAGTTATTTGCTGACTCATCAGTGTTACATTTCTCTGAGTTAATGTAGTACAGTGAAAACTTGTTATAATGACACCATCTGTTCCCTTAGAAATGTGTCAGATAACTGAATATGTCAGATAAATGAATCAATTGACAAAGCAAATAAACTTTTGCCATTCGAAACTTGTGTCATTATAATGAATAGGTCGGATAACTGAGTGTCGTTATAGTCAGGTTTCACTGTTATAACAAATGGGTGGTCATTTGAGAGAGGTACACAGTGACATGGGAGTGTATTTGGAAGACAGGGACCCATCAGACATGAATTTAATTAGTCAATTGACATACAGAGACAGAAAATGGGCCTGTCATTCATCAACTGGTGTGGTATGTGAAATGCATGTCTTTTATAGAGATAAAATGCTTAAGAGCCAGCGTGGTAAAAAGCATTGAATATGGGAATCTGAATCCTGGCCCAGCATTTTGTACATATCTTGGCACACGTGTAACAAACATGTGCCTGGAATGAACCAATCAAAAGGTGAGAGTGAGAAATAAGGACTTAACCCTTTCCCCCTCAAACCGGCCAACACCGGCTGGTGGTCAAATGTCGTCTGCTTCAGCGTTTTCAACTAATTTCAACAGTTATGAAAAACAATTTGACTGAGAAAAACGTACATGAGACTTATCAAGTTCACATGCCCCAGGACAACAGCTTTCCTTGGCATGGGTTGGGCACTTAGTGCCCAACCCATGCCAAGGAAAGCTGTTGACTCAGTCTTAATTCAAGGGGGAAAGGGTTAATACATGTGTGGACAGGCAATATTGATCAGAGACTGCCAGTCACATGCAGTCAACCCACTGAACTCCCACATGGAAGATATAAATGGTCCTAAAGAAACTATCGAGAGCATTGAAGGTATTTTGGTCCACAAGCAGGAAGGATTCAAGTGTATGAGATACCCCCTCTGGATCAATGTAGAACCTCTCCGCTAGGATTTCCCCTTTATTTTCGGGGGTTTCTTCTCCTGGGAAAGATATTCATCTGGGGCGTGCTTTTCTCAAAGGGTGTGTGAGCAAATCTCATTGGTTTACCATCAGACAGTTTTAGCTGGTTTCAGGGGGAAAGGGTTAACAATATGTATTAAAAAAAAGATTTTCCAGCATTATGATTAATTACTACAGGACACCTGTTACTTTAATTTTTGCGTGGGGTTTGGCAAATGTGATTAATGATAAAGATAGATACAAATACAGTGGTAAATAATACCTTGAACACACAGTTGAAGGTTACGGATGGCATGGAGAGGTTACCTGATTGGAGGATGGGGATGTGGGTGTGATTACACTTCACAGAGAATGAGAAAAAAAAAAAGAATACAAAAGACACTTTCACAGCTGTAAAATTACAATATTTCATCAATAAGTTTTAAAAATGTTATGAATCGCACTACAAAAATGACTATTGTGACCGTTTACGGGAAACAAATACTAAACAGTAACACATTGCACAAGTAATCCATAGTGGCCCCTACTTTTTGGTTGTTTGAGTTTAAACCTTTCCTTCTCATATCGCCCAAAAGTGCTTGATATTGTCACCTGCCTTAAAACTTTTGCGTGAATATGTTGTTACTAGAGAACATTTTTGCTGAGATTTGTATATAAGACGATTCATGATGGCACGCCTTAGGTCAGTAGCTTTGTTTGGGGTAGGTTGGGCACAGTGTACCCAAGCCATACCAAGGAAAGCTATTGACATTGCATACTCTGACCAGGACTGGGTTGACTATTGACAGTGTTTATAGTGTCTTCATTTTTTAATCAAGAATACCTTCTGTGATAATGATAAATACTGTTTCATGTCTAGGTCCAGTTGCATGGCCTGTGTAATTTCAAATTCTTCCTGAGCCCCTGGGATTGAATCTGCAGATCCCCAGGGGCACCCAAATGTGCTGATGAAAACTGTTGACAGATGATATTTTATTCTTAATAACAAAAAGTGAAGCAGATATCATTTTTGATGTTCTACCCTTGCTTGAATTTTTAATGGGTGAGAGATTTGCATGCCAACATGGTGTTGGGTCCTTCAGGTGGAGAGCTATCATAAAAAAATCAGAATCATGCCTTTTGTAGTATTCATGATCAGTGGATTTTGCAGCCATGTTGTAGCTGACACAGACCATGTTGTAGCTGACACAGACCATGTTGTAGCTGACACAGACCATGTTGTAGCTGACACAGACCATGTTGTAGCTGACACAGGCCATGTTGTAGCTGACACAGACCATGTTGTAGCTGACACAGACCATGTTGTAGCTAACAGATCATGTTGTAGCTGACACAGACCATGTTGTAGGTGACACAGCCCATGTTGTAGCTGACGCAGACCATGTTGTTGCTGACACAGACATGTAGCTGACACAGACCATGTTGTAGCTGATACGGACTTGTAGCTGACACAGACCATGTTGTAGCTGACACAGGCCATGTTGTAGCTGACACAGACCATGTTGCTGACACAGACCATGTTGTAGCTGACACAGACTTGTAGCTGACACAGACCATGTTGTTGCTGACACAGACCATGTTGTAGCTGACACAGGCCATGTAGCTGACACAGACCATGTTGCTGACACAGACCATGTTGTAGCTGACACAGACTTGTAGCTGACACAGACCATGTTGTTGCTGACACAGACCATGTTGTAGCTGACACAGACCATGTTGTAGCTGACACAGACCATGTTGTTGCTGACACAGACCACGTTGTAGCTGACACAGACCATGTTGTAGCTGACACAGACCATGTTGTAGCTGACACAGACCATGTTGTTGCTGACACAGACCATGTTGTTGCTGACACAGACTTGTTGTAGCTGACACAGACCATGTTGTAGCTGACACAGGCCATGTTGTAGCTGACACAGACCATGTTGTAGCAAACACAGACCATGTTGTAGCTGATACAGACTTGTAGCTGACACAGACCATGTTGTTGCTGACACAGACCATGTTGTAGCTGACACAGCATGCTGGAGCTGACACAGACCATGTTGTTGCTGACACAGACTTGTAGCTGACACAGACTATGTTGTAGCTGACACAGACTTGTAGCTGACACAGGCCATGTTGTAGCTGACACAGACCATGTTGTAGCTGACACAGACTTGTAGCTGACACAGACCATGTTGTTGCTGACACAGACCATGTTGTAGCTGACACAGACTTGTTGTAGCTGACACAGACCATGTTGTAGCTGACACAGACCATGTTGTAGCAAACACAGACCATGTTGTAGCTGATACAGACTTGTAGCTGACACAGACCATGTTGTTGCTGACACAGACCATGTTGTAGCTGACACAGACTTGTTGTAGCTGACACAGACCATGTTGTAGCAAACACAGACCATGTTGTAGCTGATACAGACTTGTAGCTGACACAGACCATGTTGTTGCTGACACAGACCATGTTGTAGCTGACACAGACTTGTTGTAGCTGACACAGACCATGTTGTAGCAAACACAGACCATGTTGTAGCTGTGGCAAGTGCCCACTGCGAGCATGAATTGCCAGGCAATACAAGGTCCACTCACCAAGGCCCTCAATCATAGCCTTTTGGTGACTGACCACATTGTCAAGGTCACGGGACCTATGTGTGCAAAAACCAAGGGGCATTGAGTCTGTCAGTGACAACTGTTCAAAAGTCTTCTGTCATTACTTGGTACAGTGGTCCTCCTCTTGTAAGCCCTCCCCCCCCCCCCAAAAAAAAAAAACAAACAAACAAACCAGCACCCCTCTACAGAGGCAGCTTCTGCATGCAGCAGTTACGATATTTTCATTTTTAATTTTCCTCTCAATAGAGGCTACTTGGCTTATAAGACCACATTTGTGGTGCACCTTGCACCTGGGGTAGTCATGGGGAGGGGGGTGTCACACAATTAATTGGATCATTTGATAGCCTTTAAAGGAACAAATTTCTTTTTTCAACATTGATAAGCAGTTTTGTTTTTGTTTTTTATTTGATAAGAGCAATTTCATAAGCCATGCATTAAAATTTCTCAAAACCTGATCAGCAATTTCTTCATTCTGATGGATGAATGACTGTATAAATGCAGTTATTTTTTCACTTGTGTGAATTTCAGATTCATGTTGCTTCTAAAAAACACCTTTTGTTCAAGTATGAGCTTGTCTGCATGTACCGGAGGAAGGCGTGGTCCTCGTGACAGCTTTCCTTGCTGTGCGTTAGGTGCAAGGCATAGCAAGAAAAGCTGTGTGTTGTGTCAGTGTCCAACATAGCATTGAAGGAGTGAACATCCAGTGCTGTGGCCCACCACGTCACTGCCATCATGGTTTGATATCTAAAGATTAGGCACTGAGCCAGTCTCCAGTATATTGATTATTGTGTGCCTTAACCGTCATATGTGACAGTTTTCTTCACTGTTGAGATCTATTTTTTTTTTTTTTTGTTGGTAGTCAAGGACTTAATGGATGTGTATTCTAGAGATTGTCTTCTGTCATGTATTTTTATGCACATACAGAGTTTCCTCAAGACACAAATTTCAGGGTATGCAAAATTTGAGAAATGAAATTTGAAGGGAATAAAACTTGTTGAGATGGACTTCAAAGACCCTCTTCCCAAGCTAATTCTGAAGTTATGGGTATCTGAAGCAACAATTCTAAAGTACACAGGCATACTCGCAGAAATTTATGGGGTACAGCTCTACTGTATTCTACCCATTTTACCCTCTGGTGGAAACCCTGAAAAAATTAGTATCCTGTCATATCATCTTCACTCTAGTTTTTTTTTTTATCATGAACAGATGACACCCCCACTAATTATTGTTGGTTTCACAAATGAGAAAAGCTCCTCAGTTGCTGAGTGCAAAGTCTGAATTTATAATCTAGGGAAGTCTGATTAAGTGGTGTGTTAATGTCAAGGAAAAATACTTTATCCTGAATAGGCACCTGATTTTTTTTTTTTAAATAATAATAATGGTAGGCTGTGGAAAATTTGAATTGTATATACTTTTATGTTTGAGCTCTGTGATTACAACACTTAACCCTTAAAGTGTTGATTTAAGATGGAGTAATGCACACAAAGTGTCCTGGGGAAAGCTGTTGACTAAGACTGCTTTTTGCTTTAGACTAGCTTTGCTGGTTGTTGAATGAAAGGTATCTTCAATAAGGAATTTGAATCTTTCAACCAAAATATGTTGAATTGTAATGAGAAAACGAGTATAGCCGTGATTAGCACTTCAAGGGTTGATTTTTTTTTTACTGCAAGTACATTTATGACCCAGTTTAGAATTAGAAGTTACATAAGCAGGAGATCTTTGCTTTATTAAAATAGTATTTTTTATCATGTTATGACGTAATTAATGTTTAGTGACTTAATAGGTCAAGTATTGATATCGTAGGATGCTTTCATGTATACAAATTCACCGTTTTCATGTGAAAGATGTACTTGGTCCTTTACTTGAACCTTTCACAAAATTCACTGATAAATGTGCTAATGACATTATGGACACAGATAAGGAGACCTTTGCTTTGTCTATATTAGGGATCAACTTTTTGCACTTTGCAATATCAGTTTAAATTTTGTATACCTATATTCACCCTAGGTCCAGAGGGAAAAAAAGTGCAGACAGTATTTTAGTGTCCAAAGAGTTAAGGTAATCATAGTGGCTGATGATAATGGAAATCCAAATTGGCTAAATCAGTTGTCAATTAATTATGCACCATGTCCGTTTCCTCCATTGCTTCCAGTACACCAGCAACTAGCCAAAGTAGAATAAAACTGCGTGACTTTGGGGTCATATTGAGTTTGTAGCAGAGGAAGGATAGAAGTCAAGGATCAGGTTAGAAATACATGTACATGTATACAGTTAACATAGAATTTCCAGACAGCGCTTTGGCTTGGAATTTTTGAGGAATAGGAAAGGGTTGGGCATAAACATGAAACATAATGATAAATACTTTGTTAGGATGTTTACATTAATTTATATGTGATTGCAACGTGTTAGCTGTCAGCCTAGACAATCTAAAATGCATTAAAATCATGGGACCAATCCTGTGACCCATCAGAGAAACAAAACAAAAAAAAAAACAAAAAAAAAAAACAAAAAGAAAGAAAAATAAGTGGTATGTATTTTTCGATTGTTGCATTGATGTATGTAATCAGGTAATGTTAATGCAGACAGGGTCAAAGTACTAAAATGATGGTAAGCTGATATCACTATTGAAACATCATTAGAGGCTAAAGAAATATTGTTAACAAAATCACATTTTTCATAATATATATAGGGGCATATTTGTTTGTTTTTGTATTTGTTATATTTTATTTTAATTTTAATTTATTTATTTGTTTAGTTTTATTTATTTTATTCATTTATATAGTATTGTTTTATTATTGTTATTTTTTTTTTTTTCTAAATTTTATTTTTGACATTTTATGCATTGTCTGGTAGTGCAAAAACCAAATTTAGGTATGCTGGCAAATCTGATTGAAAGCTATTTGTATGAAGACTATACAATCTTTGTTTTAATTCTGGATAAATATACAGGAAATCAGGTGCTGATAGTGAATAAAAAGGTGCACAATGGTACCTCTTTTGAGAGACCGCCCCTATGGCAGGTCAAAATGCAGTCTCTCAAACCAGGTGGTCTTTCATGAGAAGTACAACAACATGGAAAACATGGTGCAGTGTTCTGAGAGAGCGGTCTTAAACAGATATGTGGTCTCTCTTTAGAGGGGTCTCTCATTAGAGGTAGCACTATAATGTGTGCATGTTCAGCTAATCATGCGAATAGCCAATATGCTACAGGTGTTTGACTGCTTATGTAAAATTGAAATAATATGTTGGGCAGTACAATGTAGTTTCTTTGTTACACCTGTAGAGTTTTGGCTTTCACTGAGAGTGGACTGGCAGGGAAAACCCCTATCAAACTATTTACTGCCATACCTAACTTTGACCACAAGGTGCGCCTCATCAAAATATGTTGACCAGGAAGCAACAGTGGGGTGTTGGCCAAACACAGAACAGCCTGCAGGTGCTGCCCTCAAGTGGTTATTCATTGAAACACTATCAATCAACAGGTGCAAGGTACCAAGTTCCCAGCCCAGATAATGAAAATTATGTTGAAAGTAACATTCTTGTTGGTTATGTTTGGCACATATATTTCTCAGATTGGAAATAGACTCAAAGGATTCCTCTATGCCATGAAGTGAGTCTACAGCAATAATACTGCCCTCAGGGTTCATACAATATATTTAGAACCATGGCTATTTACTGTGCATTTGCATATATTTCCATATACATGACATATTTAAGAGCATGTATGCATTCTTGTGTTCAAAAGTTTTGATTGTGGTAACCTTTGAGTGACTGCTCAACTTGTGGGCTCTCATGTGCAAATGTATTTTGTTACATGTTCTGTATATAGCAGCTGCTTGCATAATTCCAGTCGTCATTTGGTCATTGAAGTAAAATTGATTACGGTGTTGTAAAATGGTATGGCTATTAAAAAAATACAGTTCAGATACTGCTGCCTTAGCAAAGTAAAAGGATCTGTTTTCAAATGTCTGTCTATTAAATTGTAAAATACACTCACTGAGAAAATATATACAAAAAGTATGCTAACAATCAATAATTTTAATTTTATTTGCTGATATCAGAATGGTTGAAATTTAATTTGATCCTGTATTCTATTTTATTGTATTGTTTTGAATTTTATTTATTGTATTTTTTTTTTTTTTTTGGGGGGGGGGGGTATTTTTTTTTGGCAAATACTAATGCTGAAGCATGTGGTCTTGCATAAGTCTAACAACTTTTAAAGGAAGGGTCATAGTTACTAAAGCCTAGAGTATACTGACATTGAAATATATCATATTGTAATTTGGAATAAACAAGGAGGTTGTGACTAACCTTACCTGGATCTATAATGGTGAATTTATTAATTTTATTTTAAATTTTCACAGACATCCAGTTCAATGAACCCTACTCAGCAGTGACAGACGCTTTCACTTTTTATGTAAAATACATGGATGTGCATCTCTCAAATGTAATTTGCACACCAATATTTTGTTTGTACCGGAACTATATTTTGTGAACCCAGTCTATCATTAATGCACTTTGTTCCTCAAACATCCTCAAGGGGGCAATGGAGACTGATCATACTTGCAATTTTTATTTTTTTTTTTTTTTTTACATACAAAATGATGTTCATCTCAATCATGACTTCCGTAAAAGATTCATGTCCGCAACTGTTGGGAAATCATCACCAATTGATGATCAGATGATGAGAGGAACAAAAGATGGTCCATGATGTTTTGTTAAAACAACCCATTCAGCTCCCATGTATTAGCTTCAGGAGTTTGTTCCACCAAGATAGTCTTGTGCTACCAATCAGGAGTTTACTTACACGAAGATCAAGTGTGGAACACAGTGGTGCACTGTCTACTCATTCCCGTCAGTTCAGTCAGATAAAGGTGTCTCGTTCCAGAAGGTGACTCACTTCACGTCATTTTGTGCGTGAGGTCTTAGTTTAGGAAGTTTAGAAGCCTGGACAATGGCACCACATAAGCACCATTATATCCACGCTGGTGATAATGGCTGAATTGGAAACAGTATCATAGCTTGTAACTTGAGCCTAGTGTTTCTAAGAAAAGTTGCGAAAAAAAGTTTTCGTCTAGGGACATGCAAAAAGCATCCATTCCTTGCATCTCCATTTATGGTCTTAAAAAACCCCCAGTTTCTCATGCAAATGTTGGCAGAGGGAGGGGAGGGAAGGGGGGAGGGGTCATTAGACAGGATACAAACAGATTAAGCTACATCTGCATCTCCGTGTATCAAAATTCAGGACCCAGAGATGATGTTGTCAATGTATACATTTTTTCCATCATGCATCTGTCCTGATCAGAACAGCCATGCAAATCTGCTTAAATTATTCCAGTGCATCTTGGTAAATCTGAAAAAACAAAAACCTTATTGGGCCACATGAAAATATATCCCAGTTTATCATCAGCACTCGCATCATTTTTTATTATTTTTTTGGTGCCATATCAATTTTTATATCCGCTTCCTACCAGAGTAGGGGCATATAGTTTTTTTTCTGTGTGTCCGTGCATCTGGTATTTGTGTCCAGGCTATAATTTGCTTGACCTTCTACTTAGATCACCAGGTCAAGTATCTGGGTCATGGTGATACAATCATGTAAAAGTGCATTACATGTCATGTCCAAACTGTAATTTGGTTGTCCTTCAAGTTAGATTAATGGAACTTTACACACAGGTGCAACTAGACATTAGGGTGTGTCGTGAAACAGAACTAGGTCAGTAGGTCAAGTGTCCCGATCATAGTGATACATTCATGTTAAACTACATTACACTTCATGTCTGGGCTGTAGTTGTGTTGTTCTTTGACTTAAAATCATGAAACTTTACACACCTGTGTATGTGGATACAAGAGTGTGTCATGCATAAAGTAGGTCACCAGGTCAAGTATCTGGGTCATGGTGATAGCCTATTTATATTGACTACAGTCATTCCAAAACGATACCTGTGATTAGCAAGTTTATAAATGAGGCGGGGGGGGGGGGGGCATGTATCCAGCTGACTTGTCAGTCAGCTGAGCATATAGGATGATCCTTCATTCGTCAGCCAGATATACTTTAAACTTGGTGGGGATATATCTTGGGTGGGTCTAAACCAACTTTGTTCAAATGGTCATGAACTAGTGATTTTTGGATTTCTTTCTTTGTTCTGTTTTGGGAGGGAAATCTTAAAAAGATATTTTTTCTCTGAAACCGCTCACCCAATCACTTTGATATCACAGAGGAACACTCCAAGGGGCTCCTAGTTCACCAGGTGGCGCTGCCACTTTTTTCCATATTTTTTATGATTTTTTTGTGTGTTACTGCTATTTTCAACTTCTTTGCCAGAAACATTACTCCGATTAAGCTGAAACTTGCTGGATATGTTCCTTGTGGAAGGTTCAAACAAATTTGTTCACTAGAAGGCACTGCGGTGGATTCCTGATTTTTAACAATTTTTTTTTTAAATTCGGTTACTTATCAGTACATGCACCTTTCCTATTGATTACTGTGTAAGTCAATGGGCATTCTAATGCTAATTCACATGACCATCAGTCATGTTGACTTCAAACTTGGTGGCAATGTACCTTTGATGGGTCTCTACCAGCTTTATTCAAATGTTCACGCTCCATTGATTTTGGATTTTTCATGAATTTCTTTGTTCTTTTTAGGCCAAATCTTGAAAAAATGCATGGGTATATTTGTACATGTCAGCTGAGCACAGGATTGTCACAGTCCCCTTGTTTACTTTATTTTTTAGTTGTAAATATTTGCGAAAAAATCGCTGACAAATCTTTGATTAATGCCTTGAACAGTCGTCACCTCTAGCTCGGATCAAGAGAACTGTATAACAGCATTCTTGTGACAGTGTTGAGGGACAATTTTTGTATCACATGATGTCAATTTTGACTCCCTCCCTCATCACTTTTTTGGAAAACCACTGATGATAAATCGGGATTTTTTTTTTATGTGACTTTACCTTTGCATTATCACAGCATGTCTCCCAAGCCTTCCATGTTAGTTTGCAATTTAAAATGCAAACTCAAAAAAAAAATAGTTTACCCTTTCCCCGTTGAGGTAAGACTTGAGTCAAGAGCTTTCCTTTGGGTGGGATGGAAGCTGAGCAGGCAACCTGGCCCAAGGAAGGCTGATGATCTAGGACATGCTATTCTTATAGGGCCCAGTAAGGCTGTTGACCTAGGACATGCTATTCTTATAAGGCCCAGGAAGGCTGTTGACCTAGGACATGCTATTCTTATAGGGCCCAGGAAGGCTGTTGACCTAGGACATGCTATTCTTATAGTGCCCATAAAGGTTGTTGACCTAGGACATGCTATTCTTATAGGGCCCATAAAGGCTGTTGGTTCAAATATATTTTATTCAACTAAAGTACATTGTTCTTGTTACAAACATAAATCTAACGATTGGGAAAGAGAGCACAGCCCTATACTAATTCCTCTCGTGGGAAAAAACCAAGTATGGACAGGACAGCAGGAGACGTACATGGAGTCAGGAACATGCTGCAGGTGACAACACCCAGACAAGACAGCGGGGCTGCAGCAGTAATATGTTGTAACTCATGCAACCTGTACAATTGACTGCTGTGAAGCTTAACTCTTTCACTGCTGAAATTATGGCCAATGTTATACCTTGTGTGCTGAGTATATTTCTGAACTCCATGAATTTTCTGATGAAAATACAAATGACCTTTACTCAGCCATATGGAGAGACAAGACAACTCAACTCAGTACGGTAGTAATTGAGTACTATGGGCTTTATTTTATACTGCACACTTCATCATCTTACTCACATGGTATGATGACCTTCAGATGACATTGAAATGACCTTTGCAAGAGAAATAAGAAGTCTCAGGAGAAAACTGACCACATAAATGTCTTGAAAGCCATATTTTAAATGGCCCCTTCACAAACCAAATCAGGAAAGAATATTGTAAAGATATATATATATATATATATATATATATATATATATATATATATATATATATATATATATACATACATACATACATACATACATACATACATACATACATACATATGTTTGTATATGTATGTACGCTATATATCATTCGCAAGAGACCAAACTTTTTCAGCTTTTTAAAGCTATTCCATTAAGTTTCAGTAATCATTTCTGTTATTTTTGAGACATATATATGTATGTACAATATATACGAGTCGCAAGAGACCAAACCTTTCAAAGCTTTTCCAAGTTTTAGTAATCATTTCAATTATTTATAACATATATATATATATATACACACACACACACACACACACACACCGTCGCCATGTTGAGAGAGACAGTTAAGTCACGTGACAAACAATTTTTTTGTCTTTTTCTGTGGGAAATATCTTTTAACGTCAATGCATGCATCGATTTTTTATAATATGTGATTTTTTTATACGGTGAAGTATAGTAAGGCATACATGCCTATACAACAACTGTGACAGAATTATGGTGGTACCCCACAACTTATCTGGTGCCCCGATCGCGAGGAAACTCGTCGCCTGCATAATGCAACGAAGGTAAATGTGCAAGTTAACTCTTCGCCTGCATGGAAAGAGTTAAATGACAAGTTATGCATATACCACGGTCCCTATGTTGACGGTTTATTCATACTGAGGTCTTTAACTTCACAGGATGGCATGTTCATGTTAACTCTTCACTGACCATGCCACAAGACGAGTTAATCCTGAGATCTGAAGGGCAGGCTACAGAGCTGAGCGCACCCAACCGCGGCAAGGGATTCGAAAATCCTTGGATCCCCCATCACAGCATGCAAACGCAGCGCTGCCACCATCACGCACAGCCTGCGTAAACTAAACGAAATCAGCCAATACCCACAGTACTGAAGCGCCCAGTGGCATGTATATATTCGTTGACAGCCCAAAAAATGATAGTGTTTTCGGAAAAAGAACATTGCGGCCAGCCGTACAGCAAAGTATGTAAAGTGAAAGAAGCTAATGGAGAAATTTTGGTATGTAACTGGGAACGTGGTACCATAAACTTGGGACATGAGAAGAAGAAATGCCAAGTATCCTCTCGTGGTGAACCACAGGAGCATTCAGGAGTCCCCCATTTACTCAGCTAGAACTCTATTTCCAATGTTATACAATTCAGGAAACTTAGTAGGACGTATTATTTGTTTAGCAATCTTAGATTTAAAAATCTGGATAGATGCCGAGTTTGGAATATCCAGAGGCAGCTGATTCCAAATTCAAATAGCTGATGGAAAATAAGATTTATCAAACAGTTCTGTCCCAGCCCTAAAATGGGGAAGATTGAATTGTTGTCGACTGTCGTATGTTTGAGTATCAGTTGTATTTTTGATAATACAGCATTGAGATTCCGGCACAAGCCTGTTCACCAATTTATACATAAAAGTTAGTTTTGCTGCTGCCCTGTGTTCAGCCAAAGTCAGCCAGCCAATTTCTTCTTAGAGCTTAGTGTTGCTTGTCCCATGTATTGCGCCGGTTACAATAAAGGCTGTTGACTCAGGGCCTGCTATTCTTATAGGGCCCATAAAGACTGGTAACTTAGGGCATGCTAGTATAGGGTCCATGAAGGCTGTTGACCTAGGACATGCTATTCTTATAGGGTCTATGAAGGCTGTTAGAGCAAGCTCAGTTATCATATGTTACCATTGTATACAGTTTATATAGAATATGGAGAAATTGGAGCAAGCTCACTCATGTTGTACTATGATAGCACACACAGAATGCAGGGAAATGGGAGCAAAAGTCATTATGTTTTTCTATTATACACACAGAATACATCGAAATTGAAACAAGCTCACTCTTTATGTTGTAGTATTGTAAATACAGATTATGAGGAAATTGGAACAATTTCATCATCATGTTTTACCATTGTACATGAAGTATATGGCTAAACTGACACAACTTCATGCATGTTTTACTATTGTATGTAAAGAATATGAGGAAATTTTGGAGCAAGCTCACTAATTATGTTTTATCATTATGCATATAGAAATGGGGAAATTGGAGCAACTCACTCATGAAATTCTGCTGCATAGAATATGTGGAAATGGCAGCAAGCTCCTTTTTTTAAAGGCAAATATAGATTATGGAGAATTTTTAGCTTTTTTTTTTAAACTCAGAATTCTTATTTGCATTGCAATTGTTTGAAAAAATATATTTCAAAATCAGTGTCCAGAGTAGACCTGAAAGCTTTTGACCTATTTTCTTTCAAGTCTACCTTCAGAAAAAAAAAAAAAAAAAGGTAGCTGAACTCTGCTGTTCAGGCAACTATGAAGAAAAGGTCAGTACAGATGGGTCAAACACAATGCATGTAGGATTGGCTGAATATAATCACCCACATTAGGTAATTAGCTATTTTAACTATGCTGTAAAAATGTGAGTAATGCATGCGGATTCATTGGTGGCCAAGACGTCTTTGACAATGTGTATAACAGCAACCCTGTGCTTAGAGGAAATATTATGAGCTGACCTGCTATAAAAAAAAAAATCTGTCTGGCGTTGTGTACTGTACAGTTGATTATGTAAGCTGCGTAGTTACAACATAATTTTATGACTGACTGTAGACCTATATCGGAAGTGGTGAGCTAGGAGTTGCCGCTTCACATGCTGGCAGAATTCAGCAGACCCGTCTTGTCGTCACTACCAAATGTTCTGAATTCACGGTGGTCTTAAAATATGCTAGGTAAGGTATGATACATTTATGTGGGGCTACATGTATGGTTTTGATTATGTTTCCACAAAAAGATAAGGGAACAGGTATTGTATGTCGGTGGTTCTCACAAACAAATTGAGCAGTTGTTATATTTGCTGATTTTCGTGGGGAAATGTCAGAAAAAGAACCAAAATTCAAAGGTTATCTTTATTGGTAGCCATCGAGCAGGTCACCATGTGTAATTCGGCTTAGTCTCTCGGTGGTCACCTGAGTTCTTTTTCTCTTTTTTTCATGTAATTTTTTTCCCCCATTACAAAATAGTTTTGGTTGTGTAAGGCATTGCAGATTACAACATCAGCTTTACAGTGATACCTGCTTTAAAGACAACCTCTTATGGGAGACCGCAAGTCTTTTTCAAGACCACCCTTTGGTGGCATAAGATTATATTCTACTAAATTGACCAGTCTTCGAACACCACCTATAATGTGAGACCACCTTTTGTTGGTAGTGGGGTGGTCCTTAATAGCAGGTATCATTTCAGTACCATAGAAAGGAGCCATAGACTGTTATGGTAAAACCTGTCTTAAAAGACCACCACTAGGGATGACAAAATTGTGGTCTCTCAGGACAGGGTCTTTCATAGGAGATACAGATAAGATGAAAAGGACTCAGCAGAGTGTCTGAAATAGGTGGTCTTTCGAGGCAGGTGGTCTCAGTGCAGTGGTCTTTGAAAACAGGGAGTGTTACACATGGATATCTGATACATGAGTGAAAATGTTTCAGGCACTTTAAGGCACCCATGAACTAGATTGGCAAAACCATTGGTCGATCAAAGAGGCACATTGCTTAGGGTTATTTTCATACATAGCTGAACAATTTATACTTACATAAATGCAATATCTTTTAGAACAGTAATTTGTCCCATGAAATATTCTTAAATCTGTCCATGTTGACTCAGTCACCATGGTTGGGTGCACTGGATCCAACCTGCACTGAGATAAGATGGTGACCTGGGGCATGTTATCCTGATACGTTTTCTATATTTTTTATTTAAAATGTTTTCTATTGACAAGAAAATTAACTAAAAACATTTAAGGTAGATAACGTTTTGCATCTCTTCCTTTTTGGGCTTGCAACTTTAGCGGGAAATGGTGAATTATGTTATCCCCCAGTCATGGCCCAAGTACATGACTACCTCGAGGTGAACAACAGCAACAAGAAGGTATTTTCCACTTTCTGTTGTGGAGAAAATTTGAAAATCTCTGTGGAAAAAACTTGGCTCGCAGGGGTTTAATTCTTTTTTGGCCAGCTGGACTTTTGTTGAAAGAACAAGACATTCCAAACTATTCCTATCTGGCGACCAAGGTGCTGAGGGAACATTTTGGTAATGTGAGACTGAAGTTGAGATGTATGCTCTATTTACTACAATATGGTTTTTACATAATTAGTGGTGAAAATTGGAGATATCCATGTTTTTTCTGCATTTTACAGAGTAAGAAAATTGGGTAGGTGGTTAAGGGGACAGGGGCTGTAACAAGGGATAATATGGTAAATTAATTTTCATTAATATCTATCCATTGCTACCAGTTTGTATGTATGTAACAAACACAAGCTTTCTCTTTGTTATTTACCAAACTAAGGCTCTTGTCTCCTCATTCATATTAAAACAATTCCATCAGGTGTATGCACATACACTCCTATAAAGGCCTCAACTTCAAAATGTCATTTCTCATTGTGACAGAGGCCAACGTGTCCATTACCTGTACAGTAGATGCAAGGCTTCCAATCATATTATTAATGTTAATTAGTCCCAACCACTATCATTTAATTTACAGTTGACATCATCTTAGTTTGCTCAAACCCATGGATGTCATTTTTTTTTTCACACTGTCAGGCACTATTATTATAATATACAAGTCAAATTGTGGCTGCTTTACCCGGCTACAAAAACTATTTCAGAATGAAGTATTCTACCCCATTACGTATCAAAAGACGAGGCGGTCACAACTCAATTGGACATGATTTTAATGTTATACAGTCAAAATGTATTTTGATGACAAATTGAAACCTAAGTCTCATGTATTATTCAGTCAGCATAAATAACACATTCTGTAATCTATCAGTTTGCCATAAATACAGTTCAGAACTGTATTGCCTGCATATATTTGATTAGCTGATGATCAGCAGACAAGTCAGCTGAAGTTTTGGGATGGTCTGTCACCCACCAGTCCATTCCTCTTTACATATTGATCTTCTCCAGAGCTGTACACCAGATTCTCTTCCAACCTGGTTGGGACATGGCTGGGGTGGATCTGTACTAAGTCTGTTCAACAGGTCACAATTCAGTGATAAGGGGATTTTTGGTAGGGTTTTATGGTTCATTTTTGAGCCAATTCTTAAAAAATAATTTCCCCCAAACCATGTGGCAAATTACTTTGAAATTACACGGGGACACTTTTGCGCAGTCCTACGTCTTTAATTGTTGTACAGGTGGCACTGTGGTTTTTTGTTTTTGTTTTAACCTCGACACATTAAGTGCCAGAGGGTATTGTTGTCCCCTGCTTCATGCGTCCGTCTTGTCGACGTTACAGCAATATCTCAAAAAATCTTAATCAAATTTACAAACGTGGCCAATCCGCTAACAACACACACTGCCTGGAAGCTTCTAGTCACAAAACATACAGTGCAACCTGCTCATTGTAACCATTCCTGTAGGCTACCCTTAAAATGGTCCCATCAGACATGTGGTCAAATTACAGAGCAATAGAATACAAATGGGCCAACCAACAGATGGTCCCTCACGTTGTACAGGGCGTCTTACATGCAGATTCCATTGACTACTTCTGAGATTGTAGGAGTCAAAAATATTCTACATGTCTCCATTTTGCACATACCCCTGCCGCCAATTCTTACGGCTGTAATGAATAGACCAGGACGCTACACTTTTTTCATGATATGACACATATCTAAATACAGATTCAACAATACTATACATATCACTTGTCTGTTTTACTGGGATCACAAGAATAGATACTGTGTCACGTGCTTACCATAAATCATACAGTGTAATGTTTCACCAAATTGGCCTTATCATCCTCTTATTCTGAATCGATGTACATGTATAGCAAATGTATAGAAATATTACTATCAGTTTCATTTTACGAAAAAAATATTTTGATTTTTTTGGTATTATTGTCAGGGAACATCCATGATGAGACATATCATGATACACCTTTCCATATCGATACAATGTATCCCAAAGCAACATATGGTGATACATCGATATATCAATGAATCATCCCAGTCCTAATAATGAATGAAGATTTCCTGGTAGTTTCTGGCCCTGCTTCTGGAGTCCTGTCCTGTGGTCTTCTCAGCAGAGACTCCAACCGACAGCTTCATACAAGCTGGAGATTCTCCCTCCTGGAGTACTATTGAAACTTGAGATGTGACGGAATGAAGCGACTGTGCTGGGGGATGGGTCTGGGAGGGCAGTGCCCCTTCCTGGGGTGAGAAAATTTTGAAAAAAAAGGAGTTGAAATGGTGTATTTTAATGATTTTTTTTACTCATCCATTTTTTTTTTATCTGGGCGGGAGAAAACAGATTCTAAGTGGGAGAATGGGAGAATTTGGAAAAAGGGCAAAAAAATGGGAGATATCCTGCTGAAAACGGGAGGGTTGGAGTCTCTGTCTCAGGCACACCCAGAGCTGTATACAAGCTATGCTGGGCAAACCTGATGGCATTTTGGTCCAAGTCTGGAACTTTCCATGATGTGCTTAGGGCCTGTAATTTTGTACAGAAGTTACAGACCAGAGGCGTGCCAGCATGACCAACCTTTCACACATTTCTTTTTCAGTAGTGTGTCATTGTGATGGCAATGTTCATTTTTACAACAACAAAAAAAAAAAAAATAGAGAGAAAGTAAATGAAACCCAACAAAAAAAAAAGGTGCAATGAAAAAAATTCCACCTGGGCAATTCAGTTGAAAGATAGAAGTGTTGAAAACAAGATGCCCCAAAGCATAGCAGAGCGAACATGAAGTCTCCCCGTGGCACATCAAACCATCACCAAGGTGCACCCAGCTGAAACGCCAGAAAACAGGGGTCATAAATTTACCACTTGATGTCTAATTTGTTCTTTGAGGGCCAAATTACAGAGAACATGAAATTGGACCACCCAATTTTCTGTGCATATTTTTTTTTCAAAATGTCCTGAATGGAATAGTTTTTTCCCCTGAGGTTGTTTTTTTTTTCTTCTTCTTTTTTTTTAATGAGAGATAATTTAATGCATTCTAAATGATAATTTTCTGATTATGGGGTCACTTGATTTTGGCCTGGAAAACTAACTTGCAGATGATTATATCAAATTGTAAAACAAATTTTTAAAATGAAAGTATGAACAGAAACTTGAAATGCAGTTTTATGTAATAGGAAAAGGAAGTCAGTCTTGTAACACACTCCAGATCATAATCACAACTTATCACTTCCAGTGAAACAGGAAATTTAATGGAACTGATGTGCCATTGTACACCTATATTTGGAATATACAGTGGCCCCCCTCTTATAAGGCCACCCCAAATGCAGCCGAAAAGTGGCCTTATGAGAGTGGTGACCTCTCTTCAGGGGTGAATATAATGGAAATACCATACTTTCTGCACAAGAATGCTGGCCTTTCAAGAAGGGTGACCTCATGTGAGAGGGGCCTTGCAAGAGGGGGACTACTGTAATAGCTGAATTGAATACATGTTATGTATAAATGATGCTAAAGTGAAAGATCTTTAGCAGTATTTCAGAATTCATGGATCAGAAAATATGAGTAGGGCACTTGATAAGAGAAGGATGATATGGTATCATGTACTGTAAATGTAATGAATTTTAATGTGTTTTGATTTTTGTTTTTTCCCCTGGATAGCACAAAACTCTGTGAAAATAAAGTACAATGAAATAGTAATGCAACATATAAGTTTAATAGCAACTATTAGCAAAGTAGTGAAAATAAAATTGCAATTAAATACCTTAAATGCAAATTAGCCAGGAAAATGTATACATGTGAAAGTAAGTACATTTATAGTATATGGAGATGAAGGCGAAATCTTTGAGCCTGACAAAACAACTGACATATTGGATAGGCTGTTTTTAGAAATTTAAAAAAAAAAAAAAAAAGTGGCAATTTCAGTTGTTGGATGTTCAAGCATAACATGACACTGTTCTCAAACCTCACATGACCACAGCTGCTGCTCAAAAGACTGGGTAATGCTAGTGATCATTGTTTTGAACAGCGGGAATGTTTGGGGTGTTGGGGCTGTTCAAATTCAGTGTACAGTTACTCACTAAATTTAAACTGAAGCAAAAAACCACATTTTTTGCCAGGTGGTTGGTGCTGAAGGTTGCTTGTTTGAGACCCGGCCCTTCTGTGATGGAAAAAAATAATAATACCTAAAAGCAGAGCCATACATAGTACAGGGAAACTATTAATGTGACTTGCAACATTTTAACAGTTAATATTGTACAGTGAAACCTCATTTATAACGACACTCAGATATCTGGCATGTTCAATATAGTGACACAAATTTTCATGGGAACAGGTTTATTTTCTTTCTTGTTTGACTCATTTATCCCACATATTCAGTTATCCGACACATTTCTTAGGGGAACAGACGGTGTGATTATAACGAGTTTTCACTGTACCTTGCTGTCACTTTGATGCCACAAAGAGTAAATAGTTACTCAGGGTATAAAACCTGACACATAATTGATCCGTATTTGAAAACAAGGAAACTAACATGTAAATGTAAAAGCTTGCAAAATGAAAACGTCTAAGATCGACACATCGAGAGTTAAATACTGCACAGTTGTGAATTAATTTTCTATGTATAGTTACAGTTTGTTGGTACATGGGAATTGTCATGAGCCTGTCTTTGATTCATCATGATCATGGGTCCATGTGATCCACATCATCAGACAGGCAGAGCAGACAGGAAATGTGATAAGATTACTATTATGGGATAGGATGCCTTGATTGGGCATAAAATGACAATCATGGTCCACATTTTTTTCTGTTTAATTGGTCTGCTTCTGCATACCCCCCCCCATTTAGTCATGATGTAAGGGGGAATTCCCATTGTTTCCATGACAACTGTTTTACATTCTTATGAAACACATCACCCAGCAATGACTCATGAAGTAGCAAAGTAGCAAAATATCCATAATTTTGAAGAATTTTTTGTTGTTCTTGTTTTCGCCTTATCTTCATTTTCACTTATCTCCAGCAGATTGTGTGGATGCAAGAGGGTGAATATGTCTGGGGTATGTACCCTGGGGCTGACAGCAGGCTTTGCTAACTCAACTAGTGAACTTTTATCCCTATAATTATACAGGGGTAGGACCATGGAGGCTTTTCATCTACAAAATTTTTGCTGTAACAGGTCCCTGCACAAACAAGATTAGCGTTCTGGGACTAATTGGAAGAGTCTGGGTGGATGCAAACAAAGTGAAAGAAGGAGATTTTTTTTGGCCAAGTGGTCATTTAGTTCAGGAGTTTATGAATTAGAGGGGGGTTGGTTGACTCATTCTATGGTGAAGGGGTTCGCCGGAGATTCAAACAATGGCTGGCAAGTGGTGCACCATCTGCACAAACAGCAGCTGGAGTATGATGGTGGTCAATGCAGAAAACAAGACTTCCGAGTTGCGCCAGTGTTGAAGTGAAATATTTTTTTTAAATGAATTTCAATATACAATTAGCACTGAATTATATCACCCGAATACCCCAGAAAATCTACCATTGGTATAGAGAAGGTTAGTATCAATAAAGGGCAGTTTGGACTCGTACAAGGGGCAAAGGAGGGATACACCCATAAAGTGATTTTTGGACCAGAAGATTATAATGATACAATTTGTTGGGTCTTACTACCACACGGCCTAATTGAAAGAAGTCTTCAAATTTACATTAGAAGGATATACAATTTTCCCATTCTCACCCGCTGTTTTGCTGAGAAAAAGTAAGCTATGTTGGTTTTTCCATAGGGACAAAAGTATACAGACATTTACCAACAAAGTGAGAACAAAGAAAAAAGAAGAAAATTAAATGAAATGGAAAACGGAAAGAAAAGGATGTCCTTTGGTGCATTCAGTTCAAGTAGCCTCTTAGTCTGCCAAAGTGTGAAGTGAAATTACATTAGCGCATCAGGCTACTTTGCCTGCAAAGCAGACCAAGCTGTGTATGATTTCGACTGCACTTGAAGTCAAGAAAAACACTTGAGATTTGCCTGTTGAGCAGGCAACTTGATACTCTTGATACTGTGTTCACATTACTGTCAGTTTTTTTCTGGAACATAGTCATAATGGGAGAGCATTCTCTCTGACATGGCCTCTTTCAAGTCAACTGTGTGGGTGTCACTTGTCTTCAAGCAACCAGGTCCTGCTTATCCTGCCATATGTGACTTTATCAGTGCTTATGGGATGCACCCGTCTGTTTTGATGTGCACCTTAAGTGATGTTCACTTGATGTGGTGAGCAACTTTATCCCCTGCTACATGCACAGTGGTCAATGGTGTTCCGATTGCTACTGAAGGGAATCGTGTAGGTTCGAAACTGGTCAGGCTGTTCTGAAGGTTTTCTGTCGCTGGTCTTGTTTGGTTACCACTCTTCTCTGAAACACAGTCTTTGGTAAAAATGACTTGTGTAAAATTTGAATTTACTGTTTAGATTACATTTTTTGCATTGTAATATATCAGAATATATCTTTCACATAACAGCTTGAAGTTCATAGTTTCGTGCAAGTGCCATACAGATATATCACTGTCTTCCCATGGTAATATGACAGGAAAAAAACCTGTGATGGACTGCTCATACAAGTTAACACGTAATCGAAATTTATTTTTGGTCCTTTTTATGGATTTTTTACATTGTGTGCTTGTGCACATTTCATTGATAAAACATAAAATTAATAACCTGTGCTTGGTATAAAGGTAACTGTGACCATTTAAGTTAAGAAAGAATAGAAAATCCATGCAAAAAAAACCCGGAATATTATGTATGAAATATGCAATATTCTACCACAGGCTGGCGCAGATTTTCAAGCACTTCATGAATTAATCCTGGCATGCCCTGCATACAGCAATAGCCCATGCACACCATTAAGCATGACTTGAACCCAATAACTTGATCAAAGTCAACGTTTCCTCACGGCCAAACTTGTCATTTTGCCAAGAAATTTTTGCACTGTGAACATGCTAGGAATGTGTGTACAACTATTTTTAAGAAATTAATTTTTGTGTGATTCAAAATTTTAGATGTATGACTTCATCATTCAGAAGAGACTTTCTGCCAAACTTGTATTCCAGTCATTGTCACTGTTATCATGACATAGCCTCATGGCATACTCGCCCATGAGGCATACTGAGATCGACATCGGCGTTTTCTCCACCTCAGTGATATATGGAAGACACAACTGGGTATGCGCTCACAATCAGTTTTGTTAGCATACAACAGCTAGTGTATTGAAGTACTTCATTTATATCCCTGCTTATTTTTTTTATATGTAGTGTGCAATCAGAAGTTGTTTCATGAGAATTTGGTTTGGGTAAACTTCTGTGTATAAAAGTTCAAAGAATGCTTCATGTTACAAATGTTACTGTTATTTTGTATCACAGATAAAATGTTCTAAATAATGTCCACAATTGAAGCCTGTTACACGGCAAATTTGTATGTGCTTCATGGTGCCTATAACAGATAATATGGTAGGCTAAAATAAAAGTACAGTGAAACCTCATTATAAAGACACTCAAATATACGACATATTCAATATAATGACACAATTTTTCATGGTAAAAAGTTCATTTTCTTTGTTATTGGATTCATTTTTCTGACATACTCAGTTATCTGACATTTTTTTAGGGAACAGATGGTGTCATTATAATGAGTTTTCACTGTAGCAGTGTTTCTTTTACAGTGCCCAAATTTGCTATTTTCAAGGAATTTTTGGTGTATTCCAAGCAATATTTTATCCTTGTCCCTGCAAAACCAAAAGGATACAAAAACACATCTCATTTTGACTCAAATAACCTTGTCTGTAAAACCAACCATTTTCTTCATTTCATTGTGAGGAACTTGTATGAGGATTTGTTTCTGTTTCTTTTTCTTCTTTTTGAAAATTAAGATAAAAGCTTGATTATGGGATGACTGGTGCATGTATAGATTATAATGAAATACAAGTCTTCAGAAGAAAGAATGCGTTGTACGGTTATGTTCAAATTTGGAACTCTAGGTTACGTCAGTCCAGCACTGCAGCATCCCTGTAGCGCTGACAGGCTTGACAGATCACACCTACATCCTTAGACTTTGTACTGCGTCTTACTCTCCTCCTCCTCTCCCCCCCCCCCCCCCCCCCCCATTGATTTCTGTATACATACAGAAATTTGCACAATCATACACTGCTGGACAGAACAAAAACTTGGCACTTCTCCCAGTAAAGGCAAATCCAATACAGTTATTTTTATGCAGAACAAAAACTGTCTGCATGGTATTGATTGGGGATAAAATCTGAGGAGGGGTGAAGGAAGATAGGCCTAAATGTACAGTTAGACAGTGGTAACTCATCCAAGTACATCCTGTTTTTGCCACAATATATGACTCAACAATAGTCATGTTTAGTCATACCCTACAGGTTGGTTAGGCAGGCTCTTTCTACTCCAGATCACTGGCTGGTGCAGTTCAGACCTCTGCCAATGTCTGTGAAGCCAGACGTCTGGCCTGGCATGGTCCCCGAATCTCCCAGACTCAGGTGGGAAGGACGGGAACATTCGCCATGTCGTGTCATCTTTAATACTCTTGCGTTGATAGGTAGGTGACTGAGATTCTGGCAAAGGCTGAGACCACATATGAAATGTGTCAAGGTGCTGAATGTGTGTTGTCTATATTACCAGGTTTTATCTTTTTTCAGGTTTTATGGCTGATAAGACGCGGAGCTTGTCGATTAGGCAGTTCATAGCTGTACATGTAAGGGTGTTTGCCTCGTTACATAACAGAGCTCTAGCTCTCAGAATGGCTTGGGAACTATCATGGACACCCAAAAGAGACAAACAGAAACAAATAAGATAGCTGTATAATAGAATCTGTGGAATTTGCCTGTGACTCTTTTGTCATGTGTCTGTCTCTAAAAATGGTCAAAAACAGATAAAAGAATCTCATTAATTACCTTCTGGCCTATGACTAATCAGGTACATGAGCTATTGTCCAGTGTAGACTCATTGTATAAACACAGAGGGTAACTGCGCAGAAAAGTCTGACTGCATACATATGCATGTTAAAATAATGGCATATATTCCAGTCAAACCAGGTGCACAATTTTATAATTATACTGCGCAACAATCATGTACATTAACGGGCAGGATAAATCAGAGTCAATAATTAGGAATTCAGACAAAACAGTGGAAGTGAGAATTAGTATTGATTTTTATTGGTCAGGCAGACAGACAGACATAGGATGATGGGGGTAGACCTGGGGGACCTTGCCATTCAATATCCCGGGATCATGGAGCTGGGAAGCCACTTTGTTGAGGGGGTTGGGGAGGGAAAGGTCTCTGAAGCCTGATCTGTCACACCTTGTCACCAGGGTGCTGTTTTTATGGGGTATCAATTGAATGAGGCTTGTACGTTCTCATTGTCTCTATGTCTGTGAAGTAACATGCTGTTTATCCAGTCAAATGGGGTCATGTTCCCCATGGAGGTGGAGGTAGGGTCTTTACTAAAAATATGTTGGTTTTTTTGTTTTTTGTTTTTTTGTCTTTTTGTTTATTTTTTTTTTTTTTTTTGGATATGTTTTGAACATGAACTATAGCTTCTGAGGAAACTGCAGGCTGAACACTTTGCAAAGACCAAAATATTAACCCTTAAAGTGATAATCACTGCTACAGTTGTTTCCTCATTACTGTTAAACATATAATGGTTAAAAGATTCAAATTCCTCATAAAGATACCTTTCATTCAAATACCTGCAAGCCTAATCTAAAGCAAAATGGAGTCTTAGTCAACAGCTTTCCTTGGGACACTTTTCGTGCAGTGCGCGCAAAGTGTCCCAAGGAAAGCTGTTGACTCAATCTTTAATCAGTGCTTTAAGGGTTACGTGATTACCATAATAGGTCAATATACACTTCTGTGTTGAGTTTAAGTGAAGACAAAACATAATCTTCAATGTTTTGTCCAGACTTGGTATTGACATATCTGTTTTCTTCTTACCTACCCAGACATAATGACCTTTGACCCTGCTCTATGGCTGACCTCTGTCTCTTGAAATATCTTCTGTTCTTCATGCTTGAAATGAACAGAGTATGGATTGACCTTTTTCACTTATTTATTGCTCTGAATGCAACAAGGGGTCAAATTTCTGCTTTACATACACACACACAAGAGTGAAGGAAAGAAATTAACAAGATGGCAGGAAACATTACTGAAGTCTCGTGACTGAACAAAAGATGTGTCATGTTTTTCACATGCAAAAAAAAAACCTTTACCCCCTGTCTGAAAAATGGACTTTCCTTCCTGACAAAATACCAGATCATAGAGGACCTGTTGTGGCCTTAAAGGAAAGCTATACCTGAGTAACGACAGAAACGGTTTATGGAAATCACAGGTTCCGCATTAATATGCAAATTTCCTCCTGTATATTTGAGAAGATAGATCATGTGCAGATGTGTTCAAAAGGTCAAATAAGTACAGGCTTTTCTCGATTAGGTAAACAACATAACTTACACCACATCCTTTTTCATGGTTATCTTTATTAATGCCATATAGAATGTTTGTCACTTGGGAATACTTGACATTGCTCTTGATATTTTGTGACTTTCTAGAAAGAAAATTCATTTTGCATCTTCTGTTTGTATGCAGGAAGTTGTGGTCTGCAATTCTTTTGGGTTTTTTTGGACATCCTCCTGAGTTCCTTTCATTTCAGCTGAAATGCATCAGTGTAGTTCTAGCATGTTGACAAGGTTTAGATGAGATCGATTCTTGATGAAATACAACAATGAATTATTCTCTTTTTGATGAAAAACAGGAATTAAATACGCTGACCCTTTGTATGTCTCTCTCTCTCTCTCTCTCTCTCTCTCTCTCTCTCTCTCTCTCTCTCTCTCTCTCTCTCTCTCTCTCTCTCTCTCTCTCTCTCTCTCTCTCTCTCTCTCTCTCTCTCTCTCTCTCTCTCTCTCTCTCTCTCTCTCTCTCTCTCTCTCTCTCTCTCTCTCTCTCTCTTAACCCATTGCCTGCTAATGACTTTGCTGAGATGTTATGATTCTGGATTGAAATAGCACACAAGAGAGCTTTCATTCAAGTACAAATACCAGCATGTGCAGTGGCAGAGGACATGTAAAAAGTCTAGTCAATAACTTTCCTAGGCAAACTTCGGACACATTATGCCTAAAAGTTGCCAGTAAAAGCTGGTAAGTCTACAACATTGCACTGGCAGAGGTGAAAGATACAAACAGCTCAGCTTGGTGGCATTGACATCCAGCTGGTTTTGGGGGAAAGGGTTAATGTTATATGACTTCCAAGCGCTTTTATGTGGCATGCTGATCAACTGCAGCTCAGGTGAGATACAGCCTAACATAGTTCTTTTTGGATTGGGAGGAGGGACGGTGTGCATCATAAAAGGTGAATTCAAAGGAGATCAGGCAGATGGCGAAATAGAGGGCACCAAGTGAATAAAAAATGCAGGGCCTGTAATGGGGACTGCAGAAGATGGCTGGTCATTAAGTTTGGAAAGGAATTAAAAAACTAGGTCTTTGGGGATTTGAAAAGTAAAGTGAGGTCATGGAGAACCACCAAGGGAACAAACCTGGAGTTTGAGGAAAAAAAATATAAACTAAATCTCACAGGTCCAAAGTGAAATTGCCCTTTTAAATCAAACAATGGCTTGATATGCATGGGTTTTTTTATATTTTTTATTTTCTCTTCAAATATCCTGCATATTTTCCAGTAATTTCCCAGAATATATAGAGGCCAGCAGTCCGACATATCAGAAAATGTGGTTAAACATCCGTCCTGAAATTAAATCTTGCAGTCAAAATGGCCACACAGTGAGAATCTTTCAAAGGAGGCAGTCTTTCTTTGGAGGTTTAAAGAAGTGAGGATCCTGACAAGGTCATTCTTTCAAGTCAGGTGGTCTCTTGAGGGGTTGATACTCCAAAAAGAGAATTATAGTGGCGAGAAAGAAAACAAATGTGCCAAGTGATGGCAGAAAGTCTTTGACACTATTTTGGGGCAAATCGATATGCTGCATTTTTATGGACAGTGCATACATATTTGACATTAATCCTTTCCCCCTTAGACTGGCCAAAATCGGCTGGTGGTCAAATGTCGTCTGCTTTAGTGTTTTCAACTAATTTCATCAGCAATGAAAAACAATTTTGACTGAGAATTGTAGATGAGCCCTATCAAGATCACATGCCCCAGGTCAACAGCTTTCCTGGGCATGGATTGGGCAGTTAGTGCCCAATCCATGCCAAGGAAAGCTGTTGACCCAGTCTTAATTCCAGGGGGGGAAAGGGTTGAAAATAACAGGGCATGTAACATACGTTTTTTTTTGGTTTTTTTTTTTGTATGGAGGTGGCACCTGCTTCCTGTACCCCATGACATCCTCAACCAATGAATGGAGCATTTTTTTGTCTTTGTTTTTTCGTCCCTGAAGTGTCCCCACCTGCAACAGGTAGATAACAGTGGAAGTTACCGGTGGTGCCACCTACAATAATAGACACATTTAATTATACCTGTTCCTGCAAGCACCCATATAAGCAGGAGATAGGATATAAAATGGTTTTCAGACCAAGATAGTATGACGAATCAGGAAAATGGTCCAACAGACACATACTTTTGCTGGTGGGGCCCACGTCAGTGGAATGTGTCGATCGGTAGAGTGACAAAAACTGGTTTAAAAAAGCAATGCAACATTCTGTGCACATACCAAACAAATTCCTTGGCTCCCTGTGCATATAGTGAGTCTAGCATTTTGTAATGGTGTGAGGTTCAAGGTAATGCATGACTTTCCAAGGTGTATATCATGTGACCTAGTCGTATAAAGCAGCAGATAAAGATAGGTTAACCTCTTCCCCCTTAAATCGGCTGGTGGTCAAATGCCGCCTGCTGCAGTGTTTTTAACTAACTTCAACAGTAATGAAAAACAGTTTGACAGAGAATTGTATTTTAGACCTATGAGGTGCTTAGTGCTCAACTCATGCCAAGGATGCTGTTAACTCAGTCTTAACTTAAAGGGGGGGGAGGGTTAATGATTTATGCCAGTTTAACAATTTTTAAGTTATATGGAGGTTACCATGCAGTTTCATTGTGAATGTATGCCGTCAAAAATTGTTGGCTATGTCTTGAAACTTTCTGACAACACTCTAGCAATGTTTGAAATAACATGGTTAATATTATATTTAACACAAAGAAGTTCAACAAAGCAAACTTTGATGAAATTCTGAATAAATACTAGAATAGCCAGTATTTATTATAAAGGCCTGATAGTTTCCATCCACTGTCAAATGTATGTTTTATTGATCATGGCCATCCTGAACAAATCAATTGCATAGATAGTTTTTAACAGAGCAGAGAAAATGCCTCATTAATGTAATGTCAGGATCTTCAGTGAGAAGTAATAAGACTTGCTTTGACATCTGTATTGTCAGCACCTCTTTGTCTATATATTTTGTACAAATAACTCAAGTTCATAGCTGTAACAAGAATGAATGATTATGTGAAACAGTTTTTTAAACCAGCAGATATTTACTTTAAAATGTTTGGCATGCAATCTTACTATTAGTTATAAATTACAAACTCATTTAAGAATCAATTGGCTGTTTGTTCAAACTGTCTAAAAGTCTATAATCTGTGAAATTAAAATTTAATAAAATCTATGTACATAACAAACTTTCCAAGCCACCACAACCAAATTAATGAGATTGCAGCTTGATAATTAAAAAAAAAACCAAAAAAAACAAAAAAAAAACAATTAGCATATTTTGATTATACAGTGGCATGTTACACTGCTCATCAAACTCAGTTGGATGCACCTTAAGTGAGTCTTTATCAAATTATTCTAGTAGTCATATTCCATTTATATAGGTATTTTTATGATTGAAAAAAATCTTCAAAAGTCTCTTCTGCCAAGTCAATTGCTTAGAAATTGCACAGGGATACTTCTAGGCACCCCATAACCTCAGTTTGTTCAACAGATGGTGTTGCAATTTGGTCCATAAATTTTTTATGTGCTGACGTAATCTTCCAATTCTACTCTCAGAAATTCAGCCTAGATGCCGGTCAAAGTGGCAGAGCTGTATCCTGACTCCCTCAGTCTCTACCAAAATTGTTTACGTGGTATTGCTATTAGCATTTCCTGAGTTCAGAAAAACTAAATAACATACTGCCCAGTAAAATTAGAGTATAGTAGGAAATCAATTTAACAGACATCAATTTAGTAGACTTCAATCATGTCTCCCACAAACTCAAAAGTACTAATATTAAGGATAAATTTACCAGACAATCAATATAACATGACTTTTTGGATGGCTACCTTGAAGGGCCTTAAATTGACTTTTGAATTGCTTTACATGTTAACTTGGTTTGAGTGCCTTTTGTGATAATACTGGTCAATTGGTGACAGGAGTCATATGCAGATCAGATCAAAGTATCTTCCACTATCTCTTTATGTCCTATGTTAAAGTCTGTGGTGCTCTTAGGAGGTTCTTAGAAATGCATATCACAGTGTCAACCCCAAGGCCACTCCTCCCTCTCTCTCTACCACTCCAAAAGAGGCTAATTCTTTACAAAGGTTACATCTCCATACTACAAGTCTGGGCATGACTTTGAAATTTTTTGGCTAGTTGTCCATTAATTTTGTCACAATTTCAGGAACCTCATGGGCTACATTTCCACATGGTGTAGAAAATTGGGGATCCTGAGTGAAAATGTAGTCGTCCCAGACAACAGGGCAAGCCATCATGGCAAGCTATCATGGCAGACCCTGTAGGTCTGGCATTTTTCTTTACATTTTCGCAGAACATACAAAGGACAACTTCCTTGTGTGTTTAGAATGGCTGGCATGATGGAGACCACTACGACAGCAAAATATTATTGTCAATCTTGAGAGCAACTCCACTTGTACGGAAAAGCAGGGATGAAAAGAATTACAGTTTTGCAGCTTGATTGTCACTGTATGCTGGTAAACTGTAAATTATTAAATGTCCTAATGAAGAGCTCCAACCTTTACTTCAGTCCTGTATTGATTGTTAGTGTCGGAAATAAATACTCTTCTCTATCTACATTGATTAGGATAGAGTGTCTCTTTGGAATTTCTCCAATCACCCCACTGTGCCCCCAGTTGTTTGTAAGGGTCACATTAACCCACTGTAGAATACTAAAGAAGGTTAATGTCTGACCCTTACAAAAATCTGACCAAGATCAGTGGCAGATTCCGCAGTTATCACAGTTACATCTGCAATATCAAGAATACGCTAGTATAAAGGTTACCATCTGGTGGACCTCGGATATGGACAGATATGAGTCATTACTAATTTACTGGCTGTGACTCTGCCTGCACAAAAAAAAAAAAAAAAAGCATACAGTGTATACGCAGTTTATTCCTATATATTGTGTACTTTATTCTTATAGTGTACATGGGGTTGCCCCTCCTTGACATACCAGATTCTCATAACCATTTATGTGCCAATTTTAGAAACAGGAATGTTTTAAGGTGTTTTGTATTTGTAGAGAAGCTTGTATCCGAAACAACTCTTTTTTGGCTCTCTGTTTTTCAAAACCAAGAAATTTTATGGTACACTGCCTCCTGGGGGGACTATGTCTGAAGTTACATTGAATATACCCAACTTACAGGATCTGAAAATGACACTAGTGAGTCACTTGAGAGCCAGCACTGATACTCTGTGAGTTGGGTATTAGTTGATTGATGACAAGATTGATGGCTTGATGCACAGCAGGTGCTTATCTTACAATAGGTAGCAAGAAAACACCAGGAGTGACAGTTAGGGCTTTGCCTGTGTCAACACAGGGATAAAGTGCAGTAGCCCAGAGTGGGATGGGAATGAGACACTTGGTAGAGCAAAGGTACTCTGGTTGAACTGATAAAGATTGCTGGGAAAACATTTGGCAGTGGATGAGAGATGCTCAGGGATATGTATGAGAGTGGAGGAGAGATGTTCAGGGAAATGTATGAGATTGAACGAGAGATGTTCAGGGAAATATATGAGAGTGGAGGAGAGATGTTCAGGGATATGTGTGAGAGTGGAGGAGAAATGTTCAGGGAAATGTGTGAGAGTAGAGGAGAGACGTTCAGGGAAATGTATGAAAGTGGAGGAGAGATGTTCAGGGAAATATGTGAGAGTGGAGGAGAGATGTTCAGGGAAATGTATGAGAGTGGAGGAGAGATGTTCAGAGAAATGTATAAGAGTGGATTAAACACGTTAAGGGAATGTGTGAGAGTGGATGAGACATATTCAGGCAAATGTGTGAGAATGGATTAGACATGTGAAGGGGAATGAATGAGAGGTGTTCAGGGAAATATGTGAGAGTGGATGTGACATGGAAATACATGTTTGTGGGAGTGGGTGAGAGCGATATGCTCAGGGAAACAAGTAGGGATGGATGAGGGATGCTATGGCAGACTTTTTGAGAGTGATTGACAGACAGACCAGAAGGCACAGGGATGACTGACAGTGATCAGCATAGGTACATTTTTGGAGTGGTTGAGCAGGATGCTTGGAAGACTTGGAAGTGGGTGACAGAGGTGCTTCAATGGAGTGGTTCACCTAGAGCTATGCTTCGGGCAACTTTCTACCAGCTGACAGGAAAGGTTGCAAGACCCAAGACCCAGCAGTTATTGGCTGGCTGGTTTACTTGGAGAGAACTTTCAGAGTTACAAGTGTGGAGAAAAACCCAGAAGTGCTTGAGAGAGAGTTCCTTCTCAGATACCTTGATGGACATGACTGTATGGACTGCAGGAAAGATTAGCCCTTTCCCCTTTGATTCAAGACTGAGTCAACAGTTTTCTTTGGCATGAGTTGGGCACTTTAAACTTTCACGGCATGGGTTTTAAGTGCCCATTGTGACCATACCAAGCTGTTGACAGGGTCAGGCTATCTTGATAGGTCTGGTCTGTAATTCTCCAAAAAACTGTTTTCCATTACTGTTGAAATTAATCAGAAACACTGTGACACAGATGACTCTGATGACCGTCCCCCCTCCCTCCCCCAGGTTTAAGGGACAAAAGAGTTATATACCTGCAGTGGTCTACAGAATGCTCAGAAACACTTTGGAGTTGACACATCTATTGATAGGGGAACCTGGGAGTGCCGGGCAGAGATGTCTTTGAGGGAGACATACGAGAATAGGTGACAGGGACACTTTAATACATGTCACAAGACCTCCTTAACCCTTTGTCAGCCACAGTAAGACTGAGTTATTAGTAGCTTTCCTTGGCATATGTTGGGCACAGTGTTCCCAACCAACACCTGGGAAAGCTATTGACGTGGCCAGGCCATCACGAGAGCCCTTGTCTGTAACCATAATGGACAGCAAAAAAGTCTTTATTAATGTCAAATTGAAGTAAAACCATCAAGGCAAATGATAATTTATATCCAGACACTTCAATCTGAGCGGGGAAGTGTTAATTAGGTATTGGGTTGATGAGATTCCTAGGGAGACGTGAGCCCCGTTGATTGACAGACATATTTGGAGATACCTTTAGGTGTGATTGACCTTCTCTTCTGTGCCTAATTATCAGAGTTCTGGACACTTAGGGGGACATTTGAAGGAAGGTTGACAAGCATTTTCTTTACCAGGATGGCTCACTCCTGCAATTATTTCAGCCAGTGACAGTGCCTCTGAGTTAAACAGCGCCATATCCCACGGAGGTTTTGGTTTCATCTAACCCAACAGTCATTTTATCGATATCCATTCCTGGTACCTGAGTGTCAGTCTTGCAAAACAAGATGCTCATTTGAGTGGAAAGCAAGAGAAATGAACCTAACAAGAGCCTGAAAGAAATGCAATCTCTTGACCCATCTCATAAGGCTATCTCTTAACTTCTTATTAAAAAATTGTTGGGCAATGTGTGTGGTTATTTTCAATGCAAAGGTGAATCTGGATGAATGCGAAGGGAAATCATCCAATCATAAAGCAAGAAATTTGAGTCAAATCTCGACACTTGGGAAGCATCCTGTGGGAATCACTCGGAGCTCTTTGCCATAGATGTTAGTCACTGGGTAGTTGATACTGTGACATTTTTGGTGAAGTTGCACATTTTTTTTTTGATATGATAGGCAGGCCGATTCTATTGTTGCTGAGTAACCTGTCAGGCTGTCTCTGTAAAGCTCGGTTCTTTCGCCCTCCATGTGAATCAACATGGTATATTGAAAGACTGAAACGGATTTAAGTGTTTCTGAGACTTCCACCCAAGCTTCTGGTTTTAACTCTTTCCATGCCAACTGTGTTTTAAGTCAAACTACTTCAAATGCACTGCTCTGACTTACAACAAGGGTATTAGATTCATGTTCCTTGGAAAAAGACCTTTCACTGAGGTACCAGGTTTCATTGACATGCTTCTTGGCACAATGTGCCCAAAGTGTGCCAAGGAAACCTATTGACTGCATCCAAAATATGGCAGTGACAGGGTTAAAGCCAGCATATCAGGTTTTTTGATCAAGGGGGTTAAAAACAACAAAAAAGGCATGCAGCTGGTGCTACCAAGTATGGAGGAAAAATGTCCAGAAGAATGTGCAAGAGGGAAGCATATTTGCCAACACACAGCTGTTCAATGTGCAAATATAATGTGCCGACATTTGTCAATTATCTTCCGTGTACCAGGAGTATATATATGGATCGTGCGCATACCTAATATGCCCACCCACTCATCTCAAAGTCTGATGTGCGTAATGCTTGTGAATAGAAAGGTCAGATGGAAGTGAGATACACATATATAGATAACTCTGGTGGTTGGCTCATAGGGTAGGTCCTTTTCAGAGCAACTAGAGAGGCCTGGGTTCAATTCCCTGAACTCATGACTGTGGAATTTGATCAGGGTTTGTAGCGCATGACATTATTGAAAATCACAAATTTTACTGGAGACTGATTTGAAACACTTTTGTTCACATATTTTTTATCTGATGATATATGGTAATTATTTCTTAGACACAAATGAGAGAAAAAGAAAAAGAAATACATGTAGATAATGAATCAGCCAGAAGTATTTGTGTTTTATGTGTGACATTTGATAAATAGTTATGCAATGTGTATTAACACAATGTAAAGAATAATAAGATTCTCCTGTCTTACCCATTAATGTGTATTATGTTAAAAAGGATGTCTGTCTGACCGATGAGTTACTTGTAAAGGACTATATATACTGGACAATGGCCTGCCAGATCATGCTGAAAATTTTTATAACAGCATGACCTGTCATGAGTCAGTCATTGAGAGGTGATTCATGCAGCCTTTGTCAAAGGAAAACTAATTGCATGGTAGATCACTTCTAGAAGAAACTAGAAAGTGTCTCAATGGAACAGCATAGTGAAACTTGAGCTGTAGGTGATGGAAAGCTATATGGTAAGTTGTGAATGGAGACACCACTTGGCAGGGCATGAAAAATACTTTCTGGTCAAAATTGATTGGGGTCGGGGTAGGGGGGTTGGACAAGAGCTTGTACAGCTGCCCCTGTCTTAACAAATCACTCCTATGAAAGACCACCTGTCTTGAGAGACTATAATTTGCTCATCCCTAGATGTGGTCTTTGAAGAGAGGTTTCCCTGTAGACATATTTTGAGAATTTGATGCACATCAACTGCTGTTTTTCTCCCAGTGAGCCGCTGTGGTAATAAGCCGCCCCCCCCCCCCCCCCCCAAATCTGAATAGTGAAAAATCAGACCCCCCCAAAAAACAACATTGAATGGTTTTTTTTCATATTATTTTACCTGTAATGTTCAAAATAAGGGGCTAAATTTGGGGATATTAAAATGTCCTTTTGTCAGTGTCCAGTGGCTGTGTGATTCATTGATTTTCACTGAAGGCTTATACTGATTCTGCAGAGGTAATTAGGCAATGAAAGAATCACTGACAGTATATTAGACATGCTAGTACTGGAATGAAACGTGTTTTTCTAACTCATTCCACCCTGGTGATGCTTTTTCCCGCTAATATCTAAATGTCGTCTGCTAATTGTATTTTACTAATTTAGGGATTATTTTTCAAAATTTTGGATCAAACTTGCATGGAAAATCATTCCAAATCATATGCGGATGGTTAACAGCTTTCCTTGGCATGCTCTGGGTGCATTGCCCCCTGATTGCACCAAGGAAAGCTGTTGACTCGGTCTTCTGTCAGGGTGGAATGAGTTGAATAAAATGCACCCAAGGTACACTGAGGAAAACCGTTGACCTGGACCATTTTTATGTTTTTTGCAACTGTAGGCATTCAGGTCCTGGAAAGAAAGGTTGGTTTACGGAGAACATGAATCTATTATTGTAATGTTAAATTGGAGCACATTGACTTTTATCAAGGACTTCAATTATCTGAAAAGGCACAGATGTAAATCATCATATGTTTTTACTCGCATTTCCTGTTAATAGAAAATACTTTTTTGAGAATTCTAGATAAAACCAATCATGGTGGCACATTCAAGATCAATAGTTTTCATTGGCGTGGGGGTGGGGTGCCCCAACCTGCACCTAAAAAGCCTGTTCACTCAGTCTTATTCTGAGCAGAAATGATATAAAAGCTTCAAGGGCCAAAAACTCGGCTCAGCAGACAGACAGCAAGCAATCTAGATTGATGTTTGTAAAGGACAATTTGAAAATAGGGGTTTTGGCTTTGGTTTTGTGTTGGTAAGCATAGAGAGGAAGACGGAACGTCACACCACGATGGTCTCATGGCAAGGGTGGTCCTCGTGGAAATGGTCTCTGAAGACAGGGGCTACTTTACCTGTACCCAGGGGATTCTAGTTTATAAGGCCCATTTCTTGTCATACTCAATCAACACAGATCTGTAATATTCTGGGCTTGCGCTAGGGATTTTGTTTTGTCAGCCAATTTGGCTAAAGTCACCTAAATCTGTTAGCCAAACCTAAGTTTTGTCAGCCAAAATCAGCTAACATTTTCAAACATTTTACATCTAATAGGTAGCAGTTCCATGATATAACAGTAAAACTGATTTTGAAATTACAATGTATCAAAAATTTCTTTAGCTAATTTGGCTAAAAGGTTGTAAATTCTTTTAGCCAGATTACACATTCATTAGCATATAGGAAATGGGCTAATAGCTAGCACCAGTGCAGACATCTGAAGCATGCACCAGTAGAATATGTAATGTACAAGACATTTTGTATGATGTACAAATTCGTCACTGCTTCCCTGCAAGTAAAAGTCATATCAGGTCAACATCTTCCCTTGGCATGGGTTGGTAACTAAAGTTGGATGAAGGAAAGTTGTTGATTTGGGGCATGGTATTCCAATAGGTCTCATTTATGATTTTGAGTGAAATTGTTGTTTACCTACGGCACATAAAGTGCCGGAGGGTATTGGGATCCCCTGCATCATCCGTCTGTCTTGCTGATGTTACCGCAATATGTCAAAAAATTTTCACCATAACTGTACCAAATAATTGATCAGAGATGCACCTTATAATGGACCAGGTTCCTCTGCCCAGCATAATCCTTGTGAGCAAAATAACACAATTCACAGGCCACATCAAACTCAAATTTTGCCTCAACTAGACCTTCACACTGTTTCCTGACCTGATTACATTTTGGTGACCTTGACCTAATTTTCAAGATCACAGGACCCATGTGTGTACAAAGTGGGTGGGTGGGTGGATGGGGGTCTCCAGGCAGTTGGTGGGGACTGTTCTGGTTTGAATCAGAAATGTAGATGAGGCCTATCAAGATAAATAGCATATCCAAGGTCAATAACCTCTCTTGGCAATGGTCAGGGATTTTGTGCGTATCAAGGGAAATTGTTAACTGAGTCGGAGTCCATGGGAGGAAGGGTTAAAAGTTTAGTGACATGTGCTCTTTGGTAATTTAATGTAATTGTACCTTAACTGGAAAAGAACCAGGATCCCTGAAGGTTAAGACATAGCTTCCAACAATGCTGTTACAACATTAGAATATTTTACAATATCTACGTCACCATGCTCTGGAAAACGTTATTATCATATTTTGTAGGTTTGGCTCTGACCTAGTACATTAAAGTACAGGAAGTAGATTTCATCAGGTGGCAGTGATGTGCATTAGAATCGCAAAACAAGATCAAGGTGAATTCCTGCATGATTTTATAAGGAAACATAAACATGTAGGAAACAGCATAAAGAAGGGGGGGGGGGGGAGAGCAGGGATCCAAGATAAAAATTTAAATAGGCCAAATAACATGTAAGGAAGAAACAAAAAACTTGATAAAATGTGTTAAAATCAGGTAAATAAACATCTTAGTCAAGTGATTATTATTTTTCAAGAATACAGCTAAGAGACCGAGTAAAAATGACCAGTAATTGACCGGGTTGTGTTATGATGCAGTAATAGAAGTAGACGCTCAAGTCAGCAATAAGAGAAAATAATGGAACAGGTCATGTAGAGTTCAAATTGGCATGGTGATGCTTCACCCATGTCATAGTCATACCCAATGGCATGTAATCAAGTAAGACCTGATAAACTCTGACAGTCAGGAAGGGGGTAAAGGGGTTTTCCATGTTAGACACTGAGCATTTTTATTTATCATACTTGGATACTGGAAGCCACTTGATTTTCCAGACCTTTTACTGGGACAAAATTGTTACCTATACCAGTGTACTGGGACCCCCCACCCCTGTCAGTCATGTCACTCTTACCATGGGTCAGCCTTCTTTGTTGCTTGATAGTCAGACTGCTTATTGGATGTCACAGGCTTTGCTGGGGTTGAATCAGAGACTTCTGTTAAGCGGGCAACTGTCCTTCAGAGTGCAGCATATACCATGCCACTTCCAACCTGTAAAGCACCCCACCCCCGCCCTCTCCCTTCCTGTTGAATGGGGTTGCTCCTTATGTGAAGCCACATGTGGGCCCCGTATTGTCACATTCAGGATGACCTGAAAGGTTAGGAGGGGAGGCTACTGGTTTGTTCCAAAAAACATCTCGTGATATGATTTCTGGGTTTGTTAAAACAATTTATGTTAATGTGATCTTTTTCAAGTTGGCAAATTGTGTAAATCTGCCATTTGTTTGTGTGTGTGTGTGTGTACTAATAGTGCATCATGATGAAAGTATGCCACCATTGTACATGTGTGTGAACACCAGTGGGGTCTCAGTTAAGAGGCCAAACTGTTGAAGATCACATTCAGTGTGCAGAGAGACCACCTTTGGTGGGAGGCCACAATCCATGATCTTGTGCCTCTGAAGAGAGACATTTGTTTTTAACAGGCCATTGTAATTGAAAGTGGCTCTTGTTGTATGTGAATAGTTAAGATCCTAGTAAATATTTTCAATTTCATAAAACGTGTGTGTGTGTGTGTGTGTGTGTGTACATACATTAGTCCTTTTGAGAGACTACCTGTAGGATCATTATAAAAGTGGTCACATAGATAAGGTGATCTTTCATTGGAGGTAAAATAACAGGGAAAAGATAAACTGGGGAATGTGGTCTTGAAAGGCCAGTGATCTCTCAAAAGATGGACTACTTGACACTTATTTGTATATATTTATGTATATATTGGTTCCAATTTACATTCTGACATGTTCTCTAGACTTTGTGAGAATGTAATTTAGTAGTACCGGGGGTACTCAGGAGATGTGACAAATATTGACATGTTACATGAAATAATATATTAAATTGTGTATTGTGGCAAGAAAATTGCTCTGCATGTAAATTGGGGGATCCTGTTCCTGGAGTTAGAATTAGTGATTTCAGAGCATTGTTAAAATACTGGCACACTTTTTCATGAGAAAGTAATACTGTCTCGCACAGAACAGCTCTCAGTGATATGACACATAGCAAATTAAAACCACAGTCATATTGTTCCATGACAATATCAGGTTAATCTCCCTCCCTCCCCCACATAATGGAATAAAACGGGCAGGATTTTAAATTTAGAGGAGACCACTCAGAAATCGTGGAAATCAGTTTGCACATGCAGGTTGTCATCCACGGTGGTCAGCTGATTTGCATATATATGAGCAGACATTATGTAGGACTGAATGGCAACTGACACTTGTGTTAAAGTAAGTGTTGGGATGCACATCGTGGGAGTGCCAGGGCCCACATTGCCCCGCACCAGATCAGTCGGTACCAAGCTCATGGCTTTTCTGTACTCAACAGCCTTAGGTATACACACAGATGAAACAAAATGTCTTCTTCCCCAGAAATATCGAAAGTATTACAGGTTCACATGTCAGCGTCTATGTTGGATCCAGAGCATATGCTAATTTTCATTTTGCACTCAAAAAATGTCTGGTGTAGCTGGGAGGTAGGAAGCCTTAATGACTATTATAATTAGCACAGCCAGACTACTTACAGACGGGCAGTGATTGGGTGCAACTGGGAGGGGGGGAAGAGGGGTTTTCATCTTCTTCATTGTATTTTACTCAGATTGAATTGAGAGTATTTTTGTGGCTGGCATGACAAAGGACACATTGAGCCGCAACTAATTGCATTGACACGTTGGCGTAATTGTTAAGTGGGAGAGTGATAAATTTATAAGAGGAGTTGCTCTGACCTTTCTTGGGTCAACCCCAGACTTCCTCTCCCTCAGACATGTCAGAAAACAGGTGTCCTTGAAAAGGGTGGACACACTCACGTGGAGAGACAAACTGGCAGATGGTTCAATTCTGGATTGTCGGTGTTTTTCAGGTACATTGAGGAACATGTCCAGAGAACAGGAGTGGCCATTGAAACCCAAGGATTCACGTTTGTTACAAGTGGACGAAGGCGAGAATCCCTCACAGTGAGTGGTCTTTAAATTCAGTCCTGGTTGAAACACTCTCAGGAGCAAGTGCTTTGGTGATTTTTGTGGTCACAGTGAAAACAGAGATTGGTATGACTTACGGTAATTTATCATTTTCATCTGGAAGTTAGGACCACAAAAATGACGGCCACGGGAAATGACAGCAGAAAATAACAGGAATGTAATATTATAATAATGCCGATGGAACTGCATATAAACTGAAATAGTGAAATGGTGACATAATTGGAACTAACTTTGTCAAGAATGTCAAGAGAGCAAACATATTTGGTAAATGGATTTTAGCTTGAATATTGGAAACTTGAAATAAATGTTTGAAAAAAAAAAAAAATTGACTAAACAAAAAATATGTTTCCTCTAAAATATCCCCTAAAAATTCCAGGTTGGTAGTTTCTTTTTTTTTTTTTTTTTTTTTTTTTTTTTGTCAACTTCATCGTATTTTTCCTGCAGTTTACCTGGGGTTTTTTTTGTTTTTTTTTTTCACCTTAAATTGCCAAATTTTTCATGTGGAAGGTGTAAAACAGGACAATTTTTAAAAACTGTTGTACCTCAATATAAAGATGAGGTTATAGGTTTTATGGCAGGCAGGTCAAGAAACCAGAAACAGATATTGTTTTGTTTGGTCTAATATCTTTAGGCTTTGCTTGATTGAAAGTTCATGTTAAAAGAAGTATTAAACTGTCAAAGCTCAATTTCTCTTGGCTAGCTTATGCACTCAAATTTTTACAGATTGGCATGATTCGTTTTTAGTTTCAGAGTTATTTCTGTCTGATCAATCTTCCCTATTGCTATCAGCATTTTTCAAGCAAATATAGTATTATTTGAAATCATTGGGAGAATTCTATTTTTTTGTATTTTTCAGATTTTCATTTCTAGGATTAATCTATTTTTCAAGTCACCAAACATCATAGGTTATTATGTAGAAATAATAAAAATCGGTCATCAGGTACATTTATGTTAATGACTCAGACAGTCCTGTTTATTTAAAACTTTTACATAGCTTGATTATGATTCATATGCTGACTGCATTAATTTCACATTTTCAAAGCAGAATTTCCTGTGTTGAATTGAGATTTCTCTGGGAGAGTCGAGCTCTATTTTAAGATCATAAAGGTCAAGCCTTTCATCAACATAAATTTACTGCCATAGATATTTCTAGCTTTTAAGTTTAAATCTATATGCAATCAATTGTAAATGACAATTTCATTGCAGTCATATCTCATTTGCCTTAAACATGTTAAAACCAGTTTCATTCTGGTCAAACTAGTTAAGACCAAGTCGTTTTTTGTGATTGGATGAAAACTGGTTCCAGTCTGTGTACAACTTTGTGTGCCCAGATAACATCCGTTCCTTTCTGATCAACTGTGCAACGTCTTTTTACATCAAATGTAGACTCCTAATAATTGAGATGAGCATAACTTTTGTTGTCATTATAACTGAAAGAGTCAAATTTAAAATTCTTGGCTGCTTTCATGTTTATTCATTGTAAACGTTCACTTGCACATTGATGTTCTGGACAGTTATGACTATTACACCTGCCTGCTCAGAATTGTCCAAAAGTGTGACATAAAGTGTTGTCTATGTCAACATTTTTACTAAATTTTCATTGCAACAGAACACACTTTGTTGAGAATAGTAGATATGATCTCATACCTGCCAACATTCTCTGCCAAAAAATAAGGAGATTTCATATTTAAGGAAGAATAAATAAGAAACGGATTCTTATGGGTTAGGTTGTCTTGAGTTCACCAAATTTGCACCGAAAAGTCTAAAAAAGTGGAGCGACTCCCACCAAACAGGGAGACTTGACAGGTGTGAGATCTATCAAGATGCCTGAGATCAGCAGCTTGCAGTGGCACAGTCTGAGCCATTGCACCCAATATGCACCAAGGAAGTCTATACAGCCAGTCTCTTTGTCTCCAACAAAGGGTTAAGCACTTATTTGTGGCCTGTTTATTATAACACTGTAGCATTGAATAATCACAATGATTGACTGTTCTATATGAATGTAAAACAGTTATGCAATGTCTGTTTATGATGACAGTGCGGCACTGTAGTGTATGTGTTGAATAATCACAGTGATAGGCTGTTTGTACTTTGATATGACACAGCAGGAATAAACTTCAGAAAAGACATACTGCAGAAATTTTGAATATTCATGAATCAAAAATTGTTTCCATTAAACAGGGAAATGCCACACTTCACCTGTATCCACATTTTGAGCCACTTCGAGAAATTGAAGGTGAGATTTTCATTTTCTTGACCATGCACCATCAAATGATTTGGAACTTCCTTACTCTTTTGTGACTGATGGGAAAAGCTTAGTCTCTCACCTCACGGAGTGAGCATTAGACACATGTTAAAATGGCAGTGGAATTTCTTTTAACGTTTCGGTGAGCTTATGAAGTGAATGGACTTTAATGTGTGCAGTTCAGCAAGGCTTTGATAGCATATACGTTAGTAACATGTCTATCTTTGGAGGAAAAAAACCCCACCTCACATGTAATCAAATATGTATTGCAACAGTGGGACAATAGGTGTACTTAGCTGTGATGATTAAGTGACTACTTTATTGTTTTCCCCAGTGACCTTTCCAGGTCAAACTGAGTGTCTGTTGTGATCTGCTCCATCGTAATGATTTTCCTCATCTTTGAGCCCTGCTGGCCATAGGCTACAGAGCTCATGCAATCACTCAAATGCTTGTCCATCTTGTCAGCTCCCGTATGCATCGTTCAAGTTTTTGCATGTGAATGCCATACAGTCGACAGTTTTCAAGTCAGGCCCACACAGCTTTCAGGACTTACTCAACGTATATGAAAATCAAGGTTTAGCTGGTATTGGTGGCGCCACCTACAGTATTATGTAACACTGGTCGAAATGTGAAAATTGTGTGACCGCTGAAGCATGATAAACTTTTGGTGGATGTGAGGGAAAGCTGAAGACACAGTACTAAACCAAAGGAAAAAAAAGGTTCTTGCAGCAGTTTTTCTCAGACTATTTAAATTATAGAAGAAGAAACTGGATGTTGACCTGATTATTAAAAAAAATACTGTGGGTGGTCGTACCAGCAGTAGGGCAAAGGCCAGTCTTGAGACAGATTATATAGTAATCATTTATACCAGTTGCCTATTGGCTATTTGATGTTGACTGTCTTTTTGTCCCTTGATCTATATTTTTTTCAGTGCAAAATGACTGTGGCCACGTGGGTCTTCGTTGGTTTTACTGTCAAGGTCAAAATTAATTTCCTGGTGGCTTTCTTGTGAAAATGTACATACATTTGTCAATGAAATGGTAGTTGTTTGATGGTTAAAAAACATGATATGCAACCCTTGTGATTGGTTCAACAGTTCTGTCTCTCACTATCAGCACTTACTTCTGTGAACCCTCTGCCGCCCAACTGTGATACAGTCAAACCTGCCCTGCTGGACCGTGTGTAAGAGACAACCTGTCTAAAAGGGCAGCTGTTATTTATTCTGTACCAAAATATAAACACTGCAAGTAAATGTCCATGATCGGGTCACTTTGGCTGTGACCCAGGCATGGTCATGTAAGACTTGTTTTACTATACTTAAAAAAAATTGTTTGGACAGAATTTTTAAAGTATGTTAATATGGACCAAAACACCTGATCATGTCCATCTATCATTGAAATACATCTGGAGCATTTTGAAGAAATTGAAAAAGAAAAATTAGTGATCAGGCACATGTCTGTGGCTGGCTCATGAGGTCCTGATTATTTGATGTACTCTTTAGTACATGTGTACTACTGTTGCTTGGTGAACTGTGTACGTGACATGAAAAAAAAAAAAAAAAGACAGGAAAAATCAGTTGTCAAGTACATGTATGTTGGTGGCTCATAAAGTCCTGTTTATTTGATGTACTTTTTAGTACATGTGCTTTACTGTTGCACAGGGAACTATGTCCATGTCTCCAGGAAAGACACCTGGAATGTTGTGCAGAAATTTAAAAAAAAAAAAAAAAATAGATACATGTATGTTGATGACTGGGAGAGTCCAGTCTATGTCACGTTCTTTTCAGTACATGTCACTGTGTCCTACGTTAGCCTGGTGAACTCTGTACCACGTGTTACTGTGTACACCTTGCATAGCAAAGGAAACATCAAAGTAAACAGGTTTCAGGATATTTAATTATCAACCCTTTATCATGCTCATGTTTAGCTCCACAGTGTTTCTTTGTGTCATTAGGCTTTTGGAGCCCAAATTGCACCAAGCACGTATACAAAGAATCATGCATTTACCTTTGTCGTGCTGTCTCAACACACACACGTACCTGTAGGTGTCTCGGTAACCCTTTCTCGTTCAAACACTCATGCGCCCCCTGGTGCTAAATTGTCCAGTACTCTCTTGTGTTGAAGGCACATGTTGGGATTTTCTTTAAACCTGTTTCTAACCTTGATGTTTATAAATTTATCAATTACCAGTCATTAATCACATCTTTAGTGACAAGGCAAGTTAATTTTGATGTAAATTATGGCAGATTTATATGTGCAAACTTATTGTTCTTTGTTGCCAGAAGGGAATATTTTTGTGCTTTTCCTACCTCTGGCACTAGAGAGGTACCAGACAATTTGGCACTAGGGGGCCCATGTGTGAATTGTCCAAAAGTGTCCTGATATAAAGCAACATCTGCTGAGACCAGTGAAAATGACCCATCAGGATGGCTCCATAGTGTGCCTTAACTCATTCCACCCTAATGACGCCTTTTCCCACCAATATCTAAATGTCGTCTGCTTATTGTATTTTAATAATTTAGGGATTATTTTTCTAAATTTTGGATGAAACATGCGTGGAAGATCATTCTGATTATATGCCCAGGGTCAACAGCTTTCCGTGGCATTGTGCCGAGAGTGTGCCAAGGAGAGCTGTTGACTCAGGTCTTCTGTCAGGGTGGAATGAGTTAATGCTGATTTGGCACATTGTGTCCAACCCACAATGAGGAAAGATATTGACTCAGGCAATTTCTGATCTGGAAAGGGTTAAAATGAAAAGTGGTTTTATCAGAAACTAGTAAAATATGGAACACCTTGGATGCCAGGCCAGCAAGGTGTAGGTAGGTGGTTATATATATGCATGTACATGTATTTGCGGCTTTACGGGATCAAGCAGTATTTAGTAATAAGCAGATTTTGTAGCCATGTGTTTTCTGTGTGTTTTCTGTTTGGAAATGTATCTGGTCCATGGTGTGAAGTGCATGTGTACCAACAAATCAGACAGGAAATGCCAGCAACAAATGGACCTGTATTTTCACTCAGTTAACCATCTGGAGATGGACTCAACCGCCTTCCTCCACGCAGCTTTGGTATCAGACAGCCAGGGTGACGGAGGAAAGTTGTCCAATAATGGCATGTTATTCTTGGTGACAGAAAAGACACAGATAACATTTACCACAGCAGACACTCTCTGTTCATTTTTAATGGGGAAAAGTTGTATATTGATGCAACAGCATTAATCTCTGGGGGTTAAATTTTTTTCCGTTCAACATCTATTCACTAAGATCACGTGAATTTGTTTCACATATGTTACTTGTTTGTGTGAATGCAGAACACTGAATTCAGCTGACCTTTGCACTTTGCGAAGCTGCCAGTTTTGCCCAGAAATGTCCTTGGACAGACCAAACTTATGTGCATGAAATGGCAACATCTTGCCATGGTAAACTTTAATGTCATATTTAGTTTTGTTGACAGCTTTTTGTCAGCAGGTAATTGACAGCTGTCATCCATGAACAGAATAAACACAAGACTGGTAAAGGTAATTTATATGTCCAGAACTGAACCAAGTTTGACAGTGAAACCTGGGATTGGCTAGTTGTAAATCAAATAATTCTCTTTTTCTGATCTTGATATCTCTTTGTAATTTACATTAGACAAAATAATGATCTAGGAGTATGAAATAAAAGTAATACCAAGCTCATGTGCATACCTACGCAGCATTCTTTGTGATTGCTTGATGTGGGTGGTATAGGGGTCACGAAGTTGGCATACAGCCTGTTTCACAAGTGATCCCTCCATGCCCCAAACACACCTATCGATCAGCCTGTTTCACAAGTGATCCCTCCATGCCCCAAACACATCTATCGATCAGCCTGTTTCACAAGTGATCTCTCCATGCCCCAAACGCATCTATCGATCAGCCTGTTTCACAGGTGACCCCTCCATGCCCCAAACACATCTATCCATCATGGCAGAATGCTTGCAGGAGTAAACATGTTTGCTAAGTTCTCCTATTTGACTGTAGGTTACTGTCCTGTCACTAGAGGCTGCTGATTATGGCCAATTTTGATTTGCTTAAAATTTCACTCTAATCACTTGACCTCTGAAAGAACACCACGTACATGAGACAGTGATACATGTAGAATTTATATGGCATGAAATTACAGGTGTTCTTAGCTCAGCTGATAAATCAGCTGAGCTTTTTTGAAGGTCAGCCATCCATTGTCTGTCCTCATCCATCCACAATTCACATTTTCGACTTCTTTCCCAAAGCTGTCAGCCAGATTTACTTAAAACGTGGTGACAATGTACCTTGGGTGGGTCTCTACCAAGATTGTTCAATTGGTGATGCTCCATTGATGTTTTGAAAAAAGTTATGAATTTTTGTTCTTGTTTGGGGCAAATCTTAAAAAATCTTCTTCTCCAAAACCGCTCACCCAATTGTTTGATATCACACAGGAACACTCCTAGGGCCTAATAGTTCTTAATTTGTTCACCGGGTGGTGCTGAAATTTTGAAAAATTTTCTTTATCAATTTTTGTGTGTTTTTACTATTTTCAACTTTTCCAGAATTGTGATTAAGCTGAAACTTGGTGGAAATGTTCCTTGTGGAAGGGTCAAACAAACTTGTTTACTAGGTGACACTGCAGTGGATTCCTGATTTTTAACAATTTTTTCAATTCAGGTACTTGTTGGTAAATGTACCTTTCCTATTGATTACTGTGTAAGTCAATGGGCATTTTAATTCTAATCCACATTTTGGACCTCTCCGAGGAAACTGTCAGTCAGATTGACTTCAAACTTGATGGCAATGTACCTTGGGTGGGTCTCTACCAAGTGTGTTCAAATGGTCATGCTCCAGTGGTTTTTGGAGTTTTAACAATTTTTTTTTGGGGGGGGGGTCTTTAAAAACATTTTGATAATAAGTTTATAACATGAGAATTTCTTGTAATGATTATAACCTAAATAATTTTGGCCAGATTTGTGTCAAACTTGGTAGGGATGTACCTTTGATAAGAGTCAATCTATTTTGTGCAAGTGGTCATGCATGCTCCGGTGAATTTTGAATTTTTTTATGATGGACCTTGATGTTGCACATGATAGTGTTCTTCCATAGAGGTCAGACTTACTCCGTACGTCTGTGACCTTGATCCTGTCCAAGTTCACAGAACCACAAGTGTGATGAATATATAGGTCAGCTGATCATGGGCTGTTCACACAGGCCCCCCCCCTCCCTTTTTTTGTTTTTCTTTAAATTTCATTTATTTTATCATTTTTTACTTCTTTTGTTGTTGTTTTGTATTGTGGTTTGGTAAAATTTATTGCCAAGTAACATTAACAGGAAGAAGCAGGGGAAGTGGAGAGTGGAAACATTTGTGTATTGTCGAACATTTTGGAAATCTATGACAGAGTGGCAGATATGAAATGAGGAAGAACACGTTTATTTCCGAGTAATTTGGAATGTTGTCTGCCCAGAACTGGTTCACAACCTACTCATTCAGTCAATTCTTTTTAAATGCGGATCATATTTGTTTTTACTTGGAAAGATCAGATGACTGAACTTGAGTTGGACCTATATTATACAGAAAATGATGGTTTTATTTGATGGGAACGTAGACACCCTTCTGTGTGTGCAGACACATGGTGGGGTTCACACACACCACTGATTTCTGTGGGTAAATGTGCGTATCTTATTCCAAACCAGCCCCTGATTCTTCTATGTAGTATAAATCCCAATTTAATTCTTTCAATGCCAACTGTGACTAAAGTCTAACTACTTGAAACAAACTGCTCTGAGTTAAAAGGGTGCTAGATTCATGTTCCCCATAAGATGACTTTCAGTCTATTAGCAGCATGCTTGCAATAACATAGAGTATAATAGTCCAAGTCAACAGCTTTCCCCAGCATTTCGAGGAAAGTTGTTGACTGTCAAAAATGTGGCACTGAAAGAGTTAAAACCAGAAAACACTCAAGTTGTTCACAAACAGAAAGAAGTTTCATTGAAGTACCAACAGGACAGTGGTAGCCACTACATGTACATGGCTTACCAGGCAATGAGGAAACGACTTCAGGTATAACATTGGTTTTCTGATATGTATGACCATTTCACACAGTACAAAGCAAGAGGACTTGTACATGGTGTGGGATACACTGCAAATTTGATACAAACAGTGTAGGTATATGCCCACCAGGAAAAGTCTGCTGTCACTTTTTTTTGTGGCTCGTTTGAGTGAAAACTATTTACATTAACAGTGGGAGAAGTGGATTCTCTGTTATTTTATCAGCAGGGAATTAGCTTGCTGTAGAACAATTATGAAGCCAGGAAGTTGTAGCGACAATCCCGTTGTATTGCCTGCGGTACATTAGGAGCAGGCAGTTTGGGACAGAGTTCCTGGCTGCCTGTGTCTCAAACTGAAACAGCCTTTGCACACAATCGGTACAATGTGTATCTGTTCAAAGTTGATTTATGGGTTTCTAAGTCAAGCATTGGGGAATATTAAAACATTTTTTGTGCAGACTATAGCTTTCATCTCTTGTGTCAGCTTACAGCATTTCCTGTAGCAGTATTAGGCCATGTCTACCTGGTGTTTGGCTTTAAACCAATCTGTCTGTCCCATGCAGTTCCAAGTGTTCAACTGCGGCCACACAAGAGAAGTCTGGATGAACTGAAAGTGCTGTGTCATTGTGTCCTTGTCAAAGTGGCATCACTTGCAGGCAGTTTCAATACTCGTCACGTGATCAGCAGAGACACAGTGTCTGTTAATATCTGCGTAGTAGAGATTACCAATCACATGATCAGAAAAAGTGACATGTTTCACGTTGGGATTACTGGCAGTTAACCTGCAGTTGATTGTTTGGTCCCGAACAATATATTAGCAGCCAGACAGTAAAAAAGGGAAAAGGGATACATGTTGGCTGCTACGTGCCAAGAGTGTCAGATGTGTACGTTGGCAGAGGTGGAAAGTTTTCTTGATACAAATGTCTCAATGGAAACACAATTTGGGGAGGGGGGTGATCAGAATTTAGGGTCACATTTAAGACAGGACAGTGTATGAGAAGAGTCTTATGATGCATTTCACTTAACTCATTCCATACTATGGTCACAGGCCTTGGTCAGTGGTTCTGGCACTGCCTGGCAAGTCATGCTGCAGCTGCCCTTGAATGAAAGCTCTTTTCATGAAGAATTTAAATATGCAATTGTTGTCTTAAACCTGGGCAAATATACTGAAAAATCAGGGACTGGTATGGAATGAGTTGAAAGTCATTAAACATGAAAATATGAGGGATCATGTATGACATATACCTTCTTGTGGCAGGAAATAATGTTTCATTGGGCTACCGTTTTATTAGCATCAATGTGTCCTATTTTCTTTATATTGACCTGATGGGTGTCTATATGAACACGCACGAGAGAGAGAGTTTATTTAACTTCTTGTAGAAAGTTGACAGATAAAGAATCAAGCATGTGTTTTGACGTGATGCATTGGAGTATTTTGCCTGTAAGTGGGACTGGAAGTAACTTCCCCTTGTAACCATCTCTTGCAGGTGGAGACACCTGGGAATAAAAAAACCCTGCTTCTCTCATTGGTTGAAAATGTTCTGTGACACAGGAAACAGGTGCTGCCACCATGCAGAATAGTGTACCTGACATGGCCCATCAGTAGGAATGGATTGTGTGTCAGTGTTGTCACTGTACATGTACTGTATTGTATGGTGTGGTTAGCAGTATAGTAAGTCAGTTCAAGTCTGCAGTGGTTTGGTCATACATACAGCTGCATATGTGCCTCTTCCTGTCACCCCCCCCCCCCCCCCAGTCTACAGACAAGGCACAGAATTTAGACATGGCTTCAGTGGTAGATTAGTGATGAGAAGATGTCCTTTAATTAGAAACAAGTCCTAACATATAAGTATCCTAGCCCAATGTGACCTCCAATTTACACCAACCACCAATTTATACTTTATTCCTGATGGGGGGGGGGGGGGGAGGAGGAAACACACATTAACTTGTCTTGACAACTGTACCATTATGCCAAAAATTGTAGCAGTAGTGAAAAGATGATCAGTGTTCTTATTTTACTTTGGCATCTGTGGCCAAGGTCTCGAACTTTAGCCAAAACATCAAAAGGTAATAAAAGATCTAGAGATACTCCTAGGTATCCTCCCACTTTGACTGGGCGGTCAGACAGGGCCTGCAAGTCTTGAAGAGACAGAATACATGGCCCTTTCATGCCAAAAGCTTTGCGACTGTTTGTCCAAAGATCAAAGATGTCTGTTTCTTGGTTGCAGAAAATATTTATGTGATAAAGTGGCAAAACTTGGCAGCTTCTTTTTAAAGCAGCGCTTCTGTAATGTAAACTTTCTGTTCATACAAATGGTAAAGTATATACCTTAAAGGATTTTTCACTTGGGAGAAATTGAAGACATTTTGATGGAAATTTTTGTGTAAAACTTTTCAACTATCTTTGATCAGAAATTATAAATGTAAGATGGGTACAGAGATGTGGAAACAGCATATGACTGGTTCAGCTAAAATGTTTCCACAGAATGGTTCCTAACATTTATAGCTGTAGCGGCAGACACGTTACCTTTCAAGGGGCTTGGGCCCCCAGAGGGGCATCATACCTATGACTGTTGGCAAACTAAAGTGCCCCATAGATTTTCTCTATTTGTGTTAGTTTTTAGCTTGACACATTCACCCCACACTATGCCAGCAACTTAGAAAAACTAGTACTGCAAAACACACATGGATCAAGAAAATCAACAGGATGCTTTTTTACCCTCTATGTGGCCATTAGTTCTATGTCAATAGTGTGCATTTTAGTAAAACCGTTACAAATTATTTCCTCATTTATATGTACATGTATATCATTTTCTAATATCTAATGAAATAAATGGTTGTTTATGCAATCATCTAAACAGGGGTTAATGTTTTATATGAACGCTGAGCCGATCATTTTTATATAACACACTCTGTGACCCTAACCTCAACAGGTGCTCACAAAATGGAGCAGACTGCAGTAGTTACCGTGCCTCAGCTCCCATTCCTCACCCCCCAGCCCCCCTCCCTCCAGGAACAATGGGAAAACTGTCCAGACATCCTATTTTTGGAACAGGCTGGTGACCTCTTTTCAAAGATTGTCTTTGAATGGAGTCATTTCCTGGATCCACCTCAGTTGTGCCCCTGATTTCACCCTGCCATGCTGGGAACAGCGACTTGGAGAAAGGCCAGGGTCTGGGAGGGATTGTCCGCAGGAATCTTGTCTGACAAAGTTTTTGCATTTTCACATACATGTATTAGCACAAACTTAAGGGACTGAACCCTACAATCAACAGGTTTTCCTGGGATGTTTAGCTGTGTACTCATAAATGATGATGTATTTTTCCTGTGGATTTTATTCATTGAAAAGTAGGGACAAAGCCAGTATGTACTGTCCAAAAAACATAGAAGTCATTTTTTTTTTTTTTTGAGTCATCGAATGTCAGAGTTGCTAATTCCCAATGGTATGTCCGCAATGCCCACTTGTTGCCCTCATCATTGAGCAAAGTGGGGATGAATAAAGAATAAAGTTACCACTAACTGAGTGTGAGGCGTGACAGCAGGGCTCAAGGATGCCGGCCAGTAACACTTGTGTGTAACAACACAATATTTCTGATAGTTCATCAATATTGGTGGGTGTAAAACTGAAATTACCGTGAAAAATTAAGTGTCCAAAGTACAAAAATCACCATTTTATTTACAGAGTGTTTGCTCAAGAAAGAAATCTGCCAAGTCTCTCCCCATTTCGCAGGAATGTCGAACTTTTTTTGGCTTTAACTCTTTCAGTTCCAATCATGACTAAAGCCGATCCACTTAAGTCATACTAGTCTGAATTATCATTAGGATCCCAGATTGGTATTCCTCATGAAAAGACTTTTCATTCAAGTACCAGCATATGTATGGATCCAGAGAGAATATCCCAGGTCAACAGTGTTTCTCTGTACGTGCCCAATGCGTGCCGAGAAAAGCTGTTGACTCAGTCCCATATTTGGCACTGAAAGAGTTAATCCTTGGACTTTTTGATTTGTTTTCTGCCTAATTTGAGAAATCTCCACATGGAAATCACTAACTTCTTTTTTATTCTGTGTAAAGCATACTATCTCCTTTTTTCTTGTCAGGGATGTTGAAAGGTATGCAAAAGAATACACAACTATGGCTGCCAAAACTGCTAAATTGTTAAACCAACATTTAGATATTTTTGGACAGTTGATCGTGAAAGTGACAGATTTGTGCATATGGACACTGGTATTTGTGGTCTTGCTTTCTGGCCATATATAGAATGGAGCATTTCATGATGTTTTAATCTGTGACGCAGATCTGTTGTCTGAAATAGAGTGAAATTGAATAGGCTGGATGAAGTTCGTGCCCTTTTGCATGGCAAATGATAAGGTCATACATGTGCCGTGGTACTGGATTGATATAAAAAAAAGGGTGATCTAATATTAGAAGCACTTGCAGGTAACACCACAGGGAAACCTGTCTGCCTTAACACCCCAGATACCACATCACGTCATATTTTTAGACCATACAATATGCATGTTTATTTAAACGAAACAGTCGCCAGTTTAAAGCTGTAATCTCTGAGCACTTCGTTACTGAATGCTGCACACAAAATGTCAGCGCCAAGACTCAAAATGATCATGTCACAACAGGTCACTCAGACTGGGTGAAAAAACAAACCAACTGATGCAACTTATTTATTCCAATGATAGTCGAACATATGGCTGTTTTATGTAACATATTCCTGAAGACTTCAAGCAGGAGTTTTGAATTTGAATGGCTTCAGGTGGTGTCAGTGATATATTTAGACCATACAAAACATGACAACATAATACCAAATTTGAATTTGAATACCATATTCATTCCAATTGTAACACATGCTACAATAGAATCACACCACCTACTTTTTAATCTAGGGGGTTTATTAAGAATTCAGTATTTTTCAGTATTTTTAAAAATGTACTGCTTCTGATGAAAGAAGAGGGCTCATTGTTATTTTATGCTATGTGGATTCTATAATAAGTGTAATTCCTTGTGGTATTGTAAATTAAGACATATCATTATCACAAAACTCTGCGAAAACCATGTCTACCCAAGGAAATCTTTGCATTAGCACAGCGTGCTACTATTGGAATCGCTACAGTACTGGCCGGTAAATGAAAGGTACCAGCAGGGTGTCCTGTGACAGGGGTCACTGTTTTCTACCTCCATTTGGTTAACCTTATCATGGCCAGGCATACAGAGACCAAGGCATTTTATGCAGTCACTCCGACACCTTATCACCCATATCTCACAAACACCTCCATCAATTTTTCCTTTGGCAGAATCAGTGATGGGGAGTGGGTTGTCCTACTTGTGCGTGGCTGACATGAGGATACAGTTGACGTCATTATAGCATGTAAGATGTGACGCACGTAAGCACGATCATGTTGAGATATGGTATTCACGTTGCATGACGTACCATTGGCTCAGAACTCCTGCATATGCATAAAATGCAATGGTCTCAAATACCATCTGTAGCATTGAAATTACATGCATCATTATGTGGCCCCAATAGCCTGCTAATCTCGACTCCTGAATATCTGACATTGTAGTTTGCTACTTTCAATTGCTGTCCTACTGACTTTCCTTTGATGTTCTGCTTACGGCCACATGTTAAATTACATTTCAAGCGTCATGATGCACAGGTAACACCAGCACCAATGGAGCAACATACCAGCTGTCCTTGGCGCCATTTACATTGCTGGTACATCATGGTTGTAATTTGTTGGATGTCTCAGATAGGTTTGAATCTTTTTCTACACGTGCATATGAAAAGCTTGTGGGGGTTATACACAGGTAACATTATGCTATGAGAATCGCAGGTGTGTGTCTCTCGGTGGTGTCTAAGGAGCGAAGATCAATAAAATTTGGGTTCTGAGGAGACCTGGCAACCATTAACTTTTGTTCATTTAAAAACATCACAAAGACTAAAATTTCAAAATGTTAAGACAACAGGATGGTCTCTCTAGTCCGATGCAATAGAAGAAAATGTTGAAACAACAGGCTGGTTTTGCTTGTCTGACGCAATAGAAGAAAATGTCGAAACAGCAGGCAGGCCATATCAGTCTGACACAATACAAGAAAATGTTGCCAGGCACAGATGATATAACAGTTGTGGGTCACCTTGACATTCTGCTGTCAACCAATAAATTTATTACTGACTCACCGGGAGGTTTGTGCAATGCTGTGTGCTGAAACTTGCTCTAATTGTTTACATTTCCGATGTAATGAAAATGTTTTGTGCCATTGAAGAAAGGGCCCTGTCGTAATGATTGGCATTTGGTCAACAGGAGTTTGGCATGCTTAGTATTTCAATGTCCAAAACATGTGGAACTGTGCTGTTCATACACCATTGCTACTCGGACTGGGTTAGAGCAGGTTGACTCATACTTATTCAATTCTGTATATGGGCACATCAATTTAGGATGATTTTTGCATATTCTTATTCTGCACAAGAGGGGTTGAAGTATGAATGCTCAGCATCAAGCCACTGTTTTGGGGGTTGTCTGGCAACATTTTACTCAAGCTGCATGAGCAGTAGTCACAGAATGGCTATCCACATAAAGGCATGATCACAAATCAAAAACATCTAGTATATGGTGTAGAATGAGTTGAATAATAGTGACACTGCCATTGGAAATGCCATGTTCAGATTACTTTGACACTGCCATCGCAAATACCATATTCTGATTGGTGGACACTGGCACTAGAAATAGCACATTCTGATTGGTTGACACTGCCATCAGAAATCACATGTTCTGATTGGTTGACACTACCATTGGAAAAACCATTGTTCCGATTGATTGATGCTGCAACTGGAAATACCATGATCTGATTGGTTGACACTGCCATTGGAAATACTATGCTCTGCTTTGTTGACGAAGAGGGTTTTTTGCCAAATAGTTGCACTGCCATTGGGGGACTCTCACCAAGGATCAAGACACAATAATGATCCAAAATGAAGGTTGATTGTCAGTATAATTAGTCAGGATCTTTGCAAGAATAGACAAACACCATTGACAGGAAAATACATTTCGTCAGTGTTTGCAGAAAATTAGCCATTCTTATCAAGCATAACTTGTTGAATAAACATGCAAAATTTGGTTTGCTCTCTTTTTTTGTTACATTGTGTACTTTGTTCAAAATAAAGTAAGCAAAAATTAGAAAGTATAACAGAAGAATTAGTGTTAATTTCTTAACACACTTAACAATACTTGTAAATCAATTTACATGTGGAATGATAATGTAGGTTGGTTGAGAATAGAATAACACTCTAAGCTACATTCCATTGAAATCTACATAAGAGAAGGGGAGGACCTTTTTCTTTCTTTTCCCTCTGTGTCTGTATGTTAAGTGATGTGCAGCATGGATATCAATGTTTGATGCATTATCAGGATGTGGGCTGCTGTCTACTTTGCAAATGGCAAAACGTGTATTGTTGAAAGATGACTTTGTCGGAATGGTTGATTTTTTTCCTATGTTCTTAAAGATGATATCTGTTTGATGTTTTATTGACTGCCATAGTTTCGCCTGTCTCTAGGCGGCTCTTCCTCAGGGAGACTTTGTGAATGGAAACTAAAGCTGCCTGGTGAAGAGCTGTCCGGTGGGGTGAGTTGTCTGACAGTGGGGTGAGTTGTCTGACGTGGGGCGAGTTGTCTGACTGGGTGAGTCGTCTGACGGCTGCTGTGAAGACAGTTTGCTCAAGTACACAGGGGATCTACAAGCAAACACACAGAAGGTAGTGGATCTATCATCAGAAGTACTGTGGTATTGACAGGAAAGGAGTAGCTGATTCACTTGGGGGAGAAGTGGGAGTGTATAGGTTGTATTTTGTGTGGGATTGTTGGCTTTTGAACATATTTGTTGGGTGTTTGGTCATTGGCTGGCAAAATGGAGACATATCATTTTGCTGATGAACAAACTGGATTGTTGAAATATGAGGCTCCGCAATTCTTGTAATCATATGATGCTGAAAATATCCTGAGCGTTTTGTGCAGTTTGTGAGTCCAGATCAAAGATTCCTGTTTGTTTGGGCAAGTGTCTGGTATAAACTTTGTTCCTTGTATGGCAACCGTGGCAATAGCAAGAGCCAAGAATCATCTTATTCCTTCTAACCAATTAGATATGGCCAGAGCTGTTAAATGATCCCATTTGACCTGTGGTGCCCTCTGGTGATCCAAGTGTGCTTGGTTTCATCCCATTGGTAAGACTAGTCATTTGAATTTGATATATGAAGTAGGGTTGTCATTGGTTTGTTTTTTTTTATCTGTATAACTTATATAATTTTTTTTGTCAACATTGTCAGTTTTGTAATGTTTCTATGAAAGTGGAATTATTGCTACTTATTTTTAGTTCAGTACATCCTGCATAAAGCTAAACACAACAGTCAAACAAAAACAACAAATTGCATGGTAGGCAAAAAAAACCCAAACCTACAAGACACCAGGTACACAAAGTCAGGATTTTGTTTCAAGTTGTGCAGAAATTGAGTAAATACAGTCCCCCATAAAACTAACCTCTGTCTAGAATCCAGTTTGACGTTGAATGATGTCAAAACTTCATATGAGAAAGTTTGATTCTCTTATGTTGGGTTTTGATGATGTTGGGAGGTGGCTTTGAAAAAAAAAAAAATCAGACATGTGAAGCTAGGTTTGAGACTATTACGAGATTCACATGAAACATGATAAAATTAATTAAAGGCCAGTTGGGCCAGTGAGGAATTCATGCACTTGGCTAAGTAACAAAACCAACATTGTTTTTTTTTTATGCATAGAGAAGAAAATTGTGTGTTTTGTCGAGCAATCGTAACAGATAGTTTGGTACTGGAGTCTGCTCTCTATGGCATAGAGGCTGCTAATAAGGCAAAGCTGTTCATAATCTCTGGGATATGAAAAATGATGAAATGTATTTGATATCAGATAGAATTGCGTAAACTTTACATAATAAACACAGTACAGAACTATAGGTAGGTAAACTGTACCTTAGCCACTCAGAATTAATTACATTTGCTGATTTAACCCTTACTCTCCTTGAACTAAGACTTCGTGGACTGCTCTTGTTGTGGCATGAGTTGTGTCCAGCTTGGTGACCCAGGCCATGTTGTCTTGATAGGTCTCATTTACAATTCTCACTCGTATTGTTTTTCATTACTGTTTAAATTTGTCAAAAACATTAAAGCAGACAAAATTTGAGCACCAACTGATTTTGGCTGGTTTAAGAGGGAAGGGCAGGGTTAATGGCTCAAGTATGTTGTTTTATAATATTACATTATCTACATGTGTGAGGAACAACTGGGCACGTAACCACACACCATCTGTTGGTCAGTACAGATAACAGATTAGCCGGAAGATACACATATAGGTTGTACCATTGTAATCATAAGTGTGTTCATTAATAAAAAAAAGTCAGCATTTTGTCAAGTTTTGAATCCCATTTGAATGAACATTTACTATTCTGGAAAGAAAGAAATTAGGAACACTTGAAATGCGAACTGACAGGTTTGTGATAAAGAGATTTTGTTTTTGACTATTTAGTTGTGTGATTTTCACAGTTTGTGGGATTACTGATACAAAGCTGGTTAAATATGTTTGTAGTGGTTAATTCCAGAACACTGATTGGATGGGAGTTGATGATGAACTTCATTGGGTGCAAGTTATTGGTCTTGGAACTTGCATTGGCTGCAGGTAATTTGTCTACATTGATTGCTAGTTGCTGGTAGAATAGAAACTCCCATTGGCTACATGTTGTTGGAAGAGAATCCCTTTTCGCTGTAAGTTGTTGGCCAAAAACTTGTATTGGCTGCTAGTTATTGGTGCAGGACTCCCATTGGCTGGGAGTTGTTGGTCCAGGACTCCCATTAGTTGTGAGTTGTTGGTCCAGGACTCCCATTGGCTGCAAGTTGTCTGTCCAGGACTCCCCATTGGCTGTCAGTTGTTGGTGCACGACTCCCATTGGCTGGGAGTTGTTGGTGCAGGACTCCCATTGGCTGCAAGTTGTTGGTCCAGGACTCCCATTGGCTGTGAGTTGTGTGTGATGGGGGTACAGCTCATCCCCTGGCAGTTGTCCCGTGTTGTTGTCAACTGGGAGCTGCCAAGTGAAGGGCTGAAGCTCTGTTGCCTCACTTCCACCACGGCAATGTGTCTGAGCCCCTCAGCTACATCACATTATGGTGCCTTCCACGTATTGTCGGCTGCTCTTCCTGATATCATTACATATGCATCCCTGATTCACATGTGGATAAAATTTACCTACATTTAAGACAAAAATGACTGTTTCACATAATCCCCGTGAAAAGAGCTTCCATTCGAGTGAGACCATGCCTGGTGTATAGTCAGTGGTTTTTGCATTGCCTGGCAAGTCATATCACAGCTGTAGTATGACTTGCCAGGCAATGCAAAAAATACTGATGACAGCCTGTAACAGTATAATATGGAATGTGTTAATGAGGTTTTGGTGCAAGATTAGTGCTGTATTGATACATCTGTAAGTTGAAGTTGGGAGACACAACATTGATCAATCATGTTCTTGGACTCAGACCGCAAGGGGTGCGCATTTTATGTTCTAACTTGACATTTGTAGTTGTCATGTGATTGTAATTTATAACCTGCAGACATGTACTTACATATTTTTCTTGCAAGTAAAATTTTTAAAAAAGAACTGGTACCATTTTATTTTAGCTCAGCTGACTTGTCAGTCATCAGAGCTTGTCTGATGGTCCACCATTTAGTCAACAGTTTCACATTTTTAACTTCTCAACTTTTCGTGAAGTTCGTCTCAGGATGAACTCCAGAAATATAAAAACTATTACTTCAAAAGACATTGTGATAGTCCATTACAACAGGCAGGTTGACACTGCACATGTGTAGGCTTGACGTGACTTTTCGAGGGCACAGGCCAAGTTTTGTAAATTTCCTGTTCACTTGACTGAACAACTTGAGAATTTTTTTGAGCCAGCCTCTGATAAATTACATCATGATACTCCTTCAGGAGAGTTACATTGGGTTCGCATATGGATGACCTTGACTGAATGTCCTTGACCTAAATTCCATCACAGGAACATTTAGTGAGTTTTACCGGGCACTTGATAATTGGAGACTTATTTGAGCCAGGACTAAAATTGTGCAAAGGAAGGTGGTCTTTGGTAAAATCTGGGATAAAAATTATATTGGGACGACCCCTGGCCTGATTCACAAGATCATGAGGGAGCCACATTGACTGGTTTCCAGATAACATATCAAGAACCATATGAACAGGAACTGGCACCATACGGTTGGTGCAGGTTTGTTGTTTTTTACATGTGACTATGACCTACACTTGGGGCAATTTTAGCAAATTTAAATTAACCCATGTGTTTGCAAAAAGTGACTTGACTGCAGGTTTTATTTAATAAAATTTCAATATTACTGATCGATTTTTTTTTTTTTCAATTTTGACAAGCAAATTCAAACATCAGACCGGGTCTTTAGCGATCACCCAATCAGTTTGAATTACCTGGCCAAGTGCAAGTGTAAATTTTATTGATCCAGTGGTCCCATTATAAAGTCTTTGAGAAGAAATAACTAGATACTATCCGCACAAGGTATCTTGCAAAGGCAGATGTCAACATCTGAAATAGCAATGATGAAAGGTCAGAATGATGGTGGTCGATCAGCATCATTCTGTCATACATACACATGCATGATATAATAATGATATAGTAGAGTTTATTTGACGACAGTAAATTTAGTACATAATAAAACATACATGACATCAATTTTATGGTAGTAGCATATAAGATCAGCTGAGCACAGGACTGTCATGGTTCTTAATTTTGTATTTTATTTTATTTGCCGCCCCCACCCCACCCACCCCCCACCCCCCACAAAAAGAAGAGACAACACCTGTTGTAACACAATACTTTTTTCTCTTTTACCAGACACTCTAAGTGCAGTTAAAGCTAACTGGTGGAGAGTCATGCTGGGCTAATTTGAAGTTGACAGACACATGAAGGTTTTAAATCAAGAAGTAAAGCCTATTAAATTGATGTGTCATAGGCTCTGAAGTGTGCCAGTTTAAAGAAAGTGTTATCACTGTCGAAGGGGTAACGCATTCCATACTTATAAGTTAAGAGGCTAAGTTCATAGATTGATTTTCATACCGGCAATGCAAAAACTACTGACTTTATAGAAGTAGGGTGGCACATACACTTGGGTTCTTAACTCATTCCATACCAGTCCCTGATTTTTTGTGTATATTTACCTAGATGTAAGACGACAGTTGCATATTTAAATTCTTCATGAAAAGAGCTTTCATTCAAGTACCAACATGCCTATAGTCTCACGTCAGTGGTTCCAGCACTCCCTGGCAAGTCATGCTGCAGCTGCCCTTGTAAGTCAGTGGTTCCAGCACTCCCTGGCAAGTCATGCTGCAGCTAGCGCATGACTTGCAAGGCAGTGCTGGAACCACCGACTCCCCCCCCCCCCCCCCGCCCATTTTTCTGGCACAAAAATTCTGCTATGTTGGACCATTACTGGTATGTATGTTTCATGATAATTTACCTTTTGATATACCGAAGTTGAAGTCTGCAATTGGAGCTCACTTCAGTTAAATTTGTATTCTTTTTTAAAAGTTATTTTTGTTAAAAGCAATGTATACAGTGTGTATGTAGTATTACATAAGCACTTTACAGTTACTGTAAAACAAGAACCAAAATTTTCCAAATTTAGCAGTGTAAATGATGAAAATAACTTTCAATGCTGCTAAATTAATGATATAAACAGGCTATTAAAAGTTTCAAATTATAATTCTTTCTGTCGGATCCTGCATTTAAAAAAAGTCTGTAAAATGTGTAATTGAATGACTTGGTTCATATATTATTCAGTATTGACAATTATTTGTTCCTGATGTAGTCAATGCTCTGTAGAGTCCAACAGTGAATCATGATTTCTTTATGTTGGGTGGTCATCATAAAGGTACATGTAATATGTATATTAATAAGAAATGCATATGTAAATAGGTCCATGTAAAATATGTATGAATTGCTGGAGTTTGGGATATGTAGACCCACAGTGATGCAGTATTTCAACATCAATAATGCACTGGAACATAAAATTACTTGTACTAAGATGGGACGTTATGCTAGAGATGTTTCTCGAGTGCCTCACGGGATGATAATTCTCATAAAATGTTTATTAGTTCAGTGATACTGTCATTTGTTCAGAGGTCTCTATTTATGCAATGGCTTTGTAAACCTTTTATTTGAATACAGGCAATGATCTTGATAATTTTTGGATAAAGTCTATAGATTTGAATGAAATAAATATATTGTTTAGGACAGTGATTCCACGTGCTGATAATTGTCATAGATTGCAAACTTTTACCAGCAAAGAAATAAATAAAGTAGGTGCATTAAATGGCTTCTTTTGTCCTCAGGTCTTTACTTATTCAAAAGTCTTACCTTTTATTTAAGTGCAGACAGTGATCTTAGAAATTTATCGATCAGATCAATAGAATTGAGGTACACTGTAAAGGTGTGTTGTTTTACAGGCTTTTACTTGCTGGTAGTAGTCTAAGGTCGCAAACTTACACTGGCTAAAAAGTGAAGTAAAGATGCAAAAAAAGCTTTATTTAATCAGATGGCTTGCTTCATAGTGTGCTGTAAATACCATGTTATTCCAGCAAAATACTTTTTATTGGCCGCTACGGGCAGCCAATATTGGATCAGATGATGGTAGTTCGGCCACCGGTGGCAATACTACATTTGCACATGCGCATACTGCCAGAAATCCTTTTCACATCATCCTATTTGACAACAGTAGCATCATTTTTACCCAAATTTGGGGTTCAATAGGAATTTTACATCAGGTTCAGTGAATTTGTGTGCTTAACTTTTCCCATATACTTACGCATGCATTCACAAGGTGAGCAGTGTACGACATTCCTCCCGCGTGTACATGTATTAACAGCGTGTCCAATGGTACACACGCGCAGGCACCCATGCACGGAATGCCAGAAATCCATTCTCTTCACAGAGCGTTCCTGTTTGCGTTTAAGGGTTTGATGGTTAAAAAATGAAGTCCCATGAACTTGGAAATTTATCTTCACTTTGAGGCCAATTTCCTTTTTAAAGGAGACTTGTAAATTCAAAATTTATATTGAGACACAGGTTCCATGAAGGGATGATATGATGGTATGATTTGGGTCTAAGGTGTCATGGGATTAGTATAATCATGGTTATACCAAGGACAATTTTAAACTCCATTTATTGAAGGTATTTGAAAGTATTTAATTCAAATAGTTTACTCCATTAAAGTGCAAAATATTAGAAGACAAAAAAAAAAAAAAAGAACTGATCAATTTTTGGTTGTTTTGAGAAAAAAAAAATAGAAAAAAAAGATTTGTTCCAAGGCAAATCTTACTGTGTGCCTACAAAATAAGTTATTGTGTTGTACATTCAAATTGAAATTGGAAAAGCTACATGAAGGAAAACATAAAATTTAAGAAGAAAAACTAGCAAAATAAGGTCCTTGGTGTAAAAATAATCTGTAGGTAAAGAGGAAATGCCAGGCAGAAAGAAAGAATTCTTGATAAAACAAGAAGTCAAGGCACAGCGAAGAAACAAGATTTGGTCCTTTAGTCAGAAACTCCAGGTAATTCTAGTGCACTTTTTATTGCAACTTCGATTCATAAGGATCACTGTTGACACTGCAGCATGCACTGATGACAAAATGGTCACCGTATGATAGCATGAAAATGCTGTGCCTGACATGAGTCTCAACAATAAATCCTAATGATGTACATATACATGTAACTGACTGCTCCTGACAGACCATGGCCTGTTATCGCAAATATGTACAGGTCTGTTGTTGTTACTCCTGATTTGCATTATGTCGGCTTTAGTGGCATCTGAGAATTTAGCTCTAGACAAAATTGATGATGGACAAACCCGAGACGTGAATGGCACATCTATGTATAATAGTTTTGACGATATTTAAGGTTTAAATCATCAAATTGCCATAATTGCATCAACTGTCACCCCTTTTCATAAAAACAGTCTGATTTTATGTGAGGAAGTATAATCATGGCAAGTTTGGAGTTTCTGCATGTAATAGTCCTGCATATAAAATGATGGACAAATTTGCTGCTAAAGAAAGAAAGAATGAATTCACAGAAAGAAAGAATGTCTGTGTTGGCACATAGGACATACTGAAGACCCAGTGTATCTGTTTTCATGAATTTCCTGTGCATGTGATGAATGATGATCATGAAGACCCGTCTGCTGCACCTCAGGTGGAGCCACAGGTCAGTAAGAATGAGCACAAAAACGGGGAAATACAATTGCACCCAGTGACCTAGGAATAGGCTGGCTCAAAATTGGGTACCTGACTGACCCCGGATGAGAGATCTTTTCTGTTTGACACTGTGTGGCATACCGTATATGAACCTGGACTTTTACAGTACAGGCATTCCTGGAATGTAGTTGTGTCTCTGTTGTACTGCGAATACGGAATACGAACAAATAGAATAAATACCAGTGGTTTACTTTACCATCAGATCTGCTCTCTTAGGGATCAGCAGATACTGTTTTATTTGCATATTTGCATGTCTGCGAGAGTAATACTTCATTGTCCAAAAAAAACTACCAGGGGAAACCCCGACAAAATATTTTATGGATGTCAAAGATACCATTTCTGATGGTGGTGGTTTTTGGGGAGATTTTTTTTTCTCCCTGATTACATGTAGTCGTTGAGTCATTGAGCAAGAATCTCAGTCTATCTTCTGAGATATCATTGGTACCTGTATAAACAAAACAAAATCAACAGCTATAGGTATTTTCGTTCCAAAGTTCCCTGGTTGGTTGACATGATATCCATTTATCTTCTGGAATGTTTTTATAATACATAAGGGCTTTTCTATTGATACTTCCCAAAATTTAAAACAAAAACACTGACCAAAAAAAGTAATTATTTGGAGTTTTAAAGAAAAATGTATCAATGTTATTATTTTACCCTTGTCCCTTATACTGACCCCAAAACAGCTGGAGGTGAAATGTCAGATCTGTTTCACTGATTTTTAGTGTCAAGAAAAAGAAATTTGAATAAAAATTGCAGACAGGCAATATCAGAATAGCATACTGCGGGTAAACAACTTTCCTCAGGACAGGTTTGGTGGCGAGGAAAGCTCTTGACTCAATCCTCATTGTAGGGGAAAGGTTAGGACAGATAAAACTAAGGTTAGAAACAAACAAAAAGTTCAATAAATTCATGGTGTGTGTACATACATTGATACAAAGTGGGCGACCAATCCTTTCATAAGCAGCTACTTGGGTTGTACAGTGGCTTATGAATTTTGCACAGATGAGTGCAAATTTCATCGAAAACCTCGCACAAAATGTGTATACCTGTGTGTGAGTCTTAGGATGCTTACTTCACAGTGATGTTTTATGATACCATTTCTCAAAAATAGGGAACGGGACATCTTCACCATTATTTCAGAATTAAGGGGGGGGGGGATGAAACTCATAAAATTTTCTAATATATCTGTGGGACTTGAGCCAGTCTGGGACCTCGGAGCTTGGCCATGCTGTGGGCTCTAGTATCTATGATACACAAGCCAGCTGTTTTGTAATGGCCATTAAAAAAGAAAAAGAAAGAAAAAAATCATTATTTTTTACACCTGTACTTTATAAAGCACACCTGGCCAGTAAATCTTGAGTGGTCCATAAACCATTGCATTCAGACAGGTTTGATTTGCTGGATTCATCAACAGAGGTGGGGCTGTACTGGCACTGGATGTGGCAGTGCAGACGGGGAGCTAGCTGACCATATATTACAAGCTGTCCAGTGCATTTTCCATGAATGAAAAAATCCTTATCGCTTGCCCCACCTGATTGGTGGAGGGCCACATGGTGGCCCGGCACATCTGTCAGACATTGAACATCAATGGCGTTTCTGCCACTGGCATGTGGGATAAGTCTGAAAATTATGCAAATGTACTGGGTGACCTTAGCGTCTGGTCAAGCACTGCGGCAAATGCTGAAGCAAGGCACATGCAGACAGGAGCACCACAAGACGGATGTCCAGCAGTAATTATCTAAATATCACCATTTTGCCTTGATCATTTTCTGTCCAGCATCAAGAGCAGTGACTGTCCCCAGTTGCCAAGTCTAATATGGTTTTATTACGTAATACTGAGGTGGCGAAACCTTTAATGCAATCATTGAGGTGTTTGCAGAAATAATATTGACCAGGCTTTCTGCAGTGGTGTGTTGCAGTCTAGCCTGGGAAGTAGGCTTTAAAACACACACACGCACACACAACAAAAAACAAAAAAACTGAAAAAGGAAAGAAACAAACAAGCTGTGAAGGCAGCCACAATAGACTTTGCCATTAACCCAATGCACTCTGTCATTAACCCTTTCTTTATTGTCACCAACCTAGACCTGTTGCTGGTCAAGTGTCAGCTGCGTCCAGTTTTCTGATGGAAAGTTTTCTTTTGTGAATGGAGTTTGACAGAGAATTGTGGGTACAGTGAAACCTGGTCATAATGAGACCCTCTGTTCCCTGTAAAGATGCGTCAGCTGTGGGAACAGAGCAGTAAAGTTCTGTAAAACTTGTCATGCAAAGAGGTTCCACTGTACAACATCAGAAGAGCATGTAGTAGATCAGCCAGTTTCTGAGGCACATGTGTCATTGTCTGCCCTATACCTAATAGAGATGCTGATGCACTTGTCAGTTAAATGGGAAAGTGCTAATCCCCTGTCATTAGGGGAAAATAGAAGCCAACAAGCTCTGATGTGGATCTTTTAACAATTTTTGCAGACAGAAGCTTTTTTTTTATCTGCCAAACTTTTAAGATCAATAGTATTCAGATATAAATCCAAGCAAGTTATTACACCACCCCCCCACCCCCCATGCTTTGAACTTGGACACAGTTTGGGTCATTTCTTAATTTGTCAAGTGCTAATTACAAAAATAAATCAATTTCATGAGGATTACAAAAATGATACCATTCCAGATTCATACATGTATTCTGATGAAAAGACCTTTGATTTCAGCACCAGCGTGCATATATTTCCAGAGAAAAAAGTATGATCGAGATCAACAGCTTGCCTCGTCGTACTTTCGTTGCAGTGCCATTGACATGATTGGTCAGCATGATCCAATAGCTTGGAGCAGGCACGATGCACTCATTTACAGGCATTAGGGAAACATGTTTCACCTGTAAAGTGGGCAGACATGGGCAGACACAGCATAACATGTATAATGAGCAAGTCTGTATATGTGCATCGTGTATGGGGCGAAAAAATAACATATTGTGAAGTGATTGTGGCACATGTGTCTGAAGATGTGTTGTGTAGGAGAGGCCACAAAAGAACCTAAATCTTGAAGGATATTGGCCTGTGCGAGGGTCCAGCTGCCAGTCTTAATGAGCCCTGTAGGGAGAGTTCAGTCAGCAAAGTTACATGTACCAGCACAATTGTACATGTTGTAGGTCCCTTCCAATCAATATCAAACTGGATATAATGCTGAGAATGCGAAGGAAATTAACTTCTGCCGATTTCCAGGGTTTGGGCACAGAAGTGGTCATGTCTGCCGGCTGCGGGGTTACTTCCTGTAAGAGCATTTATGGTTAATTAACGCCCCCTCTTCTAAACCTGCCCAGGACCATTTTTCATTCAGTTTGGTGTTTGTCTGTTAATTCATTTCATATTGTGATGGTGAAGGCGTCCTCCATGAATTTTAGGTCTGTTGACTGTGGCAGTTACCATTAGAGCTTATAGGACGGTCATTGTGTCCACTGTCATCCGTTAGCAATACACTTTTTCAACTTCTCAAAAACTTGTTGACCAGATCTTCTTTAAACTCTATGGGGATAGATGTACCTTATGTGGATCTCTTAACCCAGTTTGTTTGTTTGTTTGTTCATTTATTCATTCATTCTGCAGGAAAATCTTCAAATCATTGAAAGTATGTGGCCAATTGCTTTGAAATCTCACAAGGACACTTCTTTGGACTCCTAGTTCCTTGCTTGTTCAACAGGTGGGCTGTTTTTCCCCCAACCCTTGCCAAGGAAAGCTTTTGACTTAAGGCATGTGATCTTGATAGGTCTCATCTACAATTCTCAGTGAAATTGTTTTTCATTACTGTTATAACTAGTTGAAACACTGAAGCAGACAACATTTGACCAGCCTCACAGTTTTGGCCAGTTTAAGAGGGGGGGGGAGGAGGGTTAATTTGTGTCATTGTCAATAATATACATTACCATTGATTACTGTACATTAGCAGGCTGTAAATCCCTTGAAATTTGATTTAGTTTCTTAAAAATTTTCCACACACATGGCATGTATTGAAACCCATGGCTGTGTCATGCAACAAAATGAGGTCATTAGTTCAAATGTCAGGGTCACAGTGATAAATTCACTTGCAAGTCATCTTGCAACTTTAACTGTTTTTCTTCTGTGACTGTTTTACAAAACCTCGCACAGGAACAGATCAGGACTAAAGTTCCTACCATAAATTTTAAGTATGTCACCAGGTTAAATATCTTGTGGTCACAGTGGCATGGCCACATGTTATTCATCTCGAGGCTATATAATTTCCTTATGCCTTGACATTTGTGTCTTAGAATCGTGCATGAACATATATGAAGTCAAAACACACTGTGTTGTAAAACTTGGTCTCTAGATCATGTATCTGGGCCACTATGATCCATACAAGAAAAATGGATTTAAACATAATTAATGTAAATTCACTGTAATTTCATTTTGGTATATTTCAGGAAATGGCACAAGCTGTAAAAAAGGATAACCCGGTGATATATTATTTCAACATAAGTGTGATAGGAATTATATAGTGAAATTAAAACTTCAGTTAAATGCATGAAATGTAACAACCATGAACCAGGTACTTGTACAATGTATCAAATGTGATTAAGTTGTGGGTGGAGACTATATGAACCCTTCAATCTCTTATTATTTATCTTTAGGCTATAATAACATTCCAATGCTTTGATTTTGTTGCATATGGCACCTCACATATGATTCAGGATTAACTTACATGTTATGTGGTAAAACTGGGTCATTAGTTTAAGTATCTAGGTGACAGTGATATCCGTATTTGCTATTTATGTTTGACATGCTACCGTTGAATCAGTTTATGAAACCTTACACAAAAATGCATCGCCAGCTTTAAAATGCCTGTTTCTTTGACCCAGATACTTGACCCAGTGACCCAATTTTACACGTTTGTTAAAGTAGGTCACTAGGTCAAGTATCCACATACTCTCATCCCAAATATCCACATACTCTCATCCCAAAGCTTAGCTAAAGTTGGGACTTATTTTTGGGTATTTCAGTGCAGCTGAGCACATGTTGTTCACACAATCCTCTTGTTGTTTTGTTTGCAAGTCTCTTAACTGCACAGCATGACTTGCCAGGTAACATCAAAATAATGGATTTGAGACCAGAGACAAGCTCAGCATAGCAAAATGCTCACAAAACACTAATGTCTAAACAAAAAAAAAGTTACAGAATGCTGACATACATTTTGTCTGCGTGAAAACATCCCAGGCATGTTGCAACGTGAGGCAAAATTATTTTTGATGAAATACTTCACTGCATAGTCTTATCTTTAATCTTGTTCAAGATGCAGGAAATCAGAATGGTACAGAAAGAATTAATACTTTCTGCTATATTACATGGCATTCCTGCAAGAGGAGGCAGTTAAATAGTTTAAGATTTATTTATTTATTGTTTGTACGGTATTTATTTTTTTATTTAAAAACAATTTGAGGGGGAGGGGTGTCCAAAAATTGCTTGCTCTATTATGCAAAGAAAACTCAGATTAAAAATTGTTCTTCTTTTTGTCGGTGACCATAGAATATGGTAAAATGCTACAGAATCGTGGCACACCTAGGAGCACTAATCATTAATTAACGCCTTCCATCTAACCTGCGCCATTTATTGTCACTATGTGACATTTTGTTCAGGAGGCATCCTGCCTTTTGACACAACAGGTATGTCTAAGTACTGTGAACCCTTCAACCTCAATGACCTCATGACTGCAATTAATGGTCATGACATGGTCTTCACACCTGTCACTCCCCCCCCCCCCCCATCCCCATTTGGTGATAGTCTCCAACTTTTAGGATTTACAGGCACAAATTTGTGCTTATTTAATTTCTTTTTAATATTTTAGGTACCCCCCCCCCCAACCTGGGGAAAAACTCATCTAGTTATCTTTATTTATTTATTATCAATGTTTGTTTCTTTTTTTTTGAAAAATTATCCCTCATGGCAGCACAGAATTTGTCTGTTTCTGATCAAAGAAGGATGTTAACAAATATGGGTCTGGTCTGTCCAACATCCGACTTCTGCATATCAGAACTAATTAATAGCCATAAATAATGCTTTTGAAGCACGTTTGTATCATGTTGTGCAGATAATTAATTATCATAGTAAAAAAGTTTGAAAAGAAAATCATAGAGGGCTTTTACATCCATTTTTTCTGAAAATAGTAAAAAACTGTACTATGTTCAAAGTCAGTTATTGAACTCCTTAACCCTTTGTGCATGTTTATGGGGGCAAATAGATAATGGAAAGTGAGGAGAGGCCATCAAGTGAACACATGTTTGTAGAAAGACACACTGGATAAGTCACAGGTGAGGTGTTCTTTGCAGTCAGTTGCGCTTGATCACACCACGGTCTCATCCTGACAAAATGGCTTGCTGGACGTGCGTTGTCTCGATTAAAATATGGCAATTCCCTGCAAAGGGTCAATCTAATTGCCCCAGGAGTTAATGTCACTTGCTGTCACACTTCCCCTGGTTTGTGCCTCAGCCGCTTGACGCTTTCACTACCAAATTCAGTGAAAGTCCATGTGCTGTGAAGTGACATGATGACGCTAGGTTCATATTCTTTGTTAACGGAACTTTTCATTCAAGTACCAGTTAGTTTGACTACAATTACAGAAATTATGACAGTGCAGGTGAGTGGCCTTGCTTGACATTGGGTACATCAGGGAGGGCTGTTGAAGCATTAGAAACGTGGTACTGAAAGAGGTAAAAAAAATGGTGGCTGAAATAATGTCCAGTCCACGACCTTTGCAGGGAACAGTTTGGCCGTATTGTACCCAACAGTGGCCAGATGAAGGTCAGGTGTTGATGACAATGGGGGAGGTGGGGGATAGAGAACTAAGGAAGCAGGTGTGTCAGTTAGGAATTGTATGGTACCTACACAGGGAGAGTGCTACAAGGGAAAAGGAAGAGTGAAAGGAATGTCCTTGTCACAGATACAATCAAATAATACACCCTCCCCCCCACCCTACCCCCCCCCCTTTTTTTTTTTTTAGCTTTTGGTTTCGAGCAAGGGCTTAAAATGAGTTTTTTTTTTTTTTTTTTTTTGCTTTTGTTTTCGAGCAAGGGCTTAAAATGAGCTGCAGAAGCAAAAGGATATTTGAGTGCAGCAGAACATGTTCTGTTCCTTTTGTCTCTGGCATGTTGACATGGTGGGTTTTATTTATCCGGCCCTTTATCCCAGTGATTGTCCATCAATCAACCCCAGCTGACACCTTGTCTTAACACCTGCTCTTGCCTGCCAGACAGACCATCCATCAGTCGTCCTACTCTGTCTAGACATAAGCCCACACTGCAACTGAAACAAAAAGAGGGAGAGAGAAAAAAAACATAACACACACACACGCTCACAAATTACTTCTTGACCTTTAGCAAATTGCACACATGGAAGACTGACTATACAGTGTTCCTTCCAGTGTAGGATATACTTGAGTCAGGGAACCACGTTACTTTTTTTTTAGTCTTTTTCTTATTTTAATTTAAACCTGTCAAGGACAAATTGTACTTGAAGGTATGTCCTGATAATATCTTCACTGACGCAATTTGGGGCTCTCTGGCATTTCCTTTAAACCCTTTTTATCGCTGAGGCCTTTAGGGGAAGACCTTTCTGTCTTATTGTCTCTTAACATAGCACTACAGTAAATCTAAAACTTATGATGTAAAATTGGTCTGATGGGGGAAGTTCATAGAGAAAAGAGACCATTAGGGAACTTGTAGGTGCAGTTCAGTTTTTTTTTTTTTTTACATACGTATGAGGCCACAGACACTGAGGACCTCCATGTCTGGTACATGTGCTGGCATGAACAGTAAGGGGAGAAGTATGTAGACCTCATTATTGTGAGGTGGCATATTGGTAAGAGGCCACAAAATACGTGCTACAACTGAGCAGGAGAAACATCCACACACAGACTTGCATTCTTTCCTTGCTGCGGGCCACTCCCTTTCACCTGAAGCAGACCATCCTTTTCGTTTTCTTCTACTATGCGAGGGCAATGGCTATGACATGAAAGTAATGTGTTTAGCAGGCAAACCACTTCTTATTCCCGGTAAAATGTGAGCAATAAATTTTACGAGTGGGATGATGGAGGTATTTGTCTTGTACATGTACATCGTGGTAGGCCCGTTTTGCCTCTTCCCACCACAGGTGAAGTCCAAAGCCATTATTCACTGTCGATATTGTTAAGGACATTCAGAGAATAGGCCTTAGTTGCTTGATCAGACATTTCCAGTCAGGCAATGTACCATGTGTGTCCAGAAAACCCAGTGAAGGTGACCTAGTTGTCTTTGTTTTTGAAAGAGTTTTCTTGTGAACACTTTTGAAAATCAGGAATAAAAAGGGGGAGGGGGGGGGGAGTTCAAAGATCTATCTTGCAATGTGTCTGATAAATATGTTCTGATTTTTCCACTTGTAATTTACAAAAATGGCATGTTTTTTAAAATGAAAGTGAAGTTTGATGCAAATAGGAAGACACTCAGATTTGACAATTTTTGTTGAGTAGTGTGTACAAGAAGACCAGTCATTACATGTCACCAAGGGCGTTGTGATTTCAGAATGTTGCATGTTTGGAGGGATGTCATTCAACTCAAACCATTTCTTCATCTAAAACAAATCAACTATATTTTCCTCTTTGCTTTTTTGATAACTTAAATGCATAAAGGATGGTAAAATGGAGGTTTGGAACTGTTGTAAAATTTTGGAATAGAAAAAATTAGTGTGATAAAGAGAGGTACAAACTTGAAAGGGACAAGACAGATCCGACATAACAGATGTCTGAGCAATTTGAGACAAGCACTTATAAACTTCCCGACAATTTTGAAACAGGAAAAAATGGTTCCAACAGTTAAAGTGGATGTGTTACAAGAATGATGTAATTATCATTATCTCATGCCATGCCTGCTTGGGGATATTAACTGTTTGTCTGATAAACTCCCTACGGAAATTGTGCACACAGGAATTATTAAAATGACTCAAGTTTCAAATTCCCAACAAAAAGACCTTTCATGCAAATACCAGAGGGGGGAATGACGCACGTTAGCCACTTTCAGGGGCCTGTATCAACTGTGACTCCAGCAAGAGAAGCGAGTGATTCAGAACCTGGCACAAAAAGGGTTAATTCCAATGTCAGAAGTTACAATGGACCAAGCCTTGTTCAGACTGGATGAACTTGGTGGCACTTGTTTTATGGTCAGACATACTCAAGTTAATCGACACAAGTTATAGACAGGAAGTTTTGAGCACACTTTGAGGCATCAAACACGGGGCATGTGGTTTTCCTGTAATGTCTGTGTTATCGGGATCCAGTATACTCCGTACATCCCAACTTATACATAAGGGAGGGTTATGTTTTATAGAGGAGGTAATAAGATACATAACAAAAATAAGGTGTGCACATTAACAAAAAGAAAAAGGATGTGGCTTATGTACCAGTGAAATGTGATGGGGATCGAAGCAAAGGGTGTCCACTTACACATCGCAGGAATGCCAATCTCCAATCAAATCATACGTCACTGCCTTCATCAAACACCATGAGAAATACTGACTGCTCCCTTCCCCTCCAAGGTCTAACATGTACCTATATACTGTTATTATTTGTTGTTGTTATTAGTGAGATTGTTGTTTAGTGTTGTCTTATTAGTGGTATGGCTATTCTTTGTTGTTATTAGGTAGTATTACCTGTAGTTGTGGTACATAGCAGTGGTAAGGGTAGTGGGGTGGTGATAGTAGTAGCAGTAGTCATAGTGTAGAAGTGGTAGTGTGTGTGAGAATAGTGGTAGTAGTAGTTATAGCAGTGGTGATGGTAGTGTTTGTGAGAATAGTGGTAATAGTAGTTATAGCAGTGGTGATGGTACTGTTTGTGAGTAGTGGTAGTAGTTATAGCAGTAGTAGTAGCAGTGATGATGGTAGTGGCAGCAGTAGTAGTAGTAGAATAGCTGTGTGGTACATAGTAGTGGTAGTGGTAGATGTAGCAGTGGTGATGGTAGTGGTTGTGAGAGTAGTGGTAGTAGTAGTAGCAGTGGTGAAGGTAGTGGCAGAAGTAGTAGTAGAGTAGCAGTGTGGTACATAGTAGTGGTAGTGGTAGATGTAGCAGTGGTGATGGTAGTGGTTGTGAGAGTAGTGGTAGCAGTAGTAGTAGCAGTGGTGATGGTAGTGGCAGAAGTAGTAGTAGAGTAGCAGTGTAGTAGTAGGGGTAGTAGAAGTTGTAGCAGTAGTGATCATGGTTGTAGTAGTAGTTGTTGTAGCAGTAATGAGGATATTGGTAGTAGTGTATTGGTAGTGGTTATGAGAGTAGTGGTTGTATTAGTGTAGTGGTAGTGAGAGTTGCTGTAGTGGTGATAGTAGTGTAGTGGTAGTAGTTGTAGTGTAGTGGTAGTAGTGTAATTTTAAAATGTGCCACTACTGAAATGAGGACACACATACTGACAAAAACATATCTCACACCCCCACCCACCCCCAAAAAACAATAATAGCTTACCATAATAAGAACATTACTTTACCCACCAGACACACATATTAACAAAAACATTTCTGCCACCGAAAAAAAATTAACTTATCGTAATAAGAACATTACATTACCCACCAGTATACCTACCTGCTTGCAGAAATATCGTTACACTTTTCCACTGATGTGCTTACCCACGGGTAAGAACCCTGTTGGTATACCCTCTAATGAATTGATGTCCTGATACCAAAAAAAAAAAATAAAAAATATCCAATATCCTCAAATAATAACAAAAACATGAAACAAAATTCCCCACTGAACCATAACAAAACACAACAGAAAGCTGGTTAATCTGGAAATAGTTCTGCCTCGATACATCCTTGTAGCATGGACAAATTTGAAACGAGGAGAGCACCTCTATTTGTGCAAGCAGTTCCCCTCGTTCCATGTTCTAGTTTTTGCCCTGTCAACTTATGCAACATTCATGGTCTGTTGCCAGCGAGCAGACATGTACACAGGCCAGCAGCTGGTTCCTGTGGGCTGTGTGTAGACTGGACTTCCCCCTTGTGGCCATGATGATCGTGAATACAGAGAAACCAGGGAGCTGGCAGAACCTTGGTTTACATCAAGGAGACTTGCCATGAAAATCCTTTATGGTGCATACAGGAATGAAATTTACATTTTATGATTATTTTTCCAGGAATAACTTAATCCAAAGGTTCCAATTTGGTTTAATTGGTTATTTATTTTGCTGAGTACACCAGTCAAAGTGATGCTGTGGTATTGGTCGTCAATGTTATTAAATATACTTGATGCCCTGGGGACTGAATAACAACTTTCCTCAACACACTTGGGTTGCTCTCCACCCCATAATGTAGCGAGGAAAGTTGTTGACTGCTCAAATGTTTTGTTTGGGATGAAAGAGAAAAAAAAAAAACAGAGGAGATAACATAGCCTATATGACACTGGAGTTTGGCTGGTAATTTTTGATGTAGAAAAATGTTGCGTGCTGACACTTTAATACTTCAATGCTAGGTCTCTCAGGGTTAAGTGCACCATGGTGAACATGAGGTAGGAAAACCTACAGCGTATATAGGAGAGACCAGACAAGACGAGCTATTGATATGGCCCTGTTGACACAGGCCTTGGTGTTATGGCTTAGGTTAAAAAAAAAAAAAAAGGAGGGGAATGTTAAACTGTGAAGGGCCAAAGTCTGACGTCAGTGTATAGATTGTATCACAGAGGATGTTTATTCTTTTCTTACATGTGGCATTTTTCAAGCATACCACTAAACAGAGTTAAGTACTCCAGCCCTTTACATTCTTTGTATGTATACAATTGAGACTCCCACATCCTTCAGCGTAGATTTCCTCGAGGAAGTGAAAAACAGCTCGGTTCATTTAAAATTGCATATAGCATTACTTGTGTTACTTGTCTTAGGTATGAATGACCAAACTGGTTTCAGATTTTCTGGATCATTTTGCCAATATTTTACGGGAAGATACTAAGTTTTTATTCATATTGTCACTACATCCAGTATGAAACCAGTGTAGGGTCAGTGGCGGTTGCATTGTCTGCCAAGCCAAGCTCAATATCAGGAGCACGAATGACTTTCAAACACCACTGATCAAGGCTGAAAATTTTTTTAGCACAACTCTGCATGCTCCAGTGTGTCATCTTTAGCTGCAAATTGTAATCGTAATATTTGTTGATAAATTTTAATATTTAAAATTAAAATAACACACACGCACAAAAAAAAAACCCTAAGCAGATGACACCTGACAGCTTGATGCTTTTGCCAATTTTAGGAGTGAAAGGGTTAAATTAGACCTGATTGAAAGATATGCATCAACGGACAACAAAATGTGAATGTTTTGAGTGCGATCATAAAGTTGGAAATACATATGATTTGTGTTAACCCTGTCCTGCTCAAACCTGCCAAAAGGACCCAGAACTACAAAACCTTGGTTTCACAATGAGTCTGTCTAGGTGCTTTCAAAGATAGAGTGCTTCAAATACCTGAAAATTTCAAAAGAAGAAAAGCAAAATGTTTGCCTTCACACAAATACATATTAAGCAGTCACTAGATGGCAGCACCATCTGGTGTTAAAAAAAGAAACGATATAGTTACATTATGAACAATGTGACCATAAGCTATGTAAGGTTTTAAACCACTAGTGGTCATATTTTGTGTAAGTTGGAACTTGATAAATACCAGAGGATCAACTTTAGTGTTGGCACTATATCGATACCAAATATGGAAGTTCTAGCTCTAATGGTTAATTGCAGAGAAAAACTGCAAACTAAGTGATGAAAAGAAAGAAGGAAAGAAAGAAAAAAGGAATACTGAAAAAAAAGTCTGTGTGTAAAGAGAGACATAATTAACCGTTGTCTACTTTAATGTTGAATTCTAGAAAGAGGAGCAACAGTGCCTGCCACATCTGCTGTGTAGTTCTCAATCCAAACAAATATCGCAATCCAATCTCTCTTTTGAACTTGGTATGTGAACTTTTCAGATATAGAATATACATGAATGAGAATTGTAGATGAGACACACATGATTACATCTGGATAGCATGCCCAAGGTCTATCACTGTGCTGGTATCTGTTGAGTATTCAAGTTCCACCCAACCCATTCCATGGTGCAAGTTACAGATGCAATCTTTATTCCAGTTGGAGGGGTTAACCCACATAATGCTGTTATGCATGGTGCCTTGCCTGCCTGGCAGGTGTGTTGCAGCTGCCTTGGTAATAGTTTCGGCATGGTTTCCCAGGCAAATACCATGACTTTCAAGGCAAGCTGGTACTAGAATTGAAAGATGTTATAAAGAACTTTGAATATACATTTCCATAACAACTTATTTTCATTTCCATGGCAGTTCCAGCTAAAGTAGACATAAAAACTATAACAGTGGCATGAAGGGACGTAATGGATTTGTTAACTCTTTCAGTTCTAAGGTATGACTTAACCCATACCCTTCCTTGGGGGCACTTATGGCACAATGCACCTAAAGCCTCCCAAAAAGAGCTGTTGACCTCTGACCTCTTGTGGTCTCTGCTGACTTAGGGTAGGGTTGACACGCTTGAATAAAATGTCAGTTTACAAATAATATGAATCTAGAGTTGTTACTTCAATTCAGAGTATATCGACTTTTGTCAAAAGTGGGGATAAGAGTTAAAATGGTTCACGTTCCAGTTTGGCATTCAGTCCACATAATTTAGGCTTGATTATAAGATGAATACTTGTAGGTTTGAATTATTATTTTTTTTTTTAATTGTTTGTATTCTGAGCAATATTCTGCTCATTCAAATGATCAAATAACTCCACGAGATGTATCTTAAGATATGATTTTTTTCCTCTTCAAGAATCTAATAATGGAAGCATGAACAGAAAGCCAGATCTATAAAATTACAATCATCAGACATGAACGGATTAATGATCGCTCCCCTTGAAGCCTACCATAGCCCAGCATGTATCATTAGTTGCTATTTACGTCTAGGAAATCTGTTGATTACTGTGTTGTGGGAGACATTTATGCACAGGTATATTTTGGTTACACAATTCTATAGAGACTTTGCCAGCTTGGTGTTCAAATTAGCAGGTGCTCTTGGTCTCGCTCAATATTCACAGCAGTCTGTGTGGTCGCTCAATTATTCGGAGAAAAAGACACCAGTCAGCACCTTTTTAAAGGATTTTTTTGGCTGGCTTTCATGAAAACCAAAAGGGATAAAAATAAAAGAATATAAAATTAAAAAAAAAAAATTGAAAAACCACATGAAAAGGTATCGAGGAAAAAGACATTGTCTGCATTTGGAGAAAGGGTCCGTCCAAGTGGTTTGATTTTCAGTGAAATCGTCTGTATGCAGCTTGTATGCATGTGATAAATTATTCAAAGTTTTATGTCCACAAACTCCTGTGACCAAGGATTTATTAACTATGAGAAGAATTAGCAAAACAAACTATCTCGGCGTTTACTGAGAAATTTTCACAAAATGGCCTTCTGTCTGCTTGCTTGAGAGCATACTTCCAACATATTTACTTTTACTAGGACCCAAGAAATAGCTGAGCAGACAAGACAGGAGTCTGAGAAAATTGTCTGCTTGTCTTGACATGTGATGTGCAATAATAGCCACGGGATATTGAACATGTATATGTATATTCATTGAAAAAAAAGACAGGTAGAAATCGGCATTCCCATCTCCTGTTCTATTTTTCTTCCAGTTGGTGGCGGATTTTAACCTCAGCTGACTTGCCAGTCTGTTGAGGTTATGGGATAGGCCTTTGTCCATTGTCGGTCTTTCTGTGTTTGTCTTAGCCATTCACATTTTAGACCTCTTGTAAAAGAACTATCAGCCACAAGATTTTAAAACTTGGTGGTGACATACCTTTGGTGGGTCTCCACTAAGTATGTTTAACAGGTTACTGTTGTGGGACACTTTGTGGTTACCAACCAAAATGTGCCCCCCCCCCCCGCATGGGAGACAATGTGCGACAGAGCCAGTCTGAAGCACTAACTGAGCCTCTAGCCTGCAGATTCCAATGTGAGAATGACATGTGAATCTTTATGTACATGTGTTATATGGTATCAAATGATAACGTGCCTGTAAAGTCATTTGCAGTGTTTACAGGTGTAAAACATTAAGTAAATATTGCATGCTGTCACAAGGATGGGTAGATAAAATAATGCAGAAATGAAAAATTAGGCATAATAATAGGCAAGAGCACCTGTCTGTCCGTGGCATCAAGACCAAATGATTCTGTAGTACAAAACTGACACATCCAATGGTTCCCCTCTCAAGACAGAATGGGTACATGTAGATCTCACGACAACAGTTAGTGTGGTGGAAGGCACACCGTATTACTCCTTAAAAGTACCGATGGTGTATAGGGAGTTTTCACAAAGTGAGACTGAAGTTCAGATCTATGTTTTAAATATTACAGCATTAATTTCACATAATTAACGGTGACAATTGAAGATATTTGCATTATTTACCCATTTGTGAGCCAGTTGGTTGGGTCACATATGGGGGATGATCTCTCAGAAAACATAATTTGGTAGATGCACTGATAATGTCCTGGGATATCAAACTTGAGGCTACGTACAGACCTGTCCTGCTCAGAGGTGGTTTTATACCTTTTCTTTTGATGCAATAAAAATGTGCCTATAACTTATCCATCACTGGGGGCGTTTGGTTTTCTGACAGAAGCCGACCAGAATACTCTACGCAGAAACCTTATAAATGTAGTTAGCATTTAGGATTGGCTTATATGTGTAGCAATTTTGTGGCAGGAGCTTCAGATTCTGCATGCTGTTCAAGGGACATTACAGTGTTTGACAAGGCAGATATTGCCCTGGGGATAGAACATTTTCAAACTGTTCCCAGATGTTACAAGACAAATTCACATGTCTTGACTCGGTTCCCTTCTTGTTTGAGCTGCCATTTGTTGACATAAGACCAAGCCCACTGACCTTGGGTCTTAACCCTTTCCCCCTTGAATTGAGACTGAGTTAAGAACTTTCCTCAGCATGGGTTGGGCACTGCCAACCCATGCCGAGGAAAGCTGTTGACCTGGGTCATGTTGTCTTGACAAGTCTCATCTTGAATTCTCAGTCAAATTGTTTTTCATTGCTGTTAAAATCAGTTGAAAATGCTGAAAGAGACGACATTTGACCAGCAGCCAGTTTTGGCCAGTTTAAGGGAGAAAGGGTTAAATACATGAGAGCATTGTAGAAAATATAGCTTGTGGTCTTTAATTGGAGGAAAATTTACAAAGAATCTAGACTGTTGTGCCATCAGAAATGTGGTCACAAAAGCCAGGTGGTCTCTCACAGCAGTGATCTTAAATTGCAGCTGCCACTGTATTAACCAGTCCCTTCAGAATGTATTTGTGTGTGTATATATATGCACTAGCACATCCATGCACATGTACATTTTGTAGGGTGGACGGTTGCTATGAAGAATGATATTGAGTGGTGATATGCCCAGATGGAATGACAAAAGTCTTCTTATTACATTACATGGACTTGACAGTTAATCACTATCTGATACGTATAGCCAGACAGCCATAATCGTGATAATGACTGTGGTAATCATGTTAAAGGGCCAACAAAAAAGGCTCAATGAGCATGAAAAACAGCCACATGCAAGTACTGGCCATTTGCACCGCCTGTCAGATCAACACACAGTCTTGTAAACCGGGGAGGTACACAGGAGGTACACGCAAACTTGATGTTCATTAAAGATTTCTTTACATTTTACAGCTCTTGCAGGAAAATGATTCTGGCAGGGTTCCACCCTCCCCCTTTCCTTTTTCCCATATGCCTTTTTCCATGAAGAGATGATCAATGTTGTTAAGTGACTGTATTGCTGTGTTCCATGATCAGTCTGTTCAGTCATATCAGGGTCATACATTCATAGGGATGTATGTACGTGTACAGTCATACTGAATACTTCATTCTCCTTTGAGTCTGTACTTTCCAAGTCAATTGTACTTCCTATCAAAATGATTACCACTTACATGAAAATCCATCGGTACTTTCAGACCTTTATCCACTATTGCGGCAACCTTCTCCCCTAAGCTCCATCTTTCACTCAGCAGGGGCACTTGCTAGGTGCTACTTGTGCTGCTACTTAATTCATAGCCTTGGGGTGACTTCAGTGTCTGATACAATATTCCTATTCTGGGGTCCACCACCACCACCGACAACAACAACTGGTAATTTCAAGCTGTTGTATTACATTTTTAGGTAATGTTCACATTGGAAAAGTCCCATTTTACATTACATTCATTTGATTTATTGAACTTTATGTTGCTATGCTGTTTCCCTGGCCCAACCCTCCAGACAAGTTGAAATAGAATGCTTTGTTTGAGTTGACTTTACTGCAGAATAACAGCACATGACGGCCACTTTCTCAATAAAATCTTTCAGCCAGGGTCAATCAATTTTTATTAGGGAAGGGTGGCTTGAAACTCTTTTATTTTATGTTTCATGAAAATCATTTGTGGTTGCGGCTTGGGCCTTTTCAGTGGGGTCACCCGGGTTATCAGAACCAGACATATATTTTGTGAGGCCTCAGGTAACTTGGACATTTGTTGAAACATGTTTAAAATGGATGTTCTTGCTCCTTTTACACATTACCTCTTTTGACATCAGTTTAATTTGGCACCTGAGCACAGTCGAAGGCACTTGTCCATTATAAAAAGATCCCATATCCTTGTAAACAGATTTCACTGTACAATGCACTTCACTTGAAGCTGTTGAAAAAACAATGCAAACCAACACCTATGCTTTTTATACTCTGCAACAGCTAGTTTCATTGTTTTTTGTGGCTGTTAAATCTTCAATGTATAAATGTCAGTGCATGTGCATTGACTGTATATACATGTATATATATATATATATATATATATATATATATATATATATATACACACATGTATATATATATGTATGTATATATATGTATATATGTGTGTGTTTGTGTGTGTATACACTTACAAATGCAAAGATGACTGAACAAAAATAATGAAATGTGATATTTGTTCTTGGTCAGTGATATATTGGTGCTTGCACTTCAGATGATACAGGTATTGGCATATTTATCCCACAGAGTCAGATTGCCTGTAATGCTACAATGTCATCAATACCAGAAATCCTCACAACCGCATTCAGTACACAGCCTGCTGGATCCTGTTACTCTGTATTTGAACATGTACACACAGAAATATTTAGACAAATTTTATTTTTACTTTTACCATGACACATTCAAAAAATACTTTGCTAAAAGAAGCAGTATCTGTATCAAGGAAATAATGACGAGATCTCTGCAAGTGACTGTCAGAACAGGTTTCAGAGCCTGAAATGCTCGGACATGTATGTTTGAGAGTAGTGCCTTGTCTTAATTCAACTGAGACAGTGTATGATAAATTCTCAAAATCTCATTATGAATGTGATGCAATTGAATTCCTTGGATGTTGATACCTTTTGTGGGACAAATAGATCAAAGATACGCTATATTGTATATTGTGGGATTTTTACTGAAATTTATATTTAACTGTTATACACTAACGGATGAATTCAAAAACTTTCCTCAAGAAGTATTAAGTGCATCCAGGAGAGATGTGTACCATGCCTTATACAACAATGTACAAGTGTATTGTATTCAGTCTCACTCAGGATATTTAATGGATAAAACATTTTGGTGAAAATCGAAAGAGATCTGATTAAATGTCAGGGACCTATCATTGTGGCCCATTTTGATTGAGAGAAGGAAAATTTTAATTACAATCTGAACCAATGTCATTCAATGTCAGGGAGCAGTCGTTGTCACCCACTTTGATTACAACAAAATCAGCACATCTATGATAATGATTACAGAAACATTTCTTCCCCTTGCAGACAGAAGCCAAAGATGTGTTTGAAAAACGACAGCTTTGTATGTCTGATTGTCATCAAAGAAATCCTACAAAACCATCGTTACATGTTTTTACCTATTGTATATTGTAGGCGTGTGCGATTACTTAACAACAGAGATCTCTACATCTAAGCAGAAGAAATTCAGTCTGGTGACCTTCGTCGACACGCCAGGTTTAGTTGATGGAGATATGAAGTATCCGTTTGATGTCAACGAAGCTATTCTTTGGTTGGGTGAGTCTCTGGAAATGAGCCGCATTGATGCAATTAGATGAGATACATAGTCTGTTGCCTGCTATATTACCATTAGTATCAGATTTTGTGCATTAAAAAAAATAGAAAGTGTTGTACTTGACGCTTCCTAAGTGATTGCCTATTTGTTCATATGTTACATAGCTCAGGTATGCCATTACACTTTGTTTGGTGGATATTTCATGTGAGTGTACTAAAGTTAGCCCTTTGCTAATGTTGAATCAGGTGACAGTTTTAATTTTGGCATGACTGTAATTTCTACCTTGGGTTTGCTGCTAGTATGAGTTTATCTGTGAATAGATATTGTGTAATTAAATTATGGGCAACTGTATGCCTTGCTATGGAGCCCAAAATTAATAGATAACACAAAAATATGCAAGGGATGTAGTGCCTGGCTTCTACGGAAATATATATGCAATGCTTTTTTTTTTTTTTTTTAAGCTCAGCTGACTTAATAGTCAGGCTGAGCTTTTAAGGGGCTCAGTCTTCCATCCATCTGCCATCTGTCTTCCGTCTATGGTGGCTTGTGGGATTTGTGCCAGTTACTTTGCCTTTTGAGAAATATCATTGTCTTCCAGTGTAAACAGTACATCATCTGTGGGTTAATAATGTAACATTTACACATGCTACTGCCCCCTATTGCATCAGGACAGGTGGTTCTAATTTCTTGAGGAGAGTTCATGGTGCAGGGTACCTAAGTTGTGCTTGTTAAAGAAGGGAGATCATCATTGAACATTACATACAGTGCCCATTGGGGGTATCAACAGGCTAGCACCGGCTGTGGTTCATGATGAGACTGGGTGATTTGTCAGCAGATGGTGCTTAAGGGATCCCCCCAGACCATTCCCTTCATCAAGTCAAAATGTTTGCCATCTTTTTAGTGATTGAGATACTGCATATAAGTGCATTCTTTGCAGTGTATTCTATATACATGTACATACGTCCATCGTTCGTCCGTTCACAGTTACATTTTTTTTACTTTTTCTCCAAAAGCTTCAGCCAGATTCACTTCAGACATAGTGCCAAAGTACCTTGGGTTTGTCTACCAAGTATGTACAAGTGGTCACACTCCAGTGATTTTTGGAGTTTTTATGCATTTTTTGGGGGGAGGGGGGGATCTTAAAACATCTCTGTGAGACCAGTAAGATTAGGCCAAGTTTTCATCACTGGCTCCATTCACCATGTAATGATCCACAGGTATGGAGAATCATGGTTAATGGTGCATGTGCTCTCTGATGACCATGCATCATGATGCATGCATATTGTGCATTTTGTGGACAGACCCACATATTACATGATGCACCTGATGCAAAACAATGCAGGCCATAACATTGGCTAACTCGCATGGTTCGAGGCGTTTACTATGCTGGAATTTCCCTTGAGCAAATAACCCCCACCAAACAGAGACTAAGTGGATAGGCTCTGTGAATGTAATGTAATTTTTGTGTTAACTCAAAAAAGATGTACACTTTTTTTCCAGGTGATATGGCTGATCTCATCTTTGTGTTCTTCGACCCCATTGGTCAAGCTCTGTGCAAGCGTACCCTCAATCTGGTGGAGAAACTCAATGAAAAACATGCAGAACGCATGCGTTTCTATCTGAGCAAGGCCGATGAGGCGGGACACGAAAGTGACAGACAGGTGAGTGGGTGGAGGTTGAAGGCAAATGATAATGATAATTATAATGAGTAGCCCATATTGTTGGCCAAGCAATGGAGAAGAGACCTTAAAGACAAAATGTTGATTTCAGCCATTATGTAGACCTATCTTGATGTGTTTTTACAGAATTCTTATTGTATAATGGTCTTGTTTACTTTGGATTCATGTGACAGCAACATTTCTGCATATTTTTAGACAAGTTTCCCAGGCCAATTTACCATATTCATCCCAGAAAGGGCTCCTGCTCCTATAAGGTTCCCCAGCTTCTTGGAGTCTGAACAATCAGAAATCCGAGAAAAACATTTAAGGATTTAACAAGCTTTTTCTTAGCATCTTACATATAATATTCAAAGAAGGTTTATAGATCTACGGCTTATTAGATTGTAACTTTGTAAGCATCGTGGTTGCTTATAGGGAGGACTGTGGTATTATATAGATATACTGTTGATCTTAATTATGTCTCCCGGTGGAAGCCGGGGGACATATTGGTTTAGTGCCCGTTTCTTCCGCTTCTTCTTCTTCTTCTTCTTCTTGTTGTTGTTGTTGTTGTTGTTGTTGTTGTTCAGGTTCTTCAACACTTGGTTTCCGTGCAATAAGTCTTGAAGGACTTGACAGAATTTGATGAAACTTGGTAGGATTATGTATCTAGGCAAGACCTAGGTTGGGATTGTATTTGGGTGACCTTGACCTAATTTTCAAGGTCACAGGGTCACTTATGTGAAATTGGTTTCCGTTCGATAAGTCATGAAGAACTTGATGGAATTTGATGAAACGTGGTAGGATTTTGTATCTTGGCAAGACCTAGGTTGGGATTGTATTTGGATGACCTTGAGCGAATTCCCAAGGTCACAGGGTCACTTATGTGAAATTGGTTTCCGTGCGATAAGTCTTGAAAAAATTGATGGAATTTGATGAAACTTGGTAGGATTATGTATCTAGGCAAGACCTAGGTTGGGATTGTATTTGGATGACCTTGACCTAATTTTCAAGGTCACAGGGTCACTTATGTGAAATTGGTTTCCGTTCGATTAGTCATGAAGAACTTGATGGAATTTGATGAAACTTAAAAGGATTATGTATCTTGGCAAGACCTAGGTTTGGATTGTATTTGGATGACCTTGAGCAAATTCCCAAGGTCACAGGGTCACTTATGTGAAATTGGTTTCCATGCTATAAGTCATGAAGAACTTGTTGGAATTTGATGAAACTTGGTAGGACTATGTATCTAGGCAAGACCTAGGTGGGGATTGTATTTGGGTGACCTTGAGTGAATTCTCAAGGTCACAGGGTCACTTATGTGAAATTGGTTTCCGTGCGGTAAGTCTTGAAGAACTTGATGCAATTTGATGAAACATGGCAGGATTATGTATCTAGGCAAGACCTAGGTTGGGATTGTATTTGGATGACCTTGAGTGAATTCTCAAGGTCACAGGGTCACTTGTGTGAAATTGGTTTCCGTTCGATAAGTCATGAAGAACAGGATGAAATTTGATGAAACGTGGTAGGGTTATGTGTCAAGGTAAGACCTATGTGGGGATTGTATTTGGATGACCTTGAGCAAATTCCCAAGGTCACAGGGTCCCTTATGTGAAATTGGTTTCCGTTCGATAAGTCATGAAGAACTTGATGGAATCTGATGAAACTTGGTGGGATTATGTAGCTAGGCAAGACCAAGGTTGAGATTGTATTTGGGTGACCTTGACCTAATTTTCAAGGTCACAGGGTCACTTATGGGAAATTGGTTTCCGTGCGATATGTCATGAAGAACTTGACAGAATTTGATGAAACTTGGTAGGATTATGTATCTAGGCAAGGCCTAGGTTGGGATTGTATTTGGATGACCTTGAGCAAATTCTCAAGGTCACAGGGTCACTTATGTGAAATTGGTTTCCGTTGGATAAGTCATGAAGTACAGGATGGAATTTGATGAAACGTGGTAGGATTATGTACCAAGGTAAGACCAAGGTTGAGATTGTATTTGGGTGACCTTGACCTAATTTTCAAGGTCACAGGGTCATTTATGTGAAATTGGTTTCCGTGCGATAAGTCTTGAAGAACTTGATGAAAATTGGTTACGTAATGTATCTAGGTTAGAGCTAAAATAGGATTGTAATTTTCAAGCAAACATGGTCATTTGTAATTTGTTATCACCTGTAGCTTATTCAGAGACGTAAGTGTTCCACCGGGAGACATTTGATTTTCTGTTGGAAAATCAGTCTGTTCTAGTTTTTTTTAGCTTCATCAGTTAGTTGACCCAGCCTTTAGTTTAAGTCTTTCTGTGCTAGCTAAGAGACTGAGTCAACAGATTTCCCTGGCACCTATTGGGCAACATGTGGCCAAAAAGTGCCAAGGAAAGCTGTTAACGGACCATTCATATTGGGTGATATGGTCTCATTTATGATGGATAAATGCCCGCTGCTTATCTATTACAGTGAGGTCTGTGATTAGGGACCATTCCAATGAAAGACCACCTTGCTTCAAGGACCACCGTGTGAAAATCTTTACGTTGTACTTTTCATGTTATTTACCTGTTTTGAGAGACCCTGTCTTGACAGACCACAGTTTGGCCATCCCTAAGGAGTGATCTCACAGGCCAGGCTTCACTGTCGCCATCTTTTACTACTGTAAATTGTTTTGTTTTATCTTCATTTGTATAAATTTTCACGGTTTTTGTATATTCGACATTTCCTGTGGTTTTTAATTTCATTATTTTGGACATTATCCCTATTCAAACAATGTTACAATACTATTTCACTGTGCTTTTATTTTCACATTTTTGGGGTTTTTTTCTTTTTTCTTTTTTTCTTTTTTTTTTTTTTTTGTGCCATCACCAAAATAAGTGAAAATGATAATACACTGTACGGCGAAATTAAAGAAATTTACAGTATTTGGTACCAAAAACAACACAGACAAACCTACATTTCCTGATAAACACTCAAATCTGCTTATGTGGCCATTACTGATAAACACCCACCTGCCAAGGGGACCAATCCCAAGTTTGTCCGACCAGACTATTGTGGAACATTGACCTGCTCTGAGGGGCCATCTGTCACAAGGGACCGTCGATCAATAGGTCCAATGGGTGGTACTTGAAGGCAGGGTCTTATATTGGTAGAGGTCACCTTATGTACAAGTGATTAAGTTACCCAGTGTCAAGCAAATATCTAAAATATAGTATGCTTCTTCAATTTACAGTGATTGTTGACAATATGTCTGCAAACTGAGATTTTGTGTGGATTTGTGTTCTCTGTACATATGTGTGGTAAATGCACCATCACTCAATAATGTACGTGTATGTATTGATGGCTAAATTGATAATGACCAACGGACAGACCCACACCATGGGAGTATCAATTTTATATAAATTTTTGCTGTTGTTACATGAATAAAAAATGAAAAAGAACTCGATATTTCATCAATAACCAACAGACAGACCCACACCATGGGAGTATCAATTATATACATTTTTGCTGTTGTTACATGCATAAAAAAATGAAAAAGAACTCGATATTTCATCAATGTGTAAACAGGCTTCTCAGGTACACAAATGTCTCCATCCCTTAAAGCAGAGATCCAAGAGATTAGCACTTGGAGGCGGCACAAGATGCCCTGTGAGGGTATAAACAGATAGTGGGCAGTAGAAGTATTAGGCAGATGTATTTAACAAGTGGGTGTGTATGTGGGACAAGTGTGTGAGCCAGCCGCAGGTGAACCGTATAACCACAGAAGTTTGGAAAAGGATCATGTCAAGCTGTAAAGGTGACAGTATCACCAAAAGTTAACCCTTTCTCAGTGAAATCATCCAAAAGCACCCTCAAGTAGTTTTTATTATCATTTAACCCTTTCCCCCTTGAATTAAGACACGAGTCAACAGCTTTTCTTTGGCATGGGTTCACTAAGTGCCACCCATGCCAAGGAAAGCTGTTGACCCAGGGCTTGTGATCATGATAGGTCTAGTCTACAATTCTCAGTCAAATTGTTTCTCATCACTGTTGAAACACTGAAGCAGACGACATTTAACCACCAGCTGGTTTTGGCCAGTTAAGGGGGAAAGGGTTAACATTTTCCCCCTAAATTTCATGTTAACCCTAGTGTTGTGGGGCCCGTGTTTATACGGTACAAAATGCAGGTTAAAAAAACAATGCAGCAGGACTAGGGTTAATAGAAAATTTTTTTCTTTTGAGAATTGTTTATATGCAGACATTTGTATACCCCAGAAGCCAATCAGGACAGCATGCTGTGTGTCGCCAGCTTTCGTCAACATGGGTTGGGTGCATTGTACCAAACCCTGGTGAGGAAAGATCTTCACGCAATCGTGTTCTGACCAAGAAGGGGTTTTAATTGAAATTGTGATCCTTTTGTTCCGGAACCGGCCAGGAACTTGACATCTTGGATTTTTTCTTGTACATTATATGTAATTTTGTGAAAACACTCAGATTTTAGTCGTTTTCACCGAATCAGAAAAAAGACTGGATGTGAAGGACATATTTGATCATATGTATGTAGAAACAGCTTGTATTGACTTACCCCAGACTGGCCAGCATACCTGTCAATGTCTGGCAACCAACATACAGCAGCATAGCTCACCTACTTGTCAGACATGAAATCTGCAGCTTTACGCCTTTTATTACGGCAATTTTGCATGGCAGACGCAAATACTGTTCTGGACTTAAACCTTTTCTTCTGAAACTAGTGGAGCACCTACCTGCTCCCATACAGAAGAGGCTCCTCACTACAAGAGTATTTCTCTTCCTCTTGCATTCCTCTCTGTCTCTATTTTGGAAGATGTTCATATATATAAGAATGTATTTTTGGAGTTGTAATGGTATCCAGATAGCCACTATATAACTGAATTTTTTTGTCAATTCAGAATATTGTGAAAAAAAATCGATTAACGAGTACAGATTTAAAAAAAACAAATATAGATTTATCACCAAAAACTACAAAATTTGAATGTTGACACTGAAAAGTTTTGGTGTGAGTCAGATGATTAAGAGGTGATTGTCACAGAATGGTGGGCTTCGTTAATCTGAACATCATTTATCTGGTGTTTAGAAAATAGTTATTCCAAGTCCATTTTCATTTGTTTCCATTGCACGATAACTACCATATCAAAGACCACAGGCCATTTAGGACTATATTAATGCATCAGAGGGATTTTAAGAACAGGTTTTATTGTACATCTGTTGTGATGATTTCAGATGGCGATTCGAGTCCTGTTGACTGTCAGCCTATAATATCTGTGGATGGCTGAACACATGCTAAAGGTCAAAGGTCATGGCATTACAGCATAGCTTTGGCATTCATTTCATGTCTAAACCCACACATCTCAACTTAGTTATGCAGTCAATTTAATCCAATCAAATCCCACTCGCTGATGATTCCACAGTCTGTCATTTGATCGGAAAGCTGGACCTGTTTTGGTGCAGCGATGTGCAACATGTTTTGGCACAGCTACCTGATGTAGCAGTTGACGCAAGCAGAGATACCAATGGACGCAAGAACTGACATCACATGTACATATCAAAGCTAGCAGATACTTTGAGACATGGCAGAGCTAATAGTGTTACACAGTACATTAATGAAATACAGTGGTCCCCCTCTGAAAGGGCAACCCCAAATGCACCAGAAATGTGGCCTTATAAGAGAGGTGGCCTCTCTTGAGGGGGAGTAGATTATGGAAATGATATACTTGCTGCGTGGAGAAGTGGCCTTTCTAGGGGGGTGGCCTCTCTTCAGGGGGGCCTTATAAGAGGGGGACCACTGTATATGGATTATGTTGGTTGATTCATCAGCCTTAGAAAGCTGTCCTGTAGGGGTGACCTGTCGCCGACATGGTCTGTCAAAACAAAGACTACTTGTATCTAATATTAGCACACCGTATGAAAAAATTAGTGTGTCTTTATATAGTACCTCTAATTTTAATTTTATAAATTTAATGCCATAAAAGGGGGTTAAATGTAGAATATTCAGCCTGACTTTTGCGATTTCATATTGAACCTTCTCTGATCCCAGCAATGGAGGTGGTGCTTATCAGAGCATGGGTGCTTATTTGGAGGAATATAGTATGGTTTAATATGATATACAGCTATGAACTGCCAGCTGTTATCTCATTCCATACCAGTCCCTGATCTTTCTGTTTATTTACCCAGACTTTAGACAACAAGTGCATATTTAAATTCTTCATGAAAAGAGCTTTCATTCAAGTACCAACAGCCTATAGTCTTCAGTCAATGGTTCAAGCACTGCCTGGCAAGTCATGCTGCAGCTGCCACAAAGGCAGCAGCAGCAGCATAACTTACCAGGCAGTGCTAGAACCACTGACCAAGGGCCTGTCACCATACTATGGGATGAGTTCAAGGCTGTACTGACACACCATATCCACAAGTTCTTTCTTTCCAGCTTTGAGTCAACAGCTCTCCCGTGTTCAGATTGGACCTTGAGCACCCAGCATGCTTGTAGGAAAGTTGTTGAGCTGAGGCACACTGCACTGACAAGACTTAGCTGCAAGTCTCATTCAGATATTTTTTCTTTAACTCATTCCGTACCAGTCCCTGATTTTTCCATATATTTACCTAGATTTAAGACAATTGCATATTTAAATTCTTCATGAAAAGAGCTTTCACTCAAGTACAAACATGCCTATAGTCTTAAGTCGGTGGTTCTGGCACTGCCTGGCAAGCTGCAGCATGACTTGCCAGGCAGTGCCAGAACCACTGACCAAGGCCTGTGAACATAGTATGAAATGAGTTAACACAAAAATTAAAAATATCTGAATTTGAGTCTACGACATTTTACCTCTGGCTGGTTTTGGCCAGTTCAAGGAGGAAGGGGTTAATGTCCAACTTACTAAAAACTGCAGCACTGTTGGACTTGTCTTGTTGCTGATTGGTCAAGACATCTTCAACGCAGACATATTAAATGTTATTTTTCTTTGCCAACAGAGGGTGCTGATGCAGATTGTTCAAGAGCTATGCAAGCGTCCTGGACTGAATCGCACGGGATTTGACATGCCCACAATCTATGTACCAAACTCTTCTGGACGTGTGAGTATCTGATGCTAAGTCTTTTACAAATCCATCATAGTAAGACTTGAGTAAACATCTTTCCTTGTTACACCCCTGACACTGCTGCTTAGAACATTCCAACAGAAGTCCCTGGCTTTAAGCCACATTCTTTTTTTACGTGTCTGAGATTTTTTATGCTGTCTCTTTCTAACAAGCAGGCTGTGAAGCCCTGACACTGGCTCCTTGTGTAGCCAAAACATGTTGAGGCAGGCTTCACAATTTTTCCATAATCTCAGTTCACTCTGCCTTGTAGATCTTATCTGTCCGTCTGCAGGGTCTTCACCATTTTGGGGGTGGCCTGCTAAGTAGACCAGAAACCCTTTGACTCTTTGGTGAATCAAAAGTTACTAAGCATGAAAGGCGTCTAAGCAGGCAAGTTGCAGCAATGTGACTGGTGGAGATCTTACTCAAATTTTGCACAAAGGTACCTCATCATGAGGCTTTGAGAAACTGATTAGATATTTGGGTCACTGGTGTGCTGGCGGAGAGGGAAGCTTCACGGAATGTCACGGCATCAAAGCTTACAGTTTCCACATTTTCGTGAATGCACAACTTAACCCTTTCCCCCTTGAATTAAGACTGAGTCAACAGCTTTCCTTGGCATGGGGTGGGCACTTAGTGCCCAACCCATGCCAAGGAAAGCCGTTGACCTGGGACATGTGATCTTGATAAGCCTCATGTACATTTCTCAGTCAAATTGTTTTTCATAACTGTTGAAATTAGTTGAAAACACTGAAGCAGATGACATTTGACCACCAGCCGGTTTGAGAGGGAAAGGGTTAATAAAGGAAGGGGGAAACCAGTGGTCTGTGAAACATCCATTGTCGATTTGTAAATTGACTTGAATGAACAGTTACTGAAGATTCTCCCACCCACACCCCCAAAAAGTATGGAAATGGGAAAAGAATGCATCTGTTTGGCAAAGCATGACATTGGTGTACATGTGTACAAGCAGTCACACAGACGGTCCCTGTGTGTCTGATTTTAGTTCCAGACAATTAGATATATGCTCATCTACTTTGCAAATTTTGAGGAAGGGATCTCTTGAACTGCTCATGGAAGTCCAGTTCATTTTGAAATGTTGGCTTCTGACCATAACAAGGTTGACGTAAAGTCGTAACTGGCCACTTGATTTGATCGTGTTTGTGTGATAATGATGGTTGTGCAGCCAGAACATGACATTTGTGCTGTACAGAGAAAGAAAGGGACAATTACACCATAACCCTGATAATCCAGACGTCTTGGATTACCTGAATATTGCTTCCATCATCAGACTAAATGCTGTCGGTTATAAAACCAACAGATATACCCAAGACAGCACGGTTACATGAGTCCACCAGCCAGTCATCAACTGGTGAGCTTGTTTCATAACACACGTGGGACCTCGTTATTTGGTGTAGCTACAGGCTGTCTCAGACATTTCATTTCTGGCCATAAAAAGGTGAGGGGGGGGGGGGGAATCGTCAGACAAGTGATGCTGAAATGTGCTAAAAGTGCATTCATGCAAGAAACAAACAAAAACAAAATTTTCATATATGTGTGGCTCACCTTTTGTTGATAATTTTGAAGATTGTACAAATACTTGCTAAACAGAAAGCTGGCATGGCAATGGACCAATTGTAGTTGAATGATCAATTCATATTCATATTCATATTCATATTCATATTGTAGAGAATCCCTAGTATCGAAAAACTTTAGGTCTTTCTTTATATGAAGAAGATATTGAGATCTGCAAACATAATAGCTAATCCACCATATTTTTGACTTCCGAAGTTGGCCTGTCTCATCTTTGGATTAGACTTGTGCCAGTTCTGTATCCACCATTCATGGATAAAACCCCAGACTCTATGAAATGCATCAATTTTTTTTTTTTTTTTTTTTGAAAGAATGGGTTAAAATAATTAGGTTTGTCATTACCTTGTTACTTATCATATTTCAAAATTTTCTAACATCTTGAAAACAAACTATGAAATAGCTCAAGGTGAGGTGTTGGCTTAATTTTCATTACAATCCTCATGAAACCAACCTTTCTTATGGGTCCAGCCCAAGTTGGGACCCGTTATCTTTTTTTTTTTTTAAAGATATCTGTGCATCTCTGATCCTGTGAGTTCATATATCCTTCACATGTTTGTGAACATAATATCTCAAGACTTACTGGCCACCTTAACTCTTTCAATGCCAGTCACGACTAAAGTCGATCTGCTTAAGTCAAAATAATCTGAACTATCATTAGGATCACAGATTTGTATTCCTTGTGAAAAGACCTTTCATTCAAGTACCAGCATGCCTATATTTCCAGAGAGAATATCACAGGTCAACAGCTTTTCTTGGCATACATTGGGTGCCTTGCGCCCAATGTTTGTCCTGAGAAAAGCTGTGGACTCAGTCCAAAATTTGACACTGAAAGAGTTAAACTCAGATTTACTTCATTCATAACTTGTTACCATTTTTTGACTTGATAACATTTTGGTGACATTGGCCTCATTTCAAGGTCACAGGACCCATGTATGTGCAAAGGTGGACCCATCAATCAATGCTTGGCATTGGAGTGCCTATAGTTTAAAATTGACTTCTTTTTTTCACAAATAAACTCAGAAATGCATCAGTATAAGACTCTTATTGTTACACATTGGCCCACGAGGTAGGAGGCATCATTGCCCAAACTTCAAGTTCTCTACAAAAATCAACAGGACAACTTCATAAACTGTCCGTGTGTTCTGTCTTCTGTGACCTTGAACTATTCTCTTTTCATGCCTCTGAATTTCAGCCAAGCCGTTGTGTCAACCAAATTGAAGAAGTTTGTAAAGAGGTTGAGAAAACCATCACTCTGACAATACAGAACACTTTGAACACGCTGGAGAAGGACTGTGAGACCATCGCTGAACTGGTGGACCAGGAACTGGAGAAAGACAGGTAAAAAACTGTGTCCTGGTCACAATGATTGAGTCAACAGCTTTTTTTGGTGTACATGGGGTGCTCAGCACAAAACCTATGCCAGGGAAAGTTGTTGATGTGGGGCACACCATCTTACTGGTAATAGGTCTTGTCTGCAATTCTGGTACAAAATGTATCCAACACAGCAAGAACTTAAAGTAAAATCATTGAAGGAGACCACATTTGCAATCTAAGTACTTTTTGGGTCGGGGTGGGAGGGGGGAGATTTTCTAGTTTATCCTTCCAGGTCACAATAAGCTATCGGCCAGTGACTTTTCTGGGACTGGAATGTTAATATGTACTCCTTGTTCAAAGTTTTCTAATTTTAACAGAGAAAACGTTCAAAAATGACGTGTAATAGATATGTTGTCATTGTTGAGGAGCATACCCTGACACAGGCTCCATATTCTGTATACCATGGAAACATCAGGAATATTTGTAATAGTAAAGGTTTTGTCAGTGCTGTATGGATAAGAAGCAGAAACAGTGTAGTTTCAACTCCTGATAGATTGCAGTGATGTTCTCTCGGTCTCTTGTCTCTGTCTTTCTGTTGCTCCCTTCTGTCCCCCTCCCTTGCCCTGGCTCTCTCTGTGTCACTCGGTCGCTCACTCACTCACTCTCAGTATGACCACCGGGGATTGTTACTAGGATTGTACAATAAAAATTTTCAACAACACAGCTTTTATTCAGTCATCAACAAGCCTTGCATAGTATAATCAGTGGCTTTTGTACTGCCTGGCAGTGGGCGTTGACATTTCTCCAGTCCTTCTTCTGAACTGAGGCAAAAGTGGTGAGACAAGTGACAGAAAGCTTGAATGTGAAGCCCAGCAGGCCAGCAAGTCAAGGGTAGCTGCCACGTAGCTTGCCAAGTGGTGCAAAAAGCAACGCTGATAAGGCAGTGCTGTACTTTTTGTTACAGAGCAGCAGCATCCCATAACTTCCGGGCGCGTACCAAGGGGATGTTCTTCTGCTTTCTGGGGTTCCTGTTGCCGGTGTTGCTTGCGATCAACTTCGCCGCCATGTATGCATCAAGGGATCTGCTGCACACGATGCTGGGAAAAAGTGGCACTGAGACACTGAGTCTCTACCTGGTAAGCTTCCCACTGAAGAGATTTATAAGCGAATTAAAAATTTGACTCCATGCAAAGTGAGCCAAGTGATTTTCATGCTGTGTGTCAAGTCATGCTCCAGTTGCTGTTGCACCATTTAGAGCATGACTGGCCAGACAGCATCAAGGATGTGATTAAACTCTTTCAGTGCCACATTTTGGACTTAGGCAACAGCTTTCCTTGGTGTGCTTTGGGCACATTGCAGCTAAACTGTGCCAAGGAAAGCTGTTGACCTTGACTATTGTCGTCTATGTCACTACAGGCATGCTGGTACTTGAATTAAATGTCTTCTTACAAGGAACATGAATCTAGCACCTTATCGTAATTCAAAGCAGTACCTGTTAAGTAGTTCGGCTTCGTTGGCAGGTGGAACTGAAAGAGTCAACTCTGTGGCAAAGTGGTACAAGATTGAAAAGTCTTTTTGTAAGCAGTGTAAATATTTCTGATTGTGAACTTAAGATAAAGATGTTAGGAAATCGTTTGCTGGTATTGAATTAGTCAACAAACATTAGAAAAAGGGATATTGACAGAGCATCCCATCAAGTATAATTGTATGACCTCGTAAGCTTTTTGTAAAGCATCATCATTTCCATTCACTTGTTCCAATTTGCCATCCATCTCTGTGACCAGGAGCAATGTGTGGCATTAGAACACAGTGAGAATGTACAGAGATTGAACTCTTGTTACTGTGCCCCTGCATATTGCCTCTTTAGCAGACCAAGCTCTGTATAACATTACTACGTAAGTGGTGTGGGAAAAAACGCACAGATTGCTCTGCTTAACAGGCAATGCTGCGCTCTGATTTGCAAAATTTTCTGATTTCCGCTCCATTGGAAAATAATAAAACACACAAGTGCATTAATGCGACAGTGATAGATTATTTAATACAGGAATTGAGTTGACCCATTTACAATGTCTATAAAACTTTTTAAAAAATTGTTTTTTAATGATCTTGTGTGCTTAATCTTCCAGTCCCCAGTACGAGGCATGTGGCGTGTCGTACCTGATGCATACCGTATGTATGTCTTGGGCGTCTTCATGCTCCTGGCACTCATCTTGTTGATACTGGGAAGTTGTTCATCCAGGTAAGTAAAGTGCTTGTTGCCATGGCAACTGTACTATTGCTATGGACACTGTTTATGTCCTTGGCAACCAGCTCATTGCTATGTACATAGACAATGCATGTGATTGCAAATGCTGCATTTTGTTGTCTTGTCGGAGCCATAGTTAAAACATCCCACAGCTGGAGCATGACTTGCCCAGTGATGGCCTCTGTAGCCCTTTCCTGGTCATAATATGACTGAATCAACAGCTTTCCTTGGTATGGCAGAATGCTCACTCCCTGCACCGTGGGAAGGCTGCTGACCTGGGCATATCATCATGTGAGATGTTACCAACAATTTTCAGCTGAAATATTTTCTGTTAAGATGAAATTCAAGTGAAAAGGCTCAAGAAGACATCAATTTACATCTTGGCACTTTTTTGGGCAATTTTAGCCGGACAGAGTTAAACTGGTGAAATGAACAGTGAAATGTCACAAGAAAAGGGAAGGCTTAATTCTTAGGGAGTGAATGCTGGGGTATTACAATGCAAATCTCCCCTTTAAAAAGTACCAGCAAGTGACTGACTGATAGTGTAAGTGTCATCTGTGTCTGTTTTGTTATAAAAAAAGATGCCATCAGTCAACAGCTGTCTGCCGGGCACAGTGCAATGTGTATGGAGTGCCCCGAGGCCAGCTGGCAACTCAATCTGCAGAGGGTTGAGTAACATTGCCAAAGTAACAATCGTATCGTTGTACTTTTATCAGGAGGAAGCAAACGCTGACTAGGCGACAGAAGAGAAACTTGGCAGAAAAACGGGAATACGTCCAGAAGTATGTCAAGAACAAAAAGGTGAGTAATAATTATAATCTGGTGAATAAGCTTCACTCCTTTCAAGAACATGATGAAGAGACTTCTGTGGAGATCTGGGTTACTGGAAAGACGTTTTGTGTCAAGGCATACAAACTGCAAGTAACTAATCAACGGATCAAAACAAAATTCAAAACCTACAAGAATTTTCAAAAAAACAAGTATAACATGGATGTTTGAGAGAAATATGGATGTACTTGTGGAAATGAATTTCATGTGATAAGAATGTCCTTCACTTATGTTTGTTTTTACCTCCAACTTGTCAGTCAGCTGAGGTTATAGTATGGTCCATTGTCCGCCGTCCATCCATTTGTCAACAATTGACATTTTCAACCTCCCCTCTAAAACTATCAGCCAGATGCATTCCAAACTTGGTGGGGATCTAAATTGGAGGAGTCTCTACCAGATTTGTTCAATTGGTCATGCTCCAGGGATTTTTTTAAAATCTTCAGTAGATTTTTGTGTTCAGTTTTTGGCAAATGGGGATAAGTTTTCTCCAAAAGTGCTGGTTCAGTGGCTTCAAAATTGCATAGGGGCACTTCTAGGGACCCCAAGACTTTAATTTGTTCAGCAGGTGGCACTTTGATTTTTTTTTGTTTTTTGGTCAGTAAAAGCTGTTTTTTTCCCAGCTTCTCTGAAAGTGCCACTCAGATTGTGCTAAAACGTAGTAGGAATAGATCTTTAGCATGAATGAAACTTGTTAACTAGGCAGTCATGCCCCAGATCTCTGATTTTTAATGAATTTTTTAGTTTGGGTAATTGTTAGTCAATGTGTAAGTTCCTGTTAATTATCATGTAAGTCAGTGTGAATTGTCATAGTGATTCACATTTTAACTTCTCCAAACCTGTCTACCAGACTGACTTGAAACTCGGTGGGGATAAGCCTTGGGCCAGTCTCTATTAACATGATTAAGTGCCTAAGTGGTCATGTGCCAGTGACTTTTGGATTTTTTTTATTTTTATTTTTTGGAAAATGTTCGTAGTTTTCTTCTATAAAGCCACTTGACCTTTGGATTGGAAATTGTACACCAACTGTTCTGGGTACCCATGGAATGGATGGGACTTTTTTTCTTATGTGTTAAGAGGTACAGACCTATGTCAGATTTATTTTTAGTTGCAAGTATCAAGGTCAGCTGAGGACGGGCTGTTCAAACAGCCCTCTTGTTTAATTTTGCTACATACATGTAGGTGAACATTGCTACTCTGAACAATTTATGTTTTGTAACTGTTTTGTATGGTTGCATAGGTATAGTTTCTACGAATTACATGTATTTTGACAGATGAGAAATATTAGAGTATGTGGTTTGTTTTGTTTTGTTATTGTTATTATGTCACACATGTACCCCCTGATGCTAAATTGTCCTGTACTCTCTTAAGAGTGTTGGAGGTGCATGTTGGTATTTTGTATAATTTGTAACACGAAGCGAAGGGTTGGATCCTGCTATCATACCCTGTGTAGTCCAACCGGCTTCACCAGTAGTGTGGCTAGTCAGGGACTGAAAATTTCAATGGCTGCAGTGTGGTACTGTTAAAGATGTAACATACGTTTGTTATGCGATAATAGAGTACGTTGGCAACAGTAGATGTTGCTAACATCGAGTTAAGCTTAATGTCTAGGGTGAGCTTTGATGTTTGCTAGGACTAGTTACAGTCAACCTCCATTGTTCAGTGACATGGTGTGGCAACCTAAATGCAAATTGCATGTAGTTTTTGGGTGCTTTTGTCTCCCAAATGTATTTATGGGAGGAGGCATTCTTGGTAGTGTCATAGAATATCCTAGTGACCAGCCTCTGCCCACTTTATATAGGAATAAAGCTGGCGCAGAGAGGGGGTATTTACTCAAATACGTATTGAGATACACAATAAAGAAAATTTTCTTGAATAATTATAAAAATATAGGGATATTAATTGAGTATCCCTTAAAGATGTGTAGCAGCTGTGAAGTGGGAGAGATTGAGTTACTCCCAGCATTATACATTCTGTGATACTTGTGATGAAAAAATAAGCACAGACAGTACAAAAATTAAGCATAATACAAAAGCAAGTATGCTTATTTTCCCATCACGTTGAGACCAAATGGTTCCATGGTACAAAGCTGATGAATCCAGAAAAATTCTCTCTTTAGTCTCAGTGTTTCTGTCTTTTTGAGTTTGGGTGGTGTTCGAATATGTTGCAAGATCTGAATCTTGAGGTTCAGACCATTGTGGTCTGCTCTGGCAAAATGTCTGCCTAGAGGCTGTAGTACATGTTTCTTGTTTATGTAGTACGTAGAAATGCTCCCACATCCTGTCCATCAGCTGAGGAGATGTCTGACCTACATATTGTTTGTTACAAGTACCGCAGGTCAGAAGATAGATCAGGTTGTTATGTTTGCAGGAGCCACCTTGCAGTGTACTGTGTGAATGTCCAGTGTGTGAGCTCTTGACTGTGCCCGACACATCTAACCTGGGGCAATACCTGCAAGTACTAGACTTGCAGGGATTTCATTTCATGGGGTTTTCCATGGTTGCAGTTTGCTCAACTGAGTATTTTGTTCAATATTTAATCAACATATCCTTCAGATTTGTGGCTCTCAATGTCACCTCTTTGTCCCCTAAAACTCTACCATATTTGGAGGCCTGTATTGTGCCCCAATTGTCCTGTATAATCTTTCTAAGGGGTGGTGATGTGGGGTGATCTATTGTGATCAGGAACAGTTTGTCCTGATGTGCATCACTTGTGTTCTGTGCATTCCTATGTTGTAGAAGACTGTGTCTGTCTAAATGTTGTAGAAGACTGTGTCTGTCTAGAGCCTTTACTTTGTCATATGTGTCATTAAGGAGCTTGGTTGGATAGCCCCCTAGTGTGTAATGATGCATAACCTGTGTTGCAGGTTTTTCAAAATCTTGTTGGTGGGTGCAGATATGTTTTACCCTTAGTAATTGTCCATATGGGCCTGCTGTTTTGCTGTGTTTGGGATGTGCAGACCTATAGTATAAATAGGTGTGCGTATCTGTTGGCTTAGTGTGAAGCTAAGTGCGCAGTTTGTTGTTCTCATCAAACTTGACCATGGTGTCTAAGTATGGTATTTGTACAGAAGAATGTTCTTCTGTAAATTTAATGGTCGCGTGGCAAGAAATCCGATTTTGTATAAATTCTTGGAGAGTAGTTTCTCGTATGTTTCCATATATAAAAAATATCATCAATTGGTATTTTGTATAACCCTGTTTCTAATCTTGATATCTATAAATTTATCAAGTATCAGTCATTTATCACCTCTTCAGTGACAAGACAAGTGAATTTTGATGTAAATTTTGACACATTTATATGTACAAACCTATTGTTATTTGTTTCCAGAAGTGAATACTTTTGTGGTTTTCATACCTCCAGCACTAAAGAATTACTGGACTATTTGACACTAGGTTGCCCATGTGTGTTATATGATTGGGGCTATGATTACATAATTTTGTGAGTGGTGACAGCCAGAAAATGTTTGTATTTTTTATCAGAAGTTTCTGGTGAAGTATACACATTTAGGACAAGACTTTCAATGTGGTTGGAATTTTGTGCCATTTGGAAGAGTGTTATAGTTACCTTGAAAACATTAATATATCGAGGGTCCATTTAAATGTGAAAGAATTTCATGCCATTTTGAAATGTGCTTCTGTTGACCTTTGTGCACAGACATTGAAACAATGTAAAGTATTTATAATAAAAATAGTGACATGCTACGGTTTGTGCTCATTTCTGAAATGTCATGCTGATACTATATATTTTCTCACCATGACAGCAAACACTGTACCAAGAATACCTACAACAGAGTGTGGCTGAACACGACATGTAAAACTGGTCATATGATGTTGGACTGGTCACCACGGCAACAGAGAAGGCCATCTTTACACAGCAGGCTGGTGCTATCCCAACACTTGAGCTCAAGGACAACTCTCATGCAAATTAGATCAAAGGCAGCAATAAATAGGGGGGTTTGTGGGTAAATGTAATTCTCTCCTGTAATGTCTTGCTTAGTGCATTTGTTCAAAAATGTACTTAAGTCCATTTTGTAATATTTACAAAATCGTATCTGTTTTCATGTAAGTTATTTGAAAAATGTCAGATTTTATTTATGTGCTGTGTGACTAGCCATTTTGAATTTATTGTACCGGGTCATTGTATGCAAATAGACAGTTAGTTCACATCAATTAGGACAGAGAGGAGGTGCACCAATCACCAGACTGTAACTGTAGCAACCCATTAATTGTAAAACGAACAGCCGGAAAACAGAACAGAAAAAAATTTGTTGCAAACTGGGTTGAGACAAGTCTGTTGGAGGGTGCTGCATTATCATTAAGGTCAAGTCCAGTGTGGTTCTTCCAGCATGATTATATAAGTCGTGTATCAATATTTATTGAAGCACTGGTTATTGTCTATTGACACATGCTGTAATATCCTAGACTGTAAGTACGTACAATGTAATCATTGAGGAGCATTTGTTTTACCCTCTGCACTGGCACAGGTTATAGGCAAGTCATAAAAGAAGTTGGCCAATCACACACCAGCATTACTGTTTTCCTCCCAGTGAGTGGCCGCTGTTGGGGGGGGGGGGGGGGGGGGGGGGGCAGTGCCCTGGTACAGAAAATCAGAAAATTAACCCTTTGAGCTCTGGTCTCCTACAAAAAAAACAAAAAAACAAAAAAATGATCCTCTAGCTGAAGATTCTTCCATCTATATCTCTTCTGTTGTATAGTGTAACAAAATGCACAGCATTTTCAAATTCAAAATCTTACACTATTTGATTACATATATTGATTCTGGGATAGGAAAGAATTTCAAGTTTTCACTAAATGTCGACTAATTGAAATTGTAAGACTAAGTTATTGTAATTGAAAAGATATATTTTCCCAGTATCACCTTTGTATGTATGTATGTATGTATGTATGTATGTATATATATATATATATATATATATATATATATATATATATATATATATATATATATATATATATATATATATATATATATATATATATAATGAAATACACCTTGATTTTAATCATGTAGCAACCAGGCAGATTGATAATTGTATGATAAGCATAGTCTGCTAATATTCTATGTGGTTCTTGCCATTGTGATGTACAGAGAAACATATTAAAGCCAACCAAAGTTGAATTGGGTTGATGTATCTTATGAAACAATACAAATTTGGCCTGTTTGATTATCATTGTCAGAATTTGTGTTTTGAGGCTTTGACTGGAAACTCTTAAGTATGTGACTTACAAACAAAAAATAATTGTTCTACGGGCATAACCAAATAACAACAGCACTCGTAGATCACAGGCATTATTATATATACATTTGGTGTCTCTAAAGCATTGGAAGAGTAGGAAAAGCTTGTACCTGCATTTTCCATGTGTGCAGTTGATTACATGTGTATGTGCAATTGTTACAACGTTTGAACTAGTTTGGATTTTGCTGGTTTGCCTGAAGTTTGTGCCCTTCTTATGTTCAATGATTGCTGGTAGGAATTAAGTAAAGAAAGTAAAGGGGTTTTCAGTACACAAATACGCTAAATAGAAATGCTCAGTATGCCAAGATGGGAAACCTAGCTCTTTACTCCCTCCTCCACTTTGGACCAATGTTTTGAACACAATAAGTATAACACCAAAAAAGAATAAGGCTAAATGTGGCACCTTTAGCCCATTGTTTTGCTTTTCCTGATCCCAGCAAGGTGTGTTTATGGGTGGGGGTGGTTATTTGAGCATAGCTGCTCACTGGGAGGAATATGGTATTATTATTTCATGGCTAAACAAGTGAAACTGGGTCACTTGTGTCAAACTGATACGTGTAACGGTCATATACTGGTATTTCATCCTTCCATTTTCATAAGTTATTGATAAAGTTCTTTGTCTCAGTGTGTGTGTATTTACATGTGGAGAGCAACTCTTGTATTTTGATGATCTTGCTGAGGGAAAATAATGAAATTATCTCGGTATTGAGTTTAAAGTATATGTACTCTGAAGAAAATATTTTATTTTTGTATTTGATTCAAAACTGCATGTTATGCTTCCAATTGTATGTTTAATTTGTGTGTTCTGTTTGTACATGTATAAGTGAATAAAGTGAAGATTTGGAGTGCAGCCTTGTTTAATGAACAAACATGTGAAAAAATTAATTAATATATATATGTTTTAAATGTCTCAATTTTGCAGAACCAAAAATTGTTGCACCATTTACAAAAAGAAAAGCATTGTTGGCAAAAATTTGTATGCATGTATGATGTGTTGTGCCCCTTTTTCATCAAAAAGGAGGGAACAAACTTATCTCTCATGGATAGGACCACATCCTGGGTATGACCAAAACATGATCTTGAGATATTGCCGAAGTTTGCATGACACTCAGTTGGGCCACACAGAAATTATGAGGATTTAAAGAATGGAAAGCAGAGGAAACTTGATGTTATTTAACAGTTGCTCAATTCTAAAATGATATTTCATGATAAGGTTCATATTGACAGATACCAAAACAAGAAGATACGCGTATGTGTACAGTTGCCTGCTGAGCATAAACAGGGAGGAACATGCACGTTAATAGTTGCCTGCTTGACATACTGCATAGAAGAGAAGGAAAATTAGATGTACCTCTGAATTTGATGCCAGCCTGCATTTTCCTCGTGATATTCATCACTGCTCATCTTGATCAAAAGAATGTATATCCATGGTACTGGGCTATTTAGGCACTGTCTGTAGTAGAGATGCATAGTGTCTTTGATCTACACAAATCTCATTCAAATATTACACCAAGTAAGTTGATATTTTAGGGGAAGATGATGCAAGACAGGATAGTTTGAGAGTAAGGAAAATTGCAAGTGGAGTTTAAGGGTATCATATTTATCAAAAAATAAAAATATTAAAAATATGCAACAGGACTAGACCTATTGTTTGGTGTGAAAGTAATAATTTAAAATGTTAAGAAGTCTTGAAAGCAAAAATTGATCTTATATTATTTGAAGCTGAAAGTTGTGGTTTCAAGCTTCTTTTTTTTTTTTTTTACATGTTAAAAATAGTCATGGGGACTTTTTTCTTCAAGTTAACAATCAGATATATTTATGGAACATCATATTTGGTGATTATGCAAGAGGTGTTCACCATTTACTCTGAACCAATGAATGCTGGAATTCGAGGGGAGGGGGGGGAGGGGGAAGGAACCAACTGGTTCATGCTGGTGACATCCCCTTAAAGCTCAAAACAAGAACTGTGTATTTTGTATACATGTATAATACTTAATATCTAGGGGAAACCCTCATATCACTAATCAATAGCTACAATTAATACATATAATTACCAGAACAATGTACAGTCCCAAGTCAATTTAGCAGATGCAAATTTAGTGGACATTTGAATGTAACTGACTTATATTATGTCTCCAAAAGTTCAAAACCACTAGTTATGAAGGATCACTTTACCAGACCATCAATATATTAAACAGACTTTTTTGGTTATATCCCTTCAAGCCCATTAAATAAACTTTGACAGTATTTTGATTTTGTACCAGATGCATCACAGCCAGTAGCCTCCAGCTTGGGAAATGAATATTCTTATCAGATTGCTTATCATAGTAAACACAAGAGAATAGAACAAAGATAATATGTACAACCAAGAGGCCTTTGAAGAACTGTAGATAAAGCTTGTACAAACTCTAAATATGGTGAGACCATCATGTTACTATTTTGGTCCTGTGCGTTTAAGGTTTTCAAAATATAAAGATTGTACTTCCTCAAATTATTCAGGGAATACTGTTACGTACATCTCTTTATGTGTTCAATTCTAAATCAACTCTTTTAAAGTGGTCCAAAACAGATGGAAGTGGTTTGATTTAATGGTGAGACTGTCATGTTACTATTTTGGCTCTGTGCGTTTAAGGTTTTCAAATATCATTGTACGTAAATTATTCAGGGATCCAACATCCAATTACATCTCTTATGTGTTCAATTGTATTAATAAACTCTTTTAAAGTGGTCCAAAAGAGAGTGAAGTAGAGTTTGAATCAATATTTTGAATTTCCATAACTTGTGTTCAAGCAGGAAATGTTCACGTGCTCAAGAAAAAAAAAACTGAAGAAAAAGCATTGCAAAAAAGTGCTAGCCAACTGAACAGGAGAAGTAACACTCTGTGTAATCAGCAACAAATTGTGATGCCATATGCTGGTTCCCTGTAAAGAAAAGAAATGTAATTTTGTGCATAATGAGTAGGGGATAACTAGAACCTCTGAACTTGACAGATTGCCGAATATTTTATAGAAACCTTAAAATGCAGTTTGGAGACTGAATTTATCCTGCATATGAAGAAACCCTTACCCGCTTGCCTTAAGACTGAGATTAAGATGAAATCAACAGCCTTCCTTGATGTGGGTCTGGCGTTGTGTGCCGAACCCACACGCAGGAAGGCTGTTAACTCTAGTTGTGTGACATTGATTGAAATTGTTTTTCATTGATGTTTAAATTACTGAGAAACCTAGAAGCAGGGGGCATTTTACCTCAAGCCAGTTTCGGCTGGTCTAAGGGGTAAAGTAAGTGATAATCTGGCAGCAAAGTAATTTACCATAATAATTTCCAAGTGTCAAAGAGTCAAACAGGAAGAGCCTAAAGACCATTATTGTAATTTAAGCCAAGGTAGCTTTACATGATTGCTGTGGGTGTATATAGCCAGGCACTTGCAGACAAACTGATGTTTGAGTTGTGCCATAATGAACAGTTAGTTTCTGGAGATGCAGCCTCTCCCTTGGGGGAAAATTAAGAAAGGACAAAATCTGTCCAGGTATTAATCCTAATTGATGTCAAATCTTTAGACCTCAATGTCATATCCTGTCCGTTAACTTCTTAACAAAGCTGGTGGTTGAGTCAGCTGGGTAAGATTCTTGCTGTGGCATCCCTGCTTGTCCCCACGGATAACACCATGGACATAAATAATGACAAACAAAAAGTATAAAACCGCCTTACACTATGATGTGCACCTAATTTGATGTACAAATGTCAAGGTTTGGTGGAGATTGATAATTTGGATTATGGCAAAGAATAAGCTTGTTTACACAATGTAGATATCCTCAGTAACTATACCATGTCAACAGTCTCTGTGGATAGGGAAGCCTTTGATATGCACCACATCTTGAGAAAAGTTGGGGCAGTTCATGTCTGGACATCTCTCATTTGGACCAATTTCCATTTCTTCTAATGGCAGCTTAAAGAGATTATTTTTATGATGTGTAGGGAGTTAAGAGGTGTGGTCAGAATATTTTGGAAGTTCCACATACCTCGCTAGCTTGCCAAGAGAACAAGATTAAGACTTTGCAGTAGAATACTTTTTCATTCACTTGGAAGAAAGTTTACAGTGGAATAAAGCTTATCTATGATGATGAAATGGAACTGATTTTGTTTTATTTTCTGGATTATAATTCCATGTGGTGGTTTACTCTCTAAGGCCACCCCAAATATACCACTGTCCAGTGGTCCAGTTTCAGGGGCTCTCGCTCAACAGACACATGCCTGATTCACCTCACAGACTTTGTACGCAAATAAATCTCAAAAGGAAACTATGTTGGTATGGTCCTTTTGGACTTACAAAAGGCTTTTGACACTGTGGATCATGCTATTTTGGATAAAAAATTAGAATCAATGGGTGTCGAATCAGTTGACTGGTTCAGATCTTACTTAGGCAATAGAAAGCAATGGGTGTCGGTAAATGGAGTTGAATGACAGCCTCTACAGGTCCAGTGTGGGGTCCCCCAGGGGAGCATTCTAGGGCCATTGTTTTTCTTATGTTACATCAGCGACATGCTCAGGTGTACAGGTCAAACTTTTGCAAAAACGCGGATGACCGTGCACTATTAATATCTGGTAAATACCCGTATGCCATCGCCCAAAACCGAAGCAGAGAACTCTAGTCATGTAAAGAGTGGTTAACAGACACCAAGCTGTCACGCCATCTAGGTAAAACAGAGTCTATAATCTTTGGGTTCAAGAGAAAATTGAAACACATTAATGAATTCTCAGTTTCCTGCAATGGCTCAAAGATAAAGCAGTCAAAGGCTGTCACATACTTGGGTGCCACATTAGATGAATTGTCTGGAGAAACCATGGTCAATAACCTTATAAAAAATCAAATTCATGTTTAAAATTCCTTTACAGACATGCAGCATCTCTCAATCAGAAGACCAGAAAAATCCTTTCATCAGCATTAATTCAGTGTCATTTTGATTATTGTTCCTCATGGTTTTTAGGCCTCAACAAAACATTTGAGAAAAGCTTCAAATATCCCAGAACAAAATAGTCTGGTTTATTTTGAATTTAGATCAACATGACCACATTGGTCAGAAGGAATTAAATAGTATCCACCTGCCGAAGGTTGAAGACCATGTACGTCAGTTAAGACTCGACCATGTTTTCAAAATTATAATGGAACTGTCCCATCATACATGCAACATGATGATTTTACTAAAATCAGTGAGCGGCATGGATACAACACGAAAGGTCAAAACATAAACTTTTTTGTACCTACTGTAAAAGGGGCAGCCACATTTTTTTTTTTTTGTTAGAGCAATCAATGACTGGAATGAACTCCCTTTGGAAATAAAATCAACTGATACTATAAAACTTTGAAAACGCAAGTACAACCTTTTCCTGCAGGAAAAGCTAGAATGACTGAAAATGATTCCTTTATGTAGTATTAAGATTTCTATTTTGGTATTATAACTTGATTGAAGGTGCTAATCTGCTGTAAGAATGAATGCAGGTGCTATGTTTGGCATTTAAGTTTTATTTATATCACATTTTAAAACTTATGTACACATATAAACCATTGTTTTCAGTATGTTTATATTCATTTATATTTTATACCAAGGACCCCAATGGGAATAAGCCAGGTCAAACTAGCTTTCTTGGGTCATCTGGTGCTGGTCAATACTTTGTTTTTGTAACCTGATTTTAGCTTGTATATTAACTGTCTCCTATGCCTTATTATTATCCCCCGCCCACGAAGTGGGCGAGGGGATATGGTAATGGGCACCGTCCGTCCTTCCGTCCTTCCATCCAAAACAAATTTTGTCCGGCCCATATCTTCTACATTATTAATGCTACCTCTTCGAATTTTTTGTGGTGGGTAGACCTCAGGTAGTAGGTGTGCATAGGCATTGTTTTGTGTGGCTAATTACTTGCATTAATTAATTATTTAACAAAGTTCGTTAAGCAAGACAAATTTTGTCCGGGCCATATCTTCTAAACTATTAATGCTAGCCCTTTGAATTTTTTATGGTGTGTAGACCTTAGGTAGTAGGTGTGCATAGGCATTGTTTTTATGTGGCTAATTACTTCCATTAATTAATTAATTAACAAAGTTCGTTAAGCAAGCTCAAGATACAATACAAATTTTGTCCGGGCCATATCTTCTAAATTATTGATGCCAGCCCTTTGATTTTTTCATGGTGGGTAGACCTTAGAGGGGATATGGTAATGGGCACCATCCGTCCTTCCGTCCGTCCATGATTACTGTGGGCGGGGGCTATGGCTAGCGTCAGCGGCTACTGGTTTCAATTAAACATGATTCGATTTCCGTGACACTGTTTTACACTTTTACCTTACCCGTCTGTTTATTTTGTAACACATGTGATTTGAGTTCTGTAATACTGTATTCAATTTTTATTTTACATTTATGTTTAATCTGTAATTTGATTTGAGTTCTGTGATATTTAATGTGTCATGCTCTTAACTTATGTTCCACTATTTGTCAGTGTTTCTGTCTTTTGTATTTATGTTATGTACTGTCTGTTGTATTAGGTTATGACTAGCACCAAATAAAGTCAAAGTCAAATCAAAACAAATCATATCAAATCAGTGTCTTGAGAGACCACCTGTCTTGAAAGATCACCTACATTGAATTTACAATACTTTGCATTTTTTCCCTTTTTTTTTTTTTTACCTGCTATGAAAGACCACCTGTCTTGCGTCCCAGAAATTGGTCATCTTAACCCATGATGTTTCTGGACAGGTTTCACTGTATGTGGCCTGCATTGGGCAGGAAAAATGGATGAATATACCATTCTGCTGGCATGGAGAAAAAATACCTTGTTTGAGGGGAGCAGTACATAAGGGGACTGGACAAGTGTGTTGGGAAACCTGTTTGTTCACACAAACCAGATAATTGCCAGACCAGTTTCAAGGGTAACAAGTCTAGGTGGCTGATATGTAATGCATCGGGCATGCCTCTATACACCACACAGCATGGGTTACAGCAGTCTCGGTAACTTCTGTTATATCATAAGTCATTATGATGAATTCTCTTAACCACCAGTTCTGGCATGTTAACTCTTTCCCCCTTGAATTAAGACTGAGTCAACAGCTTTCCTCGGCATGGGTTGGGCACTCAGTGCACTTAGTGCCCAACCCATGCCGAGGAAAGCTGTTGACCTGGGTCATGTTGTCTTGACAGGTCTCATCTTCAATTCTCAGTCAAATTGTTTTTTATTGCTGTTGAAATCAGTAAAAAATGCTGAAGCAGACGACATTTGACCACCAGCCGGTTTTGGCCGGTTTAAGGAGCAAAGGGTTAAACTGCATGGTTGGATCCAAGTGAAATCCAGCCTCTTTGATAGGAGGCTGTATATTATGGGGGGACACTACACCCATGTTGAGATGGAAAAACACACACACACACACACACACACACACACACACACACACACACACACACACACACACACACACACACACACACACGCACACACACACTCATACACACACACACTTCAACAGTGGTTCTTGCATTGCTCACACATTCCTTGTCTTTACTGTAGCAAGGGAAGCCAACACATACACATAACTAAGCAGGCAATAATAAAAGTGTGTTTTTTATTGCCTGCTTAGTTTACACTGGTAAAAGGCTCCGAAACATGTTAAATAGTTACCCGCTGAAGAACCTTTAATTTATTTGGGCTAATACAGCCTATGTCAAAATTTTAAAGAGGAACGTGTGCAATATGGACAATAGTACTTCTATATGTATATAGGTTAGACAGGGACAGGTTAGCTTATGGAGAGTAAAGAGTTCAGACTACGGAATAGGGTAATGACTACTAGGAAGTGGTTTTGGACAAAAAGACACAAATACAATGTCCTGTTGAACTTTGATGGCAGCTCTGATGATGTACAATTTTGATGTGCAGCTCTTTGTTTTATTCTTAAGATTATGATGTACAATTTTGATGTGCAGCTCTTTGTTTTATTCTTAAGATTATGATGTACAATTTTGATGCGCAGCCTCCCATTTTTTTATTGGCTCATCTGACTTGTAAGTGAGCTGAGATTATAGGATGATGATTCATTGTCTGTCGTCCATCCATTCACATTTCACATTTTTTTACTTCTTTTCCAAAACCACAGATCAGATTCTCTTCAATCTTGATGGGAATGTACCTTGAATGGGTCTGTACCAAGTTTGTTTGAATGCTCAAGCTCCAGTGATTTTTAGATTTTTAATGATTTATATTTATATATTTTTTTTTTCATTTTTTGGACTACTTAAGCGGAACTGCTTTTAATTATAAGAAGACTGTTAGATTCATATTCCATGTGAAAAAAACTTCCATTCATGTACTAGCATGCCTATACATACAGTTCCAGAGAATACGATGGTCTAGGTCAACTTCATTCTTCGGCACACTAAACACTGAGGAAAGCTGTAGAATCAGTCCATACCTTGGCACTGAAAGAGTTAATGGGTACATTCCCATTAATTACAGGTCAAGTTAATGGGGTTTTGCAATGGTAAGTCATATTTTTTACTTTTCCAAAACCGTCGACCATCATTTCAAACTTGGTGGGGATGTTCCTTGCGTAGGTCTTTTCCAACTTTGTTCAAATGGTCATGCTGCAGTTATTTTTGGATTGGCTCAGCTAACTGACTAATTGGGCTGAGCTTTTAGGAGGCCGAGTCGTCTGGCGTCCAGCCGTCCATTCATAATTACATTTTCAATTTCTCCAAAACCATCATCCCGATTCACTTCAAACTTGGTGAGGATGTGCCTTGGGTGGATCTCTCCAGAATCATTACTCAGATTAAGCTGAAACGTTAATTGTAAAAAGATGAAACAAATTGTTCACTGGGTGGCTTTGCTATGGATTCCTGATTTTTAATGATTTTTTTTCAATTCAGGTTCTTATCAGAAAATGCCCCTTTCCTGTTGATCAACATGTAAGTCAATGGACATTCTAATGCTTATCCACATTTTTTACTTCTCCAAAACTGCCAGCAAGATTGACTTCAAACTTGGTGGCAATGTACCTTGAGTGGGTTTATACGATATTTGTTCAAATGGTTATGCTCCAGTGATTTATATATTTTTAATTTTTTTTTTTTTTTTTTCTCTTTTTGGGGGCAAATCTCAAAAATCTTCTCCAAAACCACTCATCCAATTGCTTTGATATCACACAGGAACACTTCTAGGGACTCCTTGCTCTTAATTTGTTCACCAGGTGGGGTTTCATTTTTTCTATTTTTTTATGTGTGTTTTCAATATTTTTTACTTCTCCAGAAGAACTCAATCAGAGTAAGCTGAAACTTTGTGGGCATGTATCTTGTGAAAGGGCCAAACACACTTGTTCACCAGGTGGCGATGCTGTGGACTCCTGATTTTTAATGATTTTTTTAATTCGGGTAGTTAAACCTTGATTTTGTGGGACAAGCTTAGGTCAGCTGAGCATGGGCTTTTCTCGCAGCCCTCTTGTGTATTCATTTTTGGCAAACTCTTAAAAATCTCCAAAATTGCTAAGCCAATTGCTTTGAAATTGCATGGGGACATTTCTGGGGATCTCATAGACCTTAATTTGTTCAACAGATAGCACTGTGATTATTTTCACTTTTTAAAGAATTTTTGTGTGTTTTTACAATTGACTTTTTCTCCCAAATCTCTTCACAGTTAATGCAAATGTATGTGGACTTAATCTCCACCAAATTTCTTCACAACATGTATGTGGTGGTGCTGTCATTTTCTGATTTTTTGACAAATTGAAAAATATCAGGAAGGGGATATGTTCATGTAGGCAACAGTGATGGTGGTCTTAAACAAAGGTGACCTTGATATCATGCTGAAGCTAACATTATGTACAATTTTGATTTGCAGCTCCCCCCCCCCCCATTTTATTCCAGCTGAAGAATAAGACTAGAGTCAACAGCTTTCCTTATGTCCAACCTATGGCAAAGATAATTGTTGATCTGAGGCATAATGTCAGGACAGGTCTTATCTACAAGTCTGTTAATGACAAATTTACACAAGGGACATGTTGACAATTTGAGCTAGAAAGGATTGATGGGGTCTCAAGTGAGTTCATGAGCTCACTGCACACAGCACACAAAGGGGTGACCTGGGTCTTGGTGTTACGCACAAAACCCTGGGCAGACATGGTACACCACCTGCTCTGGACACTTCCTGTAATTGTAGGTGCAGCACACAATGTGCATGCATGAGGGCTTTGTGTTTGGGACCACTGAACCCTCCTCCCCTGTACCTGAGTTACCTGTGAAACGACCTTCTGTCCCCTGGCAAAGGTGGCACCATGGGCATGTGCACCTCGTATCCTCATGGCCTGCCTGCTCTCAGCCACGTCATCCCTCTAGACTGCATGAAGCTATGTGCATTGTAAGAATAAAATTTTAACAGAGTACATTTTATTTTTGGTTACTTCCTCCTGAGCCAAATTATTCTTGTGTGTGCAGACCAAAGAAATAGGACATCTCATCTAAATCTAAACTATTTACATTCAGATGTGTAAAACAGACCTTTCTAAAGTTATGTTGAAACAACAAAAGAAGATTTTGAACCAAAGCCAACAGAAGATGGTTTAATCAGGTGAAGACAGAACACCATTACTGTCATTGTGCAATAAGAATGTTTTCAAGTGCTTCAAAAATTAACTGAAAAAATTTCACTGAAGCTTTGCCTTTTCTCTTTTGGACTCTGTGCACAGCAAGTCTGTGTTAAAATACATGTTAAAATTGTAATTATGTTCACAGTGTTGCATTGTAATTGGAATACAGTCAAACCTGTGTTAAGTGGGCGCCCTTGGGATCCGGCAAAAGTGTCCATTTAAGACAGGTGCCCACTTAGTGCAGGTCCATTAACATGGGAAGTATAGGAAACTGGGCCAGGCAACAGTGACCACTAAACACAGGTGCCCACTTAGTGGAGGTGCCCGCTCGGACGCAAAAAATAAAACTACAGCAGCATAAACTAAGTTCACAGTGATATATTTACATTTGCTCCTGTCCATAGTGTGACTAGTTCGACAAAAAGTGAACTTATCATCATGATGGTGACAGACACACAGGGACATTCAACGCGTCCATCTTTGATACTGATGCCCATCGTCTTGTATACCCAGTGCCTGTCTCGGGCATGCTTACCATTTCTGTACACAACCAGTTGTAGATAACTTTCATTATCATTGTTGCACCTCGGTTCCTTTTAAATGATGAAAGCAGGATGGGAAATTACTTCTTATTCAGATATTTTGCAAGTCCTGTCAAATGTGAGTATTTGAGTGACAAAATCTAGCGTTGAGTCGTGGTTATGGATAACATTTGTGACACAAGTTTTATGGTATTTTTTTAAGCTCTGCTGACCATAGGTTGCAGAACTTATCTGCTCACTTATGTCTGTCCGTCCATCTCTCTGTCTGTTCATCAGTCTGTCCATTTGTAAATTTTGCTTGTGGGTGGATATATATGTAGTCCACAGTTTTCAAGTTAGCCCTATATAACTTTCAGGACTTTCCAAGTTTATGAAAATTTAGGTCAAGTTTGATATTGGTGGTGCCACTATAGTGTTACATAATATATGGACCTACTTTCTCAAGGTCATAGAGGGAGTACATTTCAGAAAAAAAAATTATTGTGATGTCCTTGACATAGTAAATTGAGATGAAACTGCAAAACTGAAACCAAATACGCATTAGGCCAAATGTCAAATTTTGTAATCTGTTGTATGACCTTGTTGTACCACTAGTGTATGATCATGTGGAAGTTTGATGTTGCATCACACTGATGACCATGACTAATTTCTCAGGGTGATGAAGAAATACGTTTCAGGATATGAATTTTTGGGGATGGTCATCAGATTGTAAATTGGCAGAGCATTAGTCCCATGGGCCTCTTGGGGTTTGTTTGTGTGTGTGTGTGTGTGTGTGTGTGTGTGTGTGTGTGTGTGTGTGTGTCTGTCTGTGTGTGTGTGTGTGTGTGTGTGTGTGTGTGTGTGTGTGTGTTTACTCACAAAAAAGTCCTACAACTTGTGCCACAAACATTTGCAACTGCCACTTCCTGGTCTGTACAAAATAAAATCTGCCAACTGCAAGTTCTTGAAGAAGCAAGACACAGTTAAGCAGCTAAGGTCAAGATCAACTGGTTCATGTAGGTTATCAGTAAAGGACTCTGTAGGCAGATGGCCTAGGTATGTGTATTTTGCACCTATGTATCTTTAAAACTGCTGTACCTAGAAACAACTAAGTTCTTGTGGTAAATCGTTGCATATAGTTAAAATACTCCTGTAAATTTGATGACTTTTGCGGCAAAACCATTCAATGTATTGAATATTACTTCAACAATCTTATGGGAATACACACGTTTGGCACACCCAGTACACAAGAATTTTGTGTACTGGGTTGTAAATTCAGCCAAATACACATAAAATTGCTAATTGTGACCTCCTCATCTGTTTATATGTATGTCCCTGTGATCTGGAGAATTGGGAAAAGGTCACCCAAATGCAATCAAACATGTAAGTCTTATCCAGATACATAATCACACCAAGTTTTCTCAAATTCTTGTCTTATATGAAAACAATTCTGGTAGCTCATGTGTCTAAAAACTCAAGATTAATTTGAGGGTCATGTGTCACATGTTTTTTGGTAAAGTGGTCACTGTTTGAGCTTTGGAAAGTTGACTAAGTTTCTAATTGGCCGAGTATGGTTACCATGGTAACAGGCTGCAGTACACTAGAGGCCAGAGGCTGCTACTGGCCAAGGTGATAATGATCAGCTTCCTGATTGGTGTCTCAGTTTAGGGGGAGGGTCACATAGTTTTATTTCCTGAATGGTAACATAAATAAAAACCTGTCAAAGCAGGGCAGACCAAGAGTTGTACAGATAACATGGAACTTGGTCAATCATCGACACCACAATTATAAAACTGATTATCATAATACGTGTCCTACATTTTACACTTCTTTTCATTGAACTTAAGCAAACTCAGAAATGTACATAAAACTAATAAAGATATGCCTCATAGATGTTTTAATTCAAAGAAACAGCATGCTAAAGGTATATTACTGTCGCTTGCTCTGGTTACTGAACAGTTCAAGATTTTGGTGATAGAGACACTTAAGGTGGCACAAACAAAGCTAGGCACTTAGAGCAGTGCTGTCTTCAATCCGCTGTCCTGTTTTGGTTTTTATTTTTAGACCCATAAAACTATATATATTCTTCTTGCTTAGGATCTCTAGATTATATATACACCACGAAAAAATTTTTAAATATTTTTTTTTTTTGGCGAAAAACTGACATTTTACGAACGGGTCCAATTTAGAGATTTTTCTGAGGATTCTCGAAAAATATAGTGCTTATAAACTCAAAAATTTGCAAAATGAAACTTCGTAGACATGCCCACGACTGGTTTCTTGCGTTTTGGAATATGTTTTTTTCAGAGAGTTTTATGCACCCCTAAACATGAAAAAGTGTTCATCTTCACAAGCATCATAATGAATATTCGATTACAATTTATCTATTGCATTTATGGAAAAAGTGAAGGAACCAAACCTGGACATGACTACAAAGTTTCATTTTGCAAATTTTCGAGTTTTTAAGTAGTATACTTTTCGAGAATCCTGAGAAAAATCTCTAAATCGAACCCTTTTGTAAAATACCCATTTTTCGCCCAAAAAAAAGGATTTAAAATTTGTTTCTTGTTGTACATATAATGTAAAGATCCCAAGCAACAAGAATTTATATAGTTTTATGGGTCTAAAAATAAAAACCAAAACAGGAGACCGGGTTGAAGACAGCACTACTCTAAGTACCTAGCTTTGTTTGTGCCACCAATTCTTTATTCTTTTTACTTTGCTGTATATTGCATTTGAGACCATTAACAGGCCCAAGACCACATAACAGCAATCAAGATTTGATACATGTCATGATCGTTACCTTGTGTTATTGTGTCAACATGGCCACCTGGTTACATTGTAATACTGCAATAAACCTAAGCTCCAGTTTCTTAGCAATTTCAAAGTGCAAGTTGGGGAATCAGCAATAGGAGATAAAGTGACTGGTTAGTGCAGCATACCCATGCCAGACCATACATGTGGGTTAACCCTCCCCCTCCCCTAGCTGTAGTGCATCTTATGTACATGTAAACTCATGTGTCACACAGAATATCATGATCCCGGTCACTCACTGATTGTTGTCATGCACAATATTGTTTACCAAGTACATATATATGCAAGCAAAAGTCCAAGTCATGCAGAATATAAATGATACATGTTATTCAAATATCCTTGTCATACAGAATATGATTGATCCCCATCATTCAATGATCCTGTCATATAGAATAGGATTGATCCCCATCATTCAATGATCCTGTCATATAGAATATGATTGATCCCCATCATTCAATGATCCTGTCATATAGAATATGATTGATCCCCATCATTCGATGATCCTGTTATACAGAATATAATTGATCCCCATCATTCAATGATCCTGTCATATAGAATATGATTGATCCCCATCATTCGATGATCCTGTTATACAGAATATAATTGATCCCCATCATTCAATGATCCTGTCATGCAGAATTTAATTGATTCTCATTCAATGATCCTATCAAACAGAATATAATTGATCCCCGTCATTCCTGTCATTTTGAAGATAATCAATCCTCATCATTTCATTATCCCTATTATTATGAATATCAATGATATGTAGTACACATCAACTTATCCCAGCGACATTATGGTTCAACAAAGTTTACACATAGCATGACCCTTTTTTGTTTCTAGAAATGGGCTAGACCCTAATCTTCCAGCTTCCCTGGGCATGGGGTGCCACCTATATATATGTACTTCACCTTATCAAATGCTCGCCTTGAGGGCGTGGTATACTTTATGACTCTCATATCTAAATGTTTAATTTCTGTCTCTGGTTACCATCAAGCACCCAAAAAATTATATATTTTCTGAAAGAAAACATGACATCAAGTTTGATTCTGGTTCTGACTTTAGTATCTCTGTTGGTGTACTTTTCAATCCATGGACCATTAAAGATGGTGGTTACCTACAAACTGTTATGGTGTACATGTATCTCCTATCACAAATTAAAAACCTGATAGGCAGACTCCCATTTGGATCCTTACCTTTGACTTCGTGCACTATATACATGTATACTGGAAATATTAGAGTTGCAGTAGCCATGAAAAATTAATGGTACTATGAGGGGATGGCCATGAATTTTTGCCATTAATTTGCTGTTAACAATACATGTAATAAAGTTCAATCGGCCATGAATTTTAAATATTGAATGACCATGACTTCCACATATGCAAAAATAGTACCATGGCCATCTAATAATGGCCTTGAAAGTTTTTAAATTACAGGTATTTCATAACACTTTTTTTAGCATCAAAATTCACCTCATTAGAATAATGTTACTGAATTGAATGGTCTTGACTTGGCAACCAAGAATCACTGTCAATTAAGGTATGACCATGAATAACTGCATAATTAGACCTTACATATCAATGAATTAATGGTGATAAATGCTGAAACAATCTCTCTCTCTCTCTCTCTCTCTCTCTCTCTCTCTCTCTCTCTCTCTCTCTATATATATATATATATATATATATATATATATATATATATATATATATATATATATATATATATATATATATTTATACATATGTGGAGTAATTAATGGCCATGGATGTCTATGAATTAAGCTGTAAAAACAACAGATTAAGTGTTTGGAGTTAGGTTAATTTATTAAGACTATGGCACATATATATCCTTTGCAAAAAGGAAGGATATCAGTGCCTGACAAAACCAACACAATATCAAAATTTGCAGTACAAATTGAAAAATGGTGTGCAAATTACTATTAAGCTAATTATTTTGATGTAACCAAGCTAAAATTACATATATTTTTCAGTACATTAAGTCCAACTTATGCAAACTAAATTTTAATGGTCACAAAATTTTGTTAATGGCCATGACCTCATGAATTCAACTTAATTTTGGGTAGATTTGAACCAACTTATTAATATATGCAGTGGGATTGTAATATATGCACACCTTTCACAAAGATTACTGCCATTTATCCATAGATATTTATGTCTACAGTATAAATTTATATATATATATGTATATATATATATATATATATATATATATATATATATATATATATATATATATATATATATATATATATATATATATATATATATATATATATATATATATATATATATATATGAGTGTATGACCTAACCCATTATTTTTATATTATTCCCTTAAGGGGCACATGGAAACTTAAATATGTCTCTGGAAGTTAGAGATGCAGTTCCAACTTCTGCTTATAGTTATAGTTTGTGATATAGGCACATCCAATGAATATATGACTGGAGTCTCAGTCTTAAAATTATCGCTGGTTGGGGACAATTAAATTTTCTAATGTTGGACATCCTCAAAAGTACATGTACTGCTGAGATACCATTCAAACCCCCACCTGTTGGTTTATAATGCAGACACATTCAATGAACGATGCATCAAATTGTAACGTTGAAAATTATGCTAATTAAGTAAACCTCAAAATTTAGATGGTCGATATCTTCAAAACCATGAGAGATAAACAGTAATTTATGTTTTTTTAGATACATGTATATGTAATTGATAAAGGCACACCTTAAAGCAGTTCCAGTATGTCAAATAATGTTAATTAGATAAATACACGTGACGTCTCTGATAAACCCTGGCTTCAAGATTAGTGAAAGCCTTTGTACATGTATGTTTATGGTGACCTCAATGAATTTTTTTTATTTTGTTTAGATTTTATTCTATTTTTTAAATTAACAAAAAATTCATGACAAATTGAAAAATTATTGGAGTGCGACCATTAAATGAATTCAATAGAGACCCAGCTAAAGTACATCCCCAGTAAGTTTGAAATGAATTTGGTTGATGGTTTTGGGGAAGTAAAAAAATGTGAATTACCATTGCAATCTCCATTGTCTTGCACTATAATCAATATGAATGAATCCATCAACCAACAAGTACCCAAACTGAAAAAAAAGAAAAAAGAAATCAGTCTTTTTCATTATCACCTCCAAACTAACAATTTTATTTGACCATCCTAATGGTACATTTCCGCCACATTTCAGCACGATCTGAGTGGTGATTCTGAAGAAGTTAATATACAAAATTCATTTAAAAAAAAAATCACAGCACCAGCTATTAAACACATTAAGGTCTATGGGTCCCCAGAGGTGTCCGTACGAAGTTTCAAACGCTTGGTCAACTAGTTTTGGAGAAGAAGTCATAGATGTGAATTAGCATTGCAATCCCCTTTGGTTTACGTGGTAATCAATAGGAATGTGTGCATTAACTGACAAGTGCCCTAATTGAAAAAAAAAAATCATTAAAAATCACGTATCCACAGAACACCACCTAGCAAACAGCTTTGTTTGACCCCTCACAAGGTACATTTCCACCAAGTTTCAAGACAGTCTGAGTTACAGTTTTGGAGAAGAAGTTGAAAATTAAATTCAAAACTACCAAAATAAATAATGGTCTTGAACTTTTATATTGTTAATAGAAAATTAATGGCAAGAATTCATGGCCATCCCCTTATGGTACCATTAATTTTTCTTGGCTACTGCAACTCTAATATATCTACCTATCGGGTGATAGTAGCGCACATTTTTAATTTGGGATAGGATTATGTACACCAAAACATTTTGTGGGTAGCCACCATCTTTCCGTGGTCTGAAAAGTATTGATAGAAACTCGTTAACACTGTGTATTTATGGAAAGAACATGATCCACAAATTTCAAATTTGATTATAATTTCAACTTTCTGAGCAAATTGTTAAATAAACATTGAACTGAATGACAAACGTGCCACTTTCTGGACCCCTTCTTCAAAATAGATCTTTCTTCTTTCGGTTTTATTCAATCCTTATAACTTTTTCACATAAATAATGAACATTAGTGTGTCTAAAATGGAATTCAGTGATTTCAATTTCATTTTTTGTTTGGTTTTCTAGATATATGCTTTCAAACATGGAGATAGTCCAAATACGAAGAAGTTGAAAATCGCACCATACACAAAAATTTGTAAAAGAACAGAAAAATTCCCAGCAACACCCGGTGAACATACTAAGGTCTATGATCCCCAGAAGTGTCCCCGTGCAATTTCAAAGCAATTGGCCAAGTGGTTTTGAGAAGATTTCTTAAAGAGTTTACCCCCCCCCCCCCCACACACACACACAAATAAATAGATAAAAATGAAAATGCAATAATCACTGGAGCATAACCATTCGAGCCAAACTTGGTAAAGACTGGCCCAAGGTAGACCCCATTGAAAGTTTCAAGATGATCTGGCTAATTCTTCATAGAAAAATGTAAAAAATGTGAAGTGTAAATGTATGGACAACAAATGACTGATCTGACAAGTCAGCTGAGCAAAAAAACAGAAAATATAGGCATATTTCACAGTTTATTTTGAAATGATTGGTATTGACAGCAACGATACTCAACATGTGATATTTCTTATTTTTGTGGGCATAGTATTAGTCTTCTTGATTGCCATTGAAATTATGTATGATATAGCTTTTAAATATTTTGATGTTTTTACGAAGTTTGATTTGCATGAGGAATAATTGGCATAAACTTAATATCTTGAAGTGTTGCATCAAGACGGCTAAAGGTCAGTAGGCTTAAGTGAATATGATGATAATGATAATTATTATTATTTCCATTATGTGTTCATTGTAATAACTTTATTGTTAATAGGCTTGAAGTCATTTAAAAAATAGACACATCATTATGTTGATATTTTGTTTCCCCAACCTGATATGAGGATTAAAATATGTGCTCCGAGGCCAATTATGGGTTAGAACACCCCTTTTTTCCATTTATGTGACTGTGTTGAAAGATGAACTATAGACTCAGTTTTCAAAACGGAGATGTCAAATTGGCAGAAAAGCACAGAGGAATATTTGTGCATGAGGTATCCATGGAAAACATTGAAACATGGGTCAAATTTTTATATTTACTGTGAACAATCAATTCAATATATTTGTAATACAAATTCAAGATGGCTGCCTCTGGTCATGAGACATTCAACTGTAGTTAATTTTTACATGACATTCATGATGTGTGCTATTTTGTATTCCAGTTTAATTATGTACTAGACCTGTTTAAGTCAACAAATAACCTTTCAGTTTTTTAATGTAACAGGAGTGTTCGGATATGTCTCTTTAAATATGGCTTCAGTATAGACATGACATTTACTGTATCAGCTGATTGCAGGTGTGAGAGCATTATATACAGGAACTTTTTTAGTGTAACTTCATCACAATTCTACTCCATTCATTTAAGGCCACATCTCACACTCTTAGTAGTATGATTCTGCTGTTCATCGCACAGCAATTATTTTTGACCATGTAGTTCACAATACTTTGATCCAGAGAGATTCCTTTAATTGCCACCGGTTCTGGATTCCGTGACCGTGCTGAGGTCAACTGCCACATTCTAATTAATTGCCTTGAAATACTCACAGCGCTGTATACATTTAGGGGATAATCGACAGCCTTAATTGAAAATATAGTTCTTATCAAAAAAGGAATGGCTGAATGGAAAAAATAATAGATATCTGCACATTACCACGTATTCAAGTTTGATTCATGCTTATTTAATGAAAAATTATGCAGTGTTGATTGTCCTGGAGTTGAATTTTACTTTAACCTTGCCATAAGTTGCATCGGCTTTCTATTGAAAAAAAAATGAGTTGGCTGCAGTTGACAGTTAAATCAGGTTGCATATAATAATAACAGGCTAATAAATGACAAAATTGGCAGACAACAGATAATTAGAGGCATCAGGTGCCTGAAACTTATCCAAAAGTGTGAGTTTTATTAATTTTATACTGGTACCAACATGAACAAATCTGTTGCTAAATCTGGAATCCCACTGGTAAACGTGATAATTTGTATATTTCATATTTGCCCTTGCCTCATCTTGTCTCACATTAATCCAATGATGTATTTTTTTTCCTACACCAACACACAAAAATTCACCACAAAAAAGTCACTGTGCAAATAATTAAGGAACTAGACATTTTTGATGGCCCACATACTGTTTAATCATCTATATTTATGACAGAGTAAATTATTTCATGGTACAACCCTTGACAGAGTTTTATCTCCTCCAATATGATCATGGATTGCATTAGATATTTTTTATACAAAATAATTCCGAGCCAAATATTCCCAAATGGACCTCCTTTAAAAAAAAATCAGCAATGTTTGTCTCTGGGTAAAATAATACAAGATGTAACTAGAAAAGAAGATTTGCTTCAAAGCAAGTCTGTCTGTGTCCCTTCATAAGTTGTAAATATTAAATGCTACAACTTTTGTCCTTTGGTACTTCACATTCCAATAAGCTTATGGCTGGATCAAAATTTTGAAATGTCCAAATGGCGTTGACTTTTGACCATTACAGGTCACATGTAAATTGCAAAAGTGTACAGTGTTACAATACCTACAATTAAAGCCCCACATGAACCAAATCAGATGAAAACTGACCAAGTTATGACAAGTTGAAACTTTCAAAGGGCCAAATGACCTTTTCTTTTGCCCTTTAGAGGTTACATGTTCTTACAAAAATGTGCTGTGTTGTAATACCTACAATTTGAGTTCAACATGATTAGAATTGGATTGAAATTGGCCGAGTGATGGCTGGATGAAACTTTCAAAGGTCCAAATGACGTTGAACTTTGACCTTTAGCGGTCACATGTAAGTTTCAAAAATGTGCAGTGTTACAATAGCAACAATTTGAGGCCAACATGATAAAAATTGACCAAGTTATGGCTAGAAGAAAGCCATCATCGAAAATGGCATTCGACCTTGAAATAACCTTTGACCTTGAGATGACCTCTACCTGATGTGAACATTGACCTTTAAAATGAAATTTTTATCTAAAATTGACTTTGACCTTGAAATGACCTTTGACCTTGACATTGAGATGACCTTTGTCTTGCTATGATCGAACTCCTATACACTCAGAACCACATTTACTATAGTATATAAGATATTGAAGATTTAAAACCTTAATTAGCCCTTATTTGCATAATTTTAAAAAGCATGACCTGTCATTATAAAAAGGCGAGACTTCATCTATAGAAGTATAACTGTGCCATGTTTGGAGTTTCTACGTATAACACTTTTCAAATGATATGTCGGACAAATTTGCCTGTAAAGAAAGAAGAAAGAAAGAATTCCTAGAAAAACAATATATCTGTGTTGGCACACAGACATAATTTCACAATTTGGGATTCTAGATGGCGGCACTTGGGATCATAATTTGCATTAAATGTTCCTTTTACAGGGTGAAAGCTTAAAGGTTTTTATTGATATACAAATAACCAAACCATATGTAAATAACAATACATGAAGCTGCCAAAGGAAAGCTTTTGACCTGGGGCATGTGATCGTGATATGTCTCTGCTGTCATCTGCTTCAGTTTTTTCAACTAATTTTAACAGTAATGAAAAACAATTTGACTGAGAATTGTAGACGAGCCCTATCAAAATGACATGACCCAGGTCAAAGCTTTCCTTGACATGGGTTGGGCACTTTTTAGTGCTCAACCCATGCCAAGGAAAGCCGTTGACTTGGTCTTAATTCAGGGGAGGTATTGAATTGGTTATATATAATGAATTTTAAAGGTTTTACGCAGACTGCTAAAATATTGGAAAATGTTTAAACGTTTTAAATTAATTAATACAAAGTTCACAAGTATCCCTTGATGGCTTGTTAATGGTGACTTTAATACAAGGTTCACAAGTATCACTTGGTAGCACTTAAATGGTGATGTTGATACATGGTTCACAAGTATCCCTTGATGGCTTTTTAATGATGTTAAAACAAGGTTTACAAGTATCTCTTGATGGCTTCTTCATGGGTTATGAATGCATTGATGTTATTTGTTCTCCTAGTATCCCTTTATGGCTTTTTCATGGGGGATGCATGCATTTATGTTATTCGTACTCCTCTGTGTCAGATCTCTTTACCCCTACCCTTTACCTACAATCCAATGCAGTAAGAGTCATTCTGTTTTAACTCTTTCAGTGCCAAATTTTGACCGAGTTAACGGATTTCTTTGAATAACACTGCACCCAAAGTGTGACAAAAAGGCTTTTGACCTGAACCGTTCTTATCCCTCACAAAAATATAGGCCTTGGTGCTAAGTGTTGCTGTTAACTAGTGGATACTTATCTGCTAGTTTGTGGCAAAGTAGTTGCTGGTTGAAATTTTAACATGCAAATGACTTTGCGGCTAAGTAGCAGTTGATAGAGATCTGAGTGGTGGACAATCGACGATCAGGTCACAATGAGAGGCCACCATATATATGTTAAGTTGCAGGAGGCTTGTAGCTCAGCTGCCTCTAGATGCTCCCATTGGCAGGTCTTCCGCTTAATAGCTGCTCCCAATGGATGGTCTGCTGTAACGCAGCCACCAGTTTGCAAATAAGGTGCCCATACCATAAGTAATATTTCATCAGCTGGCGATTTGTATACGGCAACTGGCTGACTGACTGTCCATTGTCTTTCATTGCTATGGTTATCTAATTTTACATATAATTCCCATAACAATGGTTTTATAAACTCTATGTTGCTATGGATTGGCTTAAGAGTGAGTCAGATGGAAGGCAATTATTTCATTTCAAATTCTGATTGAATTCTAATTTTTATTTAAAATTTTGTACTCTACTAATCCCCTTTAAAGATGTTTACCGATTATTTGTCATTATCTTGGGCAAAAATATGAAAAAATTGACAACTGCTCAATCTAAATTAATACTTTCTGATGCATTCTAAATAAAGATTTCAAACTAAATTCCATATACATGTATACATGTTATGGGAACAGAAATTGCATTGTAAATATTTGTTAATCTTAACTTTTAAAGTATGAATGTTTGTTAAAGCTGAAGAACTACAAAGTGCTTCTTGTTAAGTTGCCACTAGGTCAGTCAGAAACAAAGCTCTTGTTGGTAAGCTGCCACTAGGTTTTCCAGTGACAAAGTCCTTTTTGCTAAGTTGCCACTACGTGGAACAAAGTTCTTTCTGGTAAGCTGCTGCTAGGTCGGTCAGGAACAAAGTCCTCGCTGCCATGTTACCGCTAGGGTGGGCAGCAACAAAATCCTGCTACTAAGCAGTCGCTAGCTGGCAGTAGCTGAACGGCTACCTGCTAATCAGTCGCTACTGAGGAGCTACTTACCAGCAGCTTAGTGGCTTGTCACTCAGACTTTTAGTCTCACCACTGACTAGCGGCTAGTAAGGCCACAAACTAAAAATATTTGTATGGGATGGTCTCTGCAACTGTTGTCATGCTGGTACTTGAATGAAAGGTCAGCTGACAAAGAATATGAATCCAGTATCTTTATGTTATAAACATGCATTAAAATGATATATCACAGGCTTCACACTTCAACATTATTACCTTTGCAGACGATACAAACTTTCCATGCCCGCTATTCACACCAAATAATCTCACTTCATCTGCAGAAAACCTTTAAGTTATAAATGGAGAGCTGAATAAAATATGCGACTGACTTGAAGTTAATAAGTTTTCACTAAATTTACATAAACCCAAATATATGATTTTCCATTTTCAGCAGACAACTCTGTCACACAAAGGAAAATACCTAATGGTAACCTCCAGATATGTGGAACTTCTAGTCACACAAATGAAGTTTTTGGGCATAGTATTTGATAGTCGTTGAATCTGGAATCAACATATCAATGAACTTGGAAACAAAATGTCATGAATTTGTGGTATTTTAAGAAAAATGAAAAACTATCTACCTACTAATACCATTATGGTTCTGATTTATAGAAGTCTTTCAGAATCTCATATTACTTATGTGATAACATTATGGGGATTTGGTAACTTGCATCGGTTGCAAAAGGTGCAGAAACACGCTATTCGAGCGATAGTTAAAACCAAATATAATGCACATACAGATCCAATTTAAAAGAAACCTATTGATAATGAAAGTAGAAGATTTGTTTCACTTTTCATTTTGATTTTTTTTTTTTAAAATAAATTTCACACTAACCACCCTTATTACTTTCATAGTTTTCACTTCAATCTAGTATATGGGGTTGACCTGACCATAAGAAACATTCAGGTCCCCCGGATATACATGTATATAGAGAAGATCAAATTACGAATATACCAAACTTAAAACCTCACATACCAATTACTAAAATAAACAAAAATATTACTAGGAACTGTATAAAATTTATAATCCTAGATTTATGGCAAGCCGTTTAAACATCTAATCAGATTTATGTATCACCAAAATTCAATTTTGGATATCTATAATTCAATTTGGGATATCCATAAATCAACTTGGGACATCCAAAAATTATTTTTTTGATATCCATAAACCAATCTGGGATATCCAAAAATATTTTTTGATATCCAAAATTGATTCATGGATATCCATAAATCAATTTTGGATACCCAAAAATGATTTTTTGATATCCGAAATTGGTTTATGGATATCCAAAATTAAATTTCAGATATCACAAATTAATTTTGGATATCAAGAAATGACTTATTTGATATCCAAAACTCATTTATTGATATCAAAAAATGAATTCCTGGTATCAAAAATTATGTTTGGATATCCATCAATAATTATTGAAATCAAGAATTCAATTTTTGATATCCAAAATTGAACATATATTGTATTGTTGAAATCAATGAAAGTTTAATCTTGAATCCTGAACTTATGTGTATTTGTTTAGCCTGGATCACATAATAATTTTACAAAAAAAAACTGTATCTGGAGTACATTGTACTTACAACACTCTCCCTCTCTCACACACACACACACACACACACACACACACACACACACACACACACACACACATGCGTGCGCGTATATATATATATATATATATATATATATATATATATATATATATATATATATATAATATTCATAACACATCATGAGAACAACAAAAGTATCCAGCTTGAGAATATAAACGTACTAACATGCTGCAGTGAGTCTGCATTTAAATAATTTTTATATAATTCTTATTTGCATGCTGGAAAGGTGTCAAATCAGAAACAAGGGGCTGTTTACAATACAGTTTTACTCAGGAGAGAATACTTGTAGATTAGACTCAAAATACAGGTAAGAAATTCCCCTGAGCATAAGCTGAATCATATAATTTTTGTCGAGGTACAGGACGAGAGAAGGACTCCAGGAGCTACAATTGAAGACACACTTTGTACGAGGGCAATATTGAGGACAGAACAGAAGAAAACGATCAATATGTTCATTTTCAATTCCACAGGACAGGTCAAATCGGCAACAACATTTCTATACTGTAACAAGTGATAATTTAATATGGAATGGCATAGTCTTAATTGGGTGTGGCACATATTTGGAAATTAAACACTGTCCAACCATGCACAAAATAACAAGGGGGTGTTATCTTTAAATAGCAAACATTTTAGTTTCCTTTTGAAAAGGGCTAGAGAAGGAGATAGACGAATATCAACTGGACGTTCCTTCCACAACTAAAAAGTGGACAGAACAAAAGATTCTATGAATCACTACATTGTAAACTCAATTTGTCTCAGATTTTGGGAGTTTCTTAAGTGGTGACAAGCAGCTGTTTAAGAAGAATGGGCACCAGGTTAGACAAAAAGGTAGAACATGTTTGTTATACATTTTGTAAAACAGGACAAGCTTGTTACTATGTCAATTAAGTGCATGTTAATGTCTGTGGAAGTTGGCAATGAATGAGATAATGGGCTTTGTATTACAAGCATGTGAAAATTATGAAAGGGTTATAGCCACTATGTATTACCTGAATGCTATAACCACGAAAGTGTTAATGGCCATTTTGTATTGCATTTATGTTACAACAACGAAAGAGTTAATGGCCACTATGTGTTACATGCATGTTACAAAAACGAAAGAGTTAATGGCCACATTTACTTTTAAAATAGTCGTTTATCTAATAAATAATATGATTAAGTGTCATCTGATACAGCATTTTATATTTATGTAACTCCTCTCTCAGCCATGATATACTAAGGCCTTTTGCCGGGTATCAATCAAGCTGTTGTTAAAGCCCTGTTTACTTTTGGTAATAGTGGGTCAACTGCTACCAGCCTCTAGCTCTGATCAGTCAATCCAGAAGATCGAGTAGCCATATAACTATAGAGGCTGCTGCAGATGTATATAACTGTAGAGGCTGCTGTAGATGTATATAGCTGTAGAGGCTGCTGTAGATGTATATAACTGTAGAGGCTGCTGTAGATGTATATAACTGTAGAGGCTGCTGTAGATGCCACAACCATTATTCATTTATAACATTTTTAGCCAATTTAATTCAGTTCAGTTCAATTCAGCTTAATTCAACTGTAACAGCGCGAGGAATCAGGAATCTTTTATTCGAATCAGAATACATACATTGCATTAAGATACAGAAATAGTCAAATCATACATAAACATATCTGAGATATATCACAATATATATATACTGATTTGGCAGACTTGTGTTAAGGTCATAGTGCTTATCTACATGTATATTTTCATATTTGCTCATTCATCCATATTTTTTCCACTTTTCTTATCTCGTTTATTTGATATTTGATATTGTTTGCATTGTATTTCCTCCTGTTTTAAAAATCTTTTTAGCTCTGCTGACTTATCAGTCAGTGGAGCTTATGGAATCTTTCGTGTCTGTTGTCCATCTTCTCAAGAACTATTTAGCCAATTGCTTTGATATTGTTGATATTGCACTGGATCACTCGGGGTCACCTAGTTCTTATTTTCACCACCAGGTCATGCTGAATGTTTTACTATTTCTGACAAATATTTGTTTGTTACTGCAACTTCTCCAGAACAGCTCAACATATTTGTTTTTAATTTTGATCAGAACATAATCCGATATAATGCAAATTTGCAAAAACAATGAGGTGATATTAATTTTCGGCAAAGCTATGGGCCATCAGATTTTGGCAACACGTGTCATAAGTGCTATTAGTATTATTAAAGAAGTATACAGTTGGAACATTGCATTATATTATAAGCACTGTTGTATGGTATTCTTTGCTTTACACACAGATGTTCCCCCAAGTGGACCTTCAGCAAATTGTGAAGGAGATACTATTAGTTTCTCCATGGAGGAGCCCAGGGTACATAAATATACACCGGTGGATGACATCTATATCTCCTGAGGCCAAATATCATCCACCGGTGTATATTTCTGTAAACTGGCCAAATGAGATATACGTCATCCACCAGTGTATATTCTGTAAACTGACAAAAGCAGATACACGTCATCTATCAGTGTATATTTCTGTAAACTGGGCTCCTTCATAGAGTAACGAGTTTATCTCGTATTATTAAAGAACGGACAAATTATTTCCTCCCTTGATAACGAGGGAAACCTGCGGCTTGCATCCACCATGGTCACTGTCATCTGCAAAGAGTAGAGCAGACCGGGCATCACAGTTCCAGAGTGACGTTATCCGGAGATTCATTTAACAATTTACAATTAATTTACTTTTAAAGAAGTCGTTTATCTAAAAACATATATAATGTGATTAAAAAGAGTTGTAGGATAGGCCTACATGTAGACTTGCATCATATAGCCTTTGGCTCACACTTCAATATCCAATGTGAAAGCTGCTTTCTTTGCTTGTTCTTACAGATCCATATCGTCAGCTTTCAGCTTATGTTTGAACCTAGCTGTGTGAAGATGGCAGTTTCAATTTTCAAGAATTAAAATACGAACTTCATGAAATTTTGACATTCTATATAGGATACAGAGAGAACTTTCATTACCCTTTATTCTAGTGTCTCCTTTGTGCCTTGAATTAAGACTGAATTTAAGATTGAGTCAATAGCTTTGCTTAGCATGGGTTGGCTGCTTAATACTCAATCCGTGACAATTTTAGGAAAGCTGTTGAACTAGGTGGGACATGTTATTTTGATATGTCTCATCTACAATTCTCACTCAAATTGTTTTTCCATCAGTGTTAAGATTGGCCAAAAATATTGACGCAGACGACATTTGACCAGCAGCCAGTTTTGACCAGTTTAAGGAAGAAAGGGTTTAGCAACAGCATATAATTACCATGTTCTGCACATGTTCATCATTATCCAACTGTACGTTAAATTTTTTTTGAGCTTTATATTGGTATCATAAAGCCCCAGGGATATGGCGCTTTCTCATTACAGGATGCTCATCACCAGACAGATTCTAAAATAACATGGTGAATTTTTGGCCTTCCAGCGCTTTTCTCTTGTGTCTGGATTAACCTATTCTTCCTTAAGCTGGTTGCATGTCAAATGCCCTCAGTTTAGATGTTTAGTCTACATCTCTTGTTAAGAGTCTTTAATCAGATCTATGAATACTTCAAACAACATGATTTATTATATAGCAGTCAGTACGGTTTTCATGAAAACTACTCTGCAGAACTTGCAGCCTTGGAATTGATTGAGAGAATTACATTGGATATGGATAAAGGAGCAATACCCATCCATATATTTGTGGATCTTGCTGAAGCTTTTGATACTTTGAACCATGTCATTTTATTTCAAAAGCTAAGTTACTAGGATATTAACGATATATTGCCCTGGATCTTGTCCAAAGCTATTTAATGCAGATCGTCTGATAGTGGTATTTCATCAGATACCTGATACCAGATAATTTTGCTTCCATCAGATAGCAAGAACCCGACACCCCATACTCATATTCAAAATACTTGTAAGTAAAATGAACATACAAAAGTAAATTAGTGTGCTCATTGCAGGTATGTGCATGTTTATTCCACACAGTAATTACAAAAATATATCAACTCCAAGTTTTCTTTTAATGCATGCTCATTTGACTAAAGGTTAAATAATTTGAATGGAAATTTAGTCAGATTGAGCACATGAATTAATGTAAATTTGATCTGAAAATTTTTTCCCCTTCATTATCAACTCGATTTAAAAGTTTAACCCTTTTTCTGCCAGTATCGGGTATCGGGTGACTTTTCAATCTGACTACCGATCCGATACTGGATACTGGAAAAAAGCCCGATACCTGATACCAGTATCGGGCCATCCCTCCTATTTAAGTTATAGAAATCCGTTTGCAGTCTTTGATAGTATTAAGTTTGACTAATAATATCAATGTGGGTGTTCCCCAAGGTTCAGTCTTAGGACCTCTTCTCTTTGTGATCTGTGCTAACGATATAAGTCTAGCTTCGAACAGCTCTTTTTATACCTAACCCTTAAAGTGCTAATCACTGCTAAAGCTGCTTTCTCATTACCGTTAAACATATAATGGTTAAAAGATTCAAATTCCTCATGAAAATACCTTTCATTCAAATACCAGCAAGCCTTGTCTGAAGCAAACAGTAGTCTTAGTCAACAGCTTTCCTCAGGACACTGCTCGCATTGCGCGCAAAGTGTCCCGAGGAATGCTGTTGACTTGATCTTAAATGAGCACTTTAAGGGTTAACATATTTACTGATGACACTACTTTATGCACTGCTTGGGGCCCTCTTAATATGTCTGGATCAAATGATGAAATGTCCAAACTCATTAACTCAGAGCTAAATAAGATAAGTACTTGGCTCAAGGTGAACAGGCTCTCTCTTAGCATTAATGAAATTAAAACTAAATTTATGATTTTCCATTGACTGCAATAAAATGTCTTAACTCCTACACTTAAGATTAATGATGTTACCATTGAATGTGTGGATGATTTTAAGTTTCTTTACTATAGACGTCCACTTAAGCTGGAACAGTCACATTCAAAGTAGCCTCTCCAATTTCTCGGAAAATTGGCATCATAATAAATTGACAAACTTCATACCCTTAAATATTCTCAAAATCATTTTTGACTCCGTAATTCTTCTGCGATTGAACTACATTCCCTTGTGGGGAGTCATAAATTGGAAAGATCAGTAAAAATTCAAAAGACAGCTGTTCGCATTATAAAGCACAGTAATTACAATGCTCATACTTAACTTATCTTGAAATTACTTAATCTGCAGATATATATGCATTACAAAATTTTAAATTATATTTAAAACATGAAAATGGGCAGCTTTCTGCTTACTTTTATCAAATTCCAATTATGCCTCCCCCCCCCCCCCCCCGAAGTATATGCACATGACACATGAAGAAAGGGATTATCTGTAACATGCTCAATGCGATTTTGCACAAAAATGTTTCAGACATGAAATCATTCATGTTTTAAATGCAACACCTAAGGCTGTAAAAGAGAAGGTACACACCCATAGTTATTTGGGTTTTTCAACTAATGCAAACAAATGGTTTATTGATAATTATGAAATGTTCTGCGACATTCAAAATTGTTATATTTATGATGCAAATTAATTTATGGGTCACTAAATGACTTTTATTCATACACACTCAGTCTTATCAGTTACATTGTATACTCAGTCTTATCAGTTACATTGTTTACTCAGTCTTATCAGTAACATTGTATACTCAGTCTTATCAGTTCATTGTAATTGGATTTTGTTCATCTGCACTAAGTCTAACCAGTTACGTCATTTATAACATATAATTATTTGCATGTAAAGCGGTATGCATGATTGCCATCTGTCTTAAGGTGTGTCACCTTGTACAAGTTATAATCCTCTTCTGTTAACTTGTCAATTGTAGACTATATATTGTACATGTATGTAGAAAATGCTATTCTGTACTGATGCAATTTGGTTAAATAAAAATCCTGAAATCCTTGTTGATGAATGGAATTTGGGATCAAAGATGTGGATAAAACCTTGTATGGAGTTTGAGATATATGTATATTGTCATATGGAAGATCATGGAAGCAGTATAGGAAAACATTGTTATATGGCAGACCATGTATAGAGTATGGGGACACACTGCCATACGGCAGACCATGTGCGAAGTATGAGGATACACTGCTGTATGGCAGATCACGCAAGGCAAATGAGGATACACTGCTATATGGCAGACCATGTATGGAGCATGAGGACACACTGACATACGGCAGGCCATGTATAATGTTTGAGTAAACGCCGCCACATGGCAGACAGTGTATGGAGTATGAGGATACACTATCATATGAATTTTCATCCTGCCCATGCCAAACATAGCTGTTGACTCAGGTGGTAAAGGATTAACTGATTTCCATCTTGAATTAATACTGAGTCAACACTTTCCTTGGCAAAGAAAGTTGTTGACTTGAGACATACTACTTTTAAATGTGTCATTTACAATTTTCATTCACATTGTTTTTCTTTACTTTGAAATTAGTTGAAAACATTTAAGCAGATGACACCCGACCATCCATTGTCATGGTTTTTTTCTAGGTTGAAGGGGAAATGTTACAAGTGTCCCCTCCCACATTATAAGGTCACTGGCAATAATACAGTCAGTTGTCATTACAACAACCACGAGGTGCTCACTTCTCATAAAAACAAATTTGTCACAAGAAAATGTTAAACAAACCATTCTTATAATTAGCTGCTGTATATTCCATTTGAGGTAAAGTAAATGGCATGACAGTGACATACATTCCATTTGAGGTAATGACGGAGGGGTCTGGCTGGCAGTCTCCCCGGGGGGGATGCTTCTCCCCTAGGGGGTGGTAATATTGAATATTGTTTACATTACGATGGGCAGCTGGTCTATCTTCATCTTAGTCAATTTTCATTTCTGCCATGGTTATGCTTTATATGTCTATGTCAATGTGTATTGATTTGTATTATATTGTACAGATGTAAACTTTTATTCTCCGTTCGCGGAGGTCAATAAAATTATTATTATTATTTTATTATTATTATTATTATTATTATTATTATTATTATTATTATTATTATTATTATTATTATTATTATTATTATTATTATTGGTACATGTATATAAACAATGACCAATTGTTATTTGAGGTTATGTTAATGGTATAACAATTACATAATTCCATTTGAGGTAATGTAAATAGTATGACAGTGACACATTCCATTTGAGATAATATAGTGTGACAGTGACGTGTAAGGTAATGGAAATAATATGTCAGTGATGCATATTCCATTTACAATACATGTAATGTAAATTGTCTGCCTGTGCCGTATGGTCCATTTAAGGTAATATAAATTGGTATGACAGTGATTTTTGTTTAGTCCTATACATCTACAATATCTCACATAAACATAATAATTCTGTACACCCCCATGACTGTCAGAATCTTTAGAATCCATTAATCTCTATAAATAACCTCAATGTGTTGAAGTTAATGTATAAACATGACCAATCTTGAACTATGTGTAAACCGTGCAAACAGAAAAAACAAAACAAAACAAAACAAAACAAAACGAAGCAAAACAGGAATTGTCTTTCAATTTTCTCAGCTCTCCTCCCACAACGTAGCAAAGTAAAAAATTTCTGGCCCGATGTTGATGATGTTGCTAAAAATGATCTCTATTTTTGCAGCCCTTTATTTTCCATGAAAATCAATTTGCCCCGCCCCCTTCCCCCCCCCCAAAAAAAATATATATTGTTGATATATGTTTATCCGCAAAAGATGAATAGGTAAAGTTGTCTTTATCTGACCGATATCTGATGCTTAGTACCAGATACATATCCATGTCAAGCCGAGAATTAGTTGCAGCTAGCTCTCCATTGTCCATGCGTCAACACAGTCCAATGTCTTGACAGTTTTCAATAATTCCTTCGGTTTCTTTTAGGACCAAAACTTCCATTTTCAACACGATACATTATATAACTGAACTAATTGTGAGAGGAAAGACAAAATTTTATGTTTTGGGTTTTACATTATTAAAAATCCCTGACAATTTTTAGAGCCACTGTGGTGTTCATTATTTCTGTGAAAAGACTTTCAAATTTCAGTGGACTTGACAATAGTTCTATCCGCATTTGCATAGTGGTCTGATTCTTGACTTATTTGCCACTGAGATCAATGTTTATTCAACAATTAGTCCACAAAGTTGAATTAATAGTCATGTTTTAAATCTTTTGACTGCTTCCTTTCCAGAAATATATATGTACATGTATTGCATGAATACTTTTGAGTCCCTGAGCTTTGGCAAATGGTACGTACCCAAACTGCCTTTGGTGTCTGACCTGTCCCTTGTAAGTACATGTATTGATATGTAATATATAATCATCATGTAAAGAATATTGTATTTCATATACATCATGTACATGTACACATACACACACAACCTTATTGCTTTTTATGCTTTTGGAGGCTATATCATACAGTTGTGGATAAAATATAGATCCTATGTAGAATATATGGTAAAAGATCAAGCATATTGAATCTCTGTGCAAAAACAAACTATGCACAAATCTATACATTTGTTCTGTCACGTTGCCCTCAGGGTTTTAGAGACAGGGTTGTAAGCTTTAAAGTGCTATGGCTGTACAGTAGTCCCTCCTTTGAGAGACCGCCTCCAGTGCCACCCAAAAGGCGGTCACGTAAAGCAGGTGGTCCCTCAAGGGAAGTATAAATAATATGAAAAGCATTACAGAGAGACCAGACAATTGTGGTCTCTCTAAGGAGGTGGTCTCCCAAAGGAGTGCACTTTCAAAGGAGGGTCTACATAATGTTGTTCTAAAGACATTATACACTGGGCATGTTAACAGAAAATGCTGGCATCTTCCATGGTGTTTTTGTCCCAGTTAGAACAAATGCTCTCTTTTACTGGATCACTTGTGAATCTGCCACTTTCTATTCACATACATACGATAATGTGTGTTTACAATATTTTGTGCAGATCCTAGAAGTATTTTCACAATGCTTCAACTCCAAAACCTCCTTTATACTTTATGTGCAACAAAAATGTAAATAATATTGTAACACTTAATTTCACTCCTTTTTAAAAAAAATTTTCACCTTTTTTATGATGGTACAAAACTGTGAAAATACAATCCAACGGGATAGTAGTTTAACATATATTTAATAGGCGCTGCACATAAGGTCCAAAATAGTCAAGTTAATATATCTATGTACTTCAGTTAAATGCCAGCAATGCAAAAACCACGAAAATTTGTACTCACGAAAACAGGTATAATAACAGGCAGCACAATTCCCTCCATAGCTGACTGATAGCATCACATTCTTTTGCCATGAGGAGATTTTGTCTGTGTTTAACATATGTCAGAGCTGCTCATTACAGATCACAAAGATGACGAGACTAAGAAAATATAACGCAGATCTTAATTTGATGGGATGAAAAACCTGGCAACATAAAGTTATTGCTAATATATTGTATGTCAGTTTGTCTTGTATTAAATTTCTTGCATCATGCTAATCAGGAAAAAAAGTTAATCAAATTCTATTCATTCAGCAAAGGTTAAACTGTGGGAGTGCGTAGGAACTATATCGCCCGTAATTATATATGGCACAGCCTTAGATTACGATGTGTGATCACTTACAACCTGACTTGACTGAAGACAAAAAAAATGTCCGCCTTCTCTAACATCTGGGCCTATTGTGAAGGGTGATGATGGGTGGGAATTAATTCCAAAAGTTAGGGACTGATTTCTGTCAGCAGGCTGGCCTCGATGGCTTTATGCAGCACAATTGAATCCCCCAGTTAAACCCTTTCCCCTTGATTCAAGACTGAGTCAACAGCATTCTTTGGCTGCTAAACTCCCGCCAAGTAGAGCCGTTGACCTGTGTCATGGTATTTTGATAGGTCTCCTCTGCAATCTTCGCTCAAATTCGTTTTTATTACTGTTGAAAATAGGTAAAAACACAGACGACGTTTGACCACCGGCTGGTTTTGGCCAGTTTACGGTGGAAAGGGTCAAGATCACCTAAGAAATTGACAAAATTTCGGTCTAAACGTGGTCTTAATCTGCAGGTCATGTACATAAATAAGTATCAAGTGTAGTACTCTCACTCCTGGAAGACCACCCAGTTGAATACTTTATAAATATGTGCGATTTTCCCTGTTATGCTTACCTTTCATGAGAGACCACCTGTTTGAAGAGACCAGGGTTGGTGATGCCTATTAATAAGCATTATAGGTGGTCTGTCCTCTCATCCTGTTTACCTTAAAGATGGAGTAGGTGGCTGTAAGTGTAACAAGGGAGTGGTCTTTTACGGAGAGGTCCCAGCAGGGAGATTCGACTTGTAGGTGCACCTCACCTGCAGTGTTGGGTCTATATTTACAGCACAGCCAAACTGGAGCCCCCTCCCCCCCCCCGCCCTCCCCAAGTTCTGCATCCACGGACCCACTGCCTGGTCAGTTATTAGAGATGCCACGGAAGTGGTCGAGTAAGTATAGACCTGTATGTATTTTATGGATTGTGCAACAGGCCAAGCCTATACTTATCACTTTGCATGGCACAGATGTGGTTGGGTAGATTTTGCAAATCAATAGTTGGTCTTCTGATGTCTGCAAACTCACATTGCCTGGCTACACGGAAAACAAGTTAACCCTTTCAGTGCTAAATTTTGGACTGAGTCAACAGCTTTTATAGGCACGGATTGGGTACAGTGCGCGACGCGAAAAGCTGTTGACCCGGGGTTTTCTCTCTGGAACTATAGGCATACTGGTGCTTGAATGAAAGGTCGTTTCATGAGGAATACGAATCTGGGATCCTAATGATAATTCAGACTTGTCTGACTTCAGTAGATTGACATTAGACGTGGTTGACACTGAAAGAGTTAAGACCCATTTGATTTGAATTCCCCTTTTCCTCTACTCTTCTGTAAAATGTTCATGATGTATAAAGTGAAGAAAAAAGTCTTCCTATATGTACCCACCCACCTGCGAGGACGGCACCTGCATCAAAAAGAACACACACTCTTTATATCAGGCAGCCTGGCCACCGACAGGGATAAAACATCCATCTCAGTATGAATAATTGTTAATGTTACGCCAATCAGGATTTACAGCAACTTAGCTTGAATTGCACGGATTTTTTTTATCATACAAATTACAATAGCATAATAGGATACCATCAGACATCTTTGTTGGCCAGGAAAAAAACAAACAAACAAAAAAAAAAACAAAACAAAACAAAACAAAACACCCCCCAAAACAAGAGGATCATGATGGTCCTGTGCTCTGCTGAATGAAATGTACTTACAGTATTGCAACACATGCACTGTAGTCTGTATAGCTATATTCATGTGCAGTGGTAGCAAAGTTTGATATATAATTAAAAAAAAAAAAAAAAAACAGAAAAAATTGCATCGCCACTTGGTGGCCAAGAAAGGACAAGGTGAGCATATGAATTTTTTTTTTCAATCAATTAAAAACTTCATAAAAAAATACAAAAATATTGCATCGTCATCTCCTTTGCAAACTTGGTAGAGGTCCATCTGGGAACATCTTATGCAAAATCAAAACATTCCAAGCACCGCGTTTTGAGAAGAAGTCGAAAATGTAAATACAATAGCCGTACACTATACAGTGGTAGCACTTACCTACGGTTGCAAAGTTTGATTTCCCATAACTTCATCAAAGATTGATATATATCCATATCATTTTCGCAAAATTTCATTGCCTTAAGTCAAGTTATATTCAAAAGTCAAAAATAGCCTTAACACACAAAAATTCATACAAAAAAAAAAAAAGAAAAAATTGTAGTGCCACCTGATGGCCAAAATAAGAACTAGGTGACCCCAGATGACACTATGTGTAATATCAAAGCACTTGGCCAAGTAGTTCTTGAAAGGAAGAAATTTGTTTTTTTTTCTTCAAAAAATCAATGAAAAAATTCATAAAAAATAGAACACTTATTGCATCATAATCTCCTTTCCAAACTTGGTAGAGGTCCACCTGGGGAACACCCATGTGCAAAATCAAAACATTCAAAGCTCAGCTTTTTGAGAAGAACTCAAAAATGTTAATACAACAGCCATATATACCATACAGTGGTGACACTTTACCTACGGTCGCAAAGTTTGATTTCCCATAACTTTGAATTTTTGAGAGGTCCAAAATGTAAAAAGTCCAATGATGGATGGACAGGCAGATGGATGACAGCCGCAAACAGATTCCAATAGCTCTGCTGACTGACAAGTCAGTAGAGCTAAAAAACAACAAGAGGGCTGTGTGAACAACCCATCTTCAGCTGACCTTCACAATCAACCCATAATAAGCCCCACTCTGATCTAGACGATGATAATTTTGGAGGAAGTGAAAATGTGAGTTTCTATCCCAATCCCAGTTGACTTACATGGTAATTAATAGGAATGTATGCATTATATATAATCAACAGGTACCAGAACTGACAAATTTGTTAAAAACAAGAGGTATTTGTGAAACATACATGCCCCCCTACCGTCATTATGTTCACCCTCATTTCCCTATTGATAGTACTAAATGGGGCACTCATGACCTTGGGAAGGGGATGTGAAAACCAAATTCCCCAAAGTGGCCATGTGACCTTGGAAGTTAGGTCAAAGTCACTCTTCTTTGAAGCTGATCTAGCCCTAATAGAAGACTATAAACATGTACAAAACAGAAGTAGAAGCTCTGGCTCAAAAAATTCTGCAGTTATTAAACAGAAACCAAATTCAGCAATGTGGGTCTTAATTCTGAGAAATGACTCGAGGTCACCCATTCCACAACTTGATATAGTGCTTATAGAAGGCTATATACAATGTATCTGTGCAATATGAAAGCCCTAGATGAAAAACATCTTTAGTTATTATGCAAAACCCAAGTCCACTAATAGTACTCTAGGTAGTGACCTTGGGAATTTGGTCAAGGTCATCCATCATCTAAGCTCACCAAGCTTTACATTTAAAGGGCAGGATAAGGTGGCCACAGGTATGGACAACATAGCCATATTAGTACCATCTGTTGAACAAATTAAGGTCTGGGGATCCCCAGAAGTGTCCCTATGCAATTTCAAAGTAATTGGCTTGGTGGTTTCAGAGATTTTTTAAGAGTTTACAAAAAAACGAACAAAAAAATTCATCAAAAATCCAAAAAATCAATGGAGCATGACTATTTGGACTTACTTGGCACAGACATTTCCAAGGTGCATCCCCACCAAGTTTGAAGTGATTCTGGTAAATGGTTTTAAAGAAGTTGAAAATGCAAATTCCTATTGCAATCTCCATTGACTTACATAGTAATCAATAGGAATGAATAGGGACCCGAATTGAACAATTTGTTAATAATCAGTGATCCAGAGTATCACCACCTGGTGAACAGCTTTGTTTAACCCTCTCACAAGCTACATTTCCACCAAGTTTCATAACAATCTTAGTGGCAGTTTTGTACACACACACGCACGCACGCACGCACACACACACACACACACAAAAAGAGGCCCTTGGGCCCAACGCTCAAATGACCATCACCAAAAAATAATTTCCTAAAAAGCATGACCTTGAGAAATAAATCATAGTCATCCATATTGTGCAATATCAAACTTCCCAATCATACGCATATGGTACATTTGGTGTCATTCGCCTTATTATTTATAAAGATATTGAATTAAATGTCCTTTTCTTAAGTGCTTAATGACCTTGAATAGGTCAAGGTCACATGATCATTGGGTCACACTGACCCAAAAGTAGGTCACCAAGTGTAGTTTTATGTACAATGGACTCAAGTGCAATTTTGATCCAGAAGGTCAATTCTCCTTGCCACTGATGTCCAAGCTACATCCTGTTTTACAAAATCACCTCTATGACATTTACAGGCCTGGTGACCTGTGAAAAGTGCGTCAAGGTCACTGATATTATATAAAACATTAGCATTAGACATGATCTATATATCCTATAAATTTGGCATATCTAATTCAATTATTTTTGAGAGAAGAAATTTGACATCTCTTCACACATTTTGGCTAATTTCCGCCAAATTATGGGTGACACCACTGGTATCATATACAACTGACATTTTGATCTCCACAATCCCACTTAATTCCATGAACATCTATCAAATATAAAGGATGCTAGAGTGTGGTAACAAGGTTTTCAAATTTTGACCTATATATAACCTAATACAGTAGGTGGCACCACCAATGTGAAACTCCACCTAAATTTTTATACTCTTAATAAGTCGTGAAATTGTGGACTGTTTTGCACTCACAAGCAAAAGTTTATGGAAGGACGGACAGACACGAGTGATCACATAAGCCCTGTGATCACATTCACCTGGTGAACAAATTAAGAACTAGGAGTCCCTTGGAGTGTTCTTGTGTGATATCAAAGCAATTGGGTGAGCAGTTTCAGAGAAAAAGAATTTTTAAGCTTTCCCCAGTAAATGAACAAAAAAATTCTTATAAAATCCAAAAATCACTGGAGCATAACCATTTGAACAAATTTGGTAGGGACCAACCCAAGGCACATCTCCAGCAAGTTTGATTTGAATCTGTCTGATGGTTTTTGAGGGGCGGTAAAAAATGTGAATTGTGAATGGACAATGGACCCTCACGAGCTCAGCTGACTAATAAGTAAGCTGAGCTAAAAACAATACAAAAAAGGCAAAATGACATTTGCTTTCAATATATATGCATCTGTTTAGATTTAAAGAAGAAAGAAAAAATGCATGACTGTGGCAATAGGTTACATATGTACCATGTAAAATGTAACCATTTTTATTTTTTCTTCTTGAGTATGTTCTCCTCTCCATCTGTCTCTAGATACAATATCGTATATGTGATAGTTATAACAGGTCACATGACCATTATGACAAATAGTCAATGAGGTCAAAGACCGAGTTAATTGTGATGGCATAATGGTCATTGTGAGACGTTATAAATGACTTGTAACAAGGGTGGTAGGAACTGACCAAGATGTTCCTAGGTGCACAACATTTTTTCCTTGCCTTTTGTGCATGGTGTACTTTGTGTTGACGTAAGTTGTCACATGCACAGTCAAGTTTGACTGCTTGCTCATATATTTTCCACTTACCAATATGGCAGTAGGAAGAGCAGGGGGTGGAAGCCAAAATGATAGATTCAAGTCAGTTGGGCAGTATTCCCACTCAACGGTTAATTTTTAGAGGAGTATGTGTCATAATGACGAGAATGCACGCTACAAGAAACCTATTGCAGGTAAAAAAGCAATACATTTTTGGAATTTAATTCACTTATTTTTTTCAGGTTTCATCCCTGGCATAGTCCCTAGACACTGATTAATTGTGGTAAATTGAGTCATGTGCCTGAACTTACATTATGCCAACAGTGATATCAAGCTAGATATGACAGACAACTTGGAAAGTTCTAGGAATACATGTTTGTACTATTCCAAGTCCTGTGGTCATCTGCATAGATCTTGCTGGAACAATACCTTAGTTTGGGCTGTTCAGGGGAAGGTGTCAACAACAAATGTTTCTACAACACACTGCCTGTAGGTCATGCTGCACTGCACAACACTAGCAATGCTATTGTGTGAAAAGTGTTCATTATGTGACATAATCAACACTTTTTTCCGGCTCCCTATCGGTCTGTTCATACCACGCATGTCACAAGAATCACTCTCTATTACATGTACATGCAGTTCAAAATCATAAATGCATTGAGGGCCATTTGGGCGGGGGAGTGGAGTTGTAAAAGCTCAACACAAAACAGGAATACTAATTCACAAAGATAAGAAATAAATTCCCTTGAAACTCACACTTACTGTTGGGTCATTGTGCTACAAATAATACAAAGAAAATTTACACAATGGTTCAGCAAGAGACATTTTGATGCATTGCAGTTTGATTCAACCTCTTACGAATGGGTCACCTGCAGACTCGGTTTCTATCACATCATAATGCTTCACAAGCAGCACAAAGCTTTTTACAAAAAAACAAAACAAAACAAAACAAAACAAAACACTGAATTTGTCTGTATCAAGCTCTTCTCATCATCAGTATATGGCATTCATATTAGCTGGGACACTGCTCTGGCCTATATTATTCAATAAGGTGGTACTGTAAATTGCTTTATTTTCACAATTGTTTTTTGTGTCTTTTTGTCCAGAACCACTTTCCTGGCAGTCATTACCCTATTCTGTAGTCCGAACTCTCTCCACACCATAAGCTAACCTATATACATATGGAAGTACTATCGCCATGTTCTTCTGTAGAATTTTGACATGGGCTAGCGCTGTATAAGCCCAAATAAATTAAAGGGTTTCAGTGGGCAACTACACAGAACATGTTTCACAGCCTGTACCCGCACATGTCTCTCATGTACAAGTTTAAATTTTCATTGTTTTGTATCTTTTACATTTCACTATTTTGGACATAATTCCTATCAAAACAATATGATACTATTTCACTGTTTTTATTGTCATGGTTTTGTGCCATCAGTGAAATAAGCAAAAATAAGAATACAGTGGAATTAAAGCAATTTACAGTAGCAATCTGCGTGGACATATCCCTGTATCAAACAAGGAAAAATGTCTTAATCTTGCCACACTAACAAGTATGATGAAATTAAATGTGTAAAAAGTCCCAGCCATGCTCTTCATCCACGCACAGAGCTTGATACAAGGCATGTGCATGTTTTGAATGAGTATATTCTTTATTCCCACAAAAGTTAGCACCCTCAGCTTTCCATGAGTGCCTGTACTGTGATGTTGGATCGTTGCCGTTGCCTAGCAACAGGGCCAGATATTTTCCTGGAAATTTGTACTTCTGTTCCTTCATTATTACAGCATATCTTCTGTTAAGAGATCACTCCATTAAGAGACCCCAGCTTTTAACCTTTCCCCCTCAAGTCGGAGTCCACCCTTTCCTGCCCATCGGTTGGGCACTCAGCTCCCAACCCTTGCCTGGGGAAGTTGTTGACCTGGGGCATTCTATTTTTATTGGTCTGATCTAAAATTCTCATTCAGATTTTTTTATCAGAGTTCAAATTTGTTAAAAACACCACAGCAGACATTTGACCTCCAGCTGATTTGGTCAGTTTCAGGGGGTAAAGGTTGAGACCAGATTTATAAGGTCCCTGGCTCTGATTTTTCTGTGTTGTTTGACCTCTTTTGAAAGACCACCTGCCTAATATGGACTTTTGGACCTACCCTAGGGGTCTCTCAAAAGGGGGGCTAGTGTGTTGTACATTTGTCTGGTTAAAGCCACTGTATCTGAAAGCTGACAGCCAGAAAAATAGCAGACCAAAGTGACAGGCTCAATCAATGTCAACAAGAAAGTAATTATCCTCATCACTGTGACCAAACAATATACATAAATGGAAATACAAGGAAGAGCGAAATATTATGCTCTGGGTATTATGGATCATCAGCTTACAAGATGAAGTACATTGTACCTAACATGCCATGATGTTCTACAGAGATCAAAATTCAAAATTGTTTTCAGCTTTTGTAAGCATTATTGAATGAGCTGCCCCCAAAACTCATTAAAAGCTGGTTTTGGACAATAATTATTGGTTCACAGTTGTTGCCAATTGATCTTTACTTATGCTACTTGCCTTGCATTGTATTTATAGTAAGCTTTTTTTCCAGTGTGAATTAAAACACGATCAGAGATTGCTAGATCTATGCCCCCCCCCCCACCTCGCCCATGCTAAAGCTATCAGTCCTGATAGGAGTCATTCCTGTGCTGTGTGAACACTCACAGCCAATATAGTGGCAAGGTGACCTATCTTCAAACTCATCCGAGACCTTATGTAGGGGTACAATCACCTACAATTTGAAAGGTCTATGCCAAAAACCTCTATCACGTGAAAACCAAATTTGCTAAAATGCCTCTTTGACCTTGGGATTTGGGTCAAGGTGATCCATCTTCAGACTTGTTGGAGACCTTATGTAGGTAGGATTAAAACCATGTGCAATAAGAAAGGTCTATGTCAAAAACTTTTCAAGTTATCATGTGAAAACCAAATTTGCTAAAATCCCTCTTTGACCTTGGGATTTGGGTCAAGGTGATCCATCTTCAGACTTGTTGGAGACCTTATGTAGGTAGGATTAAAACCATGTGCAATAAGAAAGGTCTATGTCAAAAACTTTTCAAGTTATCATGTGAAAACCAAATTTGCTAAAATGCCTCTTTGACCTTGGGATTTGGGTCAAGGTGATCCATCTTAAGACTTGTTGGAGACCTTATGTAGGTAGGATTAAAACCATGTGCAATAAGAAAGGTCTGTGTCAAAAACTGGCTCTTTGACCTTGGTATTTGTGTCCAGGTCTCAACCATCTTCAAACTTGTCCGAGACCTTATGTAGGACTAAATTCATGTGCAATATGGAATGCCTATGTCAAAAACTGTTCAGCTTATCACATGAAAAGCTAATTCACTAAAATGGCTCTGTTATCTTGGGAATTGAGTCAAGGTCGTCCATCTTTGAACTCATCAGAGACCTTATGTAGGACTAAATTCATGTGCAATATGGAATGCCTATGTCAAAAACTGTTCAGCTTATCACATGAAAAGCTAATTCACTAAAATGGCTCTGTTATCTTGGGAATTGAGTCAAGGTCGTCCATCTTTGAACTCATCAGAGACCTTATGTAGGACTAAATTCATGTGCAATATGGAATGCTTATGTCAAAAACTGTTCAGCTTATCACATGAAAAGCTAATTCACTAAAATGGCTCTGTTATCTTGGGAATTGAGTCAAGGTCGTCCATCTTTGAACTCATCAGAGACCTTATGAAGGACTAAAATCATGTGCAATATGGAATGCCTATGTCAAGAACTGTTCAACTAATCACATGAAAAGCAAATTCACTAAAATGGCTCTGTGATCTTGGGAATTGGGTCAAGGTCCCCCATCTTTGAACTCATCTGAGACCTTATGTGGGACTTTAAGCACGCACCAAAAACTTTTCAAGTTATTGCGTGAAAACTGTCCGGACAGACGCATGTAGATTTGGGGCATCCAGATCAATGAGATAATTAAACTTGTCTGAAGCTCAATAAAAATAAATATGTTGCTCATACTGGGGCACTGTATGCATCATTGACACTGGGAACACACCCCAGGAAATATTTCAGTGATCTAAATAGTCAACCCAAATTTCAAGTTTATTTTTTTCTTCCTTTTTTTGCATTGTATATTTTCTCTAGAACGATTTACTAACCCAGCAAAACTATATATCAAAACATAGAGCACCGTAAATGTGAAAAGTACACAAACTTTAACATGTGAAAAGTGTTGATAACATGTAAACTTTTATTTTGCTTGATCAAATGCCTTTTCAGAATCAACAGATAATATAACAGACTAATAGTAGCCACAGGTTTTGTGTATCTAAACCCTGTTGCAGCACGACAAATCTCTAATCTATCTATAAATGCACTCCATATGGATGCGCATGTATATGGCCGGCAGTACATTTTCTTCAGTATTTAGCTGCAATTTTATAAGCATTTCAAAACACAATTTTCCACAAAAGGAGCTCTTGCTCTAGTTCCAAAGTACCTGGTGTGACATCTGTGAGGTTGCTCTTCCTGGCCGGTCAAGCACCCGCAGCAGCAAGAACAAAAGAAACATGACTTGTCAGGCAGCACAAAAACCACTAACTAAGCATCTTTTTTTCTTATTTTTTTTTAATGAACATGGTATAGATCGGGTTAATCTATGCTAAAGGCTTCACAATAGCATATCTACTCCAAAAAAATCTGATGTTGCAGTCTCCACATGCGACTTTTTTCTCTAGTAAATTACCCCAAATGGCCAACGTCATGGTTTCTTTTTCATCTATAATGCAATGCTACAAGTCGTCAGTCAACAGCTTTCCTCTTTGCATTCTCAATGATGAGGATAGGTGTTGACTCAGTATGTAGAGAGGTAATAGGAGTGACATTCATTATATTTTTTTTATCTTGATACCTGGGAACTTCAAGCTGTATAAAAAGAAAGCTTGCCAAGCAATGGCTGTTTTCATTACAGCTCTTCTGTCTACATGTAATGATCACATACCAATCTGCAGGTCACGCGACGACAGAGGCTGTAAAGGCCATGAAAACAAGTCCCTATCTAACTACATAAACTCATCAGTAACATCACACAGCCATATACATGTACATATACACTGTATGTGTACATACAAATGATACATACATACACCGGTAACCAAAAGAAAGAAAAACAAGCAAAAAACTGCAATCATCCATGAGCACGAGACAAAATACACAGTCAAGATTTACAGGAAACACACCAATAACAACTAGATATCTCTGATTGTAAGCAATTGCTTAGAAAAAAAAGTCCAAAATTATTATCATGGACTGAATTATCATTATGGTCTGAAATTGACTTCTACGTCTCACCTGACCTGTAGTTTGACCTCCAGGCTAGAATAAGATTGAGTAAACAGCTTTCCTAGGCACAGGTTGGGTACAATGCATGTCAAGGAAAGCTGTTGACCTATTAAGATTTTGTTATCCTGACAGGTCTTTGATTTTACTTGCATTCAAAGTGTTCTCTACAACAGAGAAGTATAAGTGAAAACATTAAGCACAAAAAACATAGACATAGATGCTTATGGGTGATTTGAAAAAAAGGAAAAGGTTACACCGTAACTGTTTTGAATAAAAGCACAAACCTTATTCATAAAATGAGAATCACAGCAGTTTAAATATTCACCTTAAGCTATTACAATACAGGATATTCATATTAACTGCAGCGCCAAGATATTCACATTAACTGAATTACACTTCTGATCGTGAAGATGTGTTGCTTTTTACCACCAGCATATAGCCACAGCACTCACGTGTTCAACAGCTGATATATTAGCTCACATGATACAGGTGATAGGTGACTTTGATCTCTCTCTCTCTCTCTCTCTCTCTCTCTCTCTCTCTCTCTCTCTCTATATATATATATATGGTGAAATGATCAGTTATGTTGCATTTTAACATTTCACAGTAACACTCTCTTGCACAAAACCCTCCATCACATGACCAGTTACACAAAATGTATGCTGGATATACAGTGAAAACTCATTATAATGACACCATCATGTTCCCTAATAAATGTGTCAGATAACTGAATATGTCAAATAAATGAGTCAAATAACAAAGAAAATAAACCTTTTCCCACGAAAATTTGTGTCATTATATTGAAATATGTCGGATATATGAGTGTCGTTATAATGAGGTTTCACTGTACATGTACCTATCAGTGCATTGAATGTATTCAGACATGATTGTCTTCCATTTTGATTATGGGTCAAACATTTTCTGTGTAAAAAGTACTTATTCTAAATGTTCCCTATTGATATGTTTCTTAACCATATCAGGATAACCTTCAGAACTACAGTCTATTCTCCATGGAAAGCATTTTACACATGAGTGTATTTTTCATGATTACCTTAATGCCAATATATAAGAATTACCAACTACACAAATGTTGTGTGGTATGCCTGGTACAATCAATGGGCAACGGTGCCCATACAAAACATGCCGCAGCAATTAATGTAAGCCCAACAATCTCAAAGGGTTAAACCTTGTATATCACATTTTCACCTTGAATTAATAAAGCCTAAATTTGAATGAGGTCAGTATTCTGCCCTGTCTGTTCTGTAAACTGCTATCACAGTCACCTTGACTTATATGCACACACATCTACAGCAACCTGTGGAAAAACCTGCAGAAATCATAGTGCCCAACAACCTGTGCTGAGGAAAATGTCTGGACTCAGTTTTACCCTTTTCCCCTTGAATCAGGACAGTCAATAGCTTTCCATTGCATACATGTAGGTTAGGCACTTGGTATACTTATATGTTATCATATTACCTCTTAATAACATTTTAATATTGCAATTAATAAAACTTGTATGACAAAAAGCATTCTTTATCTCACACACAAACAACAATAATCACACTCAGTATCACATTATTTTGTGTGCATTTGTCCTTCAAACTATATAAGAATACCATCACAAGACTTGCCCTACATGAGACTTTTCTGCAGCTCAACTTAACCCTTTGCTACTTGTCCTCCATGAGGTTTTACCACAGTTCAACTTAACCCTTTGCTACCTGCCCTGCATGAATCTTTACCACAGATCAACTTAACCCTTTGCCACTTGTCCTGCATGAGGTTTTACCACAGTTCAACTTAACCCTTTGCTACCAGCTCTGCGTGAATCTTTACCACAGTTCAACTTAACCCTTTGCTACATGTACTTGTCCTGCATGAGGCTTTACCACAGTTCAACTTAACCCTTTGCTGGTGCACAAGAAACTAAGTCAGGAGCTTTCCTTGGTGTGGGTAAAATGTGCCTAACCCATGCCAAGGAAAGTTGTTCACCTGGGACATGCTATAATTAATACATGTTGCATACAATTCTCTTAACAAAGTGGTGTTTACTGACGAGACGTTTACATGTACATAAAAAGATTGTGGAAAATGACACTTTACATCTGGGGGCTCTTGGATGATTAGAGCAGGAAAGGGTTAACACATAATCACAGATTACAGCAAGTGTGCCCCTCTCCACTGCATGTTAAATCTGGCTAATTCAAGACCAACTTTGTGTGGCCTAGTAACTGATTTGCTATTTTCCTTGGATGGTACAACCAAATTCGCAACAGCTGGTGTGTAACCTTGGGAACTAGGTCAAGGTTATCAACATACTGCCAAATTGTAGTTAGCCCCACAGTGGACTATAACCATGATGTACAATGTACAGAGGTATGATATCACATGATGCAACATGTACATGTACCTCATAGTATTCCAGGGTTATCTTCTAACATATTCCTCTCCTCTGCCGTACTCTCATGAATAAAAATCCTCAGTCGATGGATTCAAAAGTTGTCATCTGGCATTAACATAATTATCAACAGTTGGCCACTGTGAACAAATCAGGTGTCACAAAAAATATTTCCATTTATCACCCGAGTCTTATTGTGGGTAATTTCAATCGTGCGAGCGCCCACATCAGTGAACACAATAGCAAGCCAGGGGGATGCTTTGGAGACAAAAAAATGGGTAAATATGCAGATCCATAGATGTCTATGTCACAGAACTTGGTCTATCACATCTTCTAATATCAATGATGTAACTTGTTTGGTGTTGATACAACAGTGACTCAAAGTTGTCATCTGCACACAGAAGTTCCTTGACATTTTCAATTCTTTACTAAATTAAAACAATGGCAAAATGGGAGCAAACGGCAGGTCCAAAAAGGTCTCTTTTTTTACCTATATTGGTGTTTACAGTTACAAGTGTTTCAAACTGAAAATATGGTTCATCATTCAAACATCAATGATAACGATATTTGAATGGCTCTACTGACAAAACTATGTCAACTATGCAAAATCTGAGACCTTACCTGTTGAGTGTCCCATGCAGTTTTACAACTCAGACTTGAAAGATCTGTGGCATTTTTGCTGTTTTATTGGCCATCTGTTATCCTGCCATTTTAACTTATTCCATACCAGTCCCTGATTTTTAAGATGACAACTGCATATTTAAATTCTTCATGAAAAGAGCTTTCGTTCAAGTACCAACATGCCTATAGTCTTAAGTCAGTGCCAGAACCACTGACCAAGGCCTGTCACCACAGTATGGAATGAGTTAAGAGACTTCAGCTGATTTGCCATGATTGGTCATGGGGAATGTGACTGGCACTTTGCACAATGCTTTCAGCATCAATTTGGTGGGAAAATACAATCAGGTCTCACATGTAAGTGAAGCATAACTGTGCTGAGGTCTTTTGTAGGTGGGGCTTGCTGGATTCAGCAACTGCAGCGGGTAACTACGCCAATGACACAGGTAGTCAAGGTTCACCATTTTCACTCATGTTTTATAAACATTGGATTTTGCATGTGAAAAAGTACAGTGAAACCTCCTTATAATGACACACCCTGTTTCCTGCATAATGTGTCAGATATATGAATTTGTCAGATAAATGAATCAGACTGTTTCCTGCATAATGTGTCATATATATGAATTTGTCAGATAAACGAGTCAGATTGTTTCCTGCATAATGTGTCAGATATATGAATTTGTCAGCTAAACGAGTCAGATTGTCTCCTGCATAATGTGTGAGATATACATGTATGAATATGTCAGCTAAATGAGTCAGATAGCAAAGGAATTTGATTGAAGTCCCTGAAAACATGTCGTTGAATGAATATGTTGGATATTTGAGGGTCAATGTGACAAGGTTTCACTGTGTATGTAAATATTTTATTCATGAACATCATTAGAGGTCAACTTTTAGACCATTTTACTGTCATATATCCTTAACATATATACATTTTCAACAAAAAAAATTTAAAAAAAATCTTTTCCATCATTTAGAGGTAGATGATTGAAGTTCAGAAGCTTCTTGTTTGTATCTGCTGTCATCTCAGCTTCAAAAGTTCTTCATCAAATAACCATCCATTGATTTATCTCAGAATCCTGTCACCTTCATATTGCTTAGTCAAGGTCATTGTTATTACTTAAGCCCAGTAGAGAACGGACTATGCTGCCATATTTTACAAGTCTGTGCCCCAAAGTGTATATATGTAAAAATTTCATGGCTGGACGGATGCTAAAAGCATTTCTGTCTGACCCCTTCAGCAGCAGGATCACAGAAGCATGCTTAAAAAGTTGCTATTGTTCACAGATGATGTATACACCATTGATGTTACTGATAGAAATGTTCAGCGAATCAGATACAAAACACGCCATGCCACTGGTCACTATTCTGAGACATAATCCCTACATATTGCCTGCTAGTCCCACGCATTGGGAATAGTCAATCTACATGCAACACGTCTGTTACTTGTTGAAATTGATCTACATTATAAAGCTTATGTAAGCTATTACACAAAAACATCAATTTGACAGACAGAAGTTTGTTAACACTTGCCCAAGGACCTGGTGTGGCACTGCATGTATGTGTTACCATTCAAAAACATAAAAATCAATGTTGCAACCTAATATTTGCATTCTTTTAAATAGCTTCACGTGGGCAATAATATCAAATGTCTCCCTGTGGAACAGTTTGTTTCTGAAACAAGAGGCCTGTGACAGTTATGTGTTCAGCTGGCATACCAAAAGATAAGTTAACATGTCAGATTTGCTGCTATCCCTATACTGATCAGTAGCAAAGCTAATTTGTCCCAATGTTGATAATTTGTTAAAAATCAGAAAATGACAGCACCACCATGTAGTCACCCCCCCCCCCCCGAAAAACCAAACAAACAAACAAACAAAAAGAAAAAACCCCACAAGTCCATGTACAATCCCAACTAAGTTTTAAGACAATCCAACTTACAATTTGGGAGAAGTAAAACAAGCAAAAACAAACACAATTTGTTAAAAGATTAAAAAAGAATCCCAGGGCCACCTGTTGAACAAATTAAGGCCTGCAATTTTGAAGGAATTGGAGAGACAGTTTGGAGAAAAAGATTTCAGCAAAAAATACATTAAAAAAAAAATCATAAAAAAAAATCTAAAAATCCCCAAAGCATGACTACCCACCAAGGTACATCCCCACCAAGTTAGAAGTGAAGCTGGCTGATGGTTTTGGAAAAATTTAAAATGTGAATTAACCTTGCAATCCTCATAGACTTACATGGTAAAACCAAAAAACTCACAGCACCACCTGGTGAACAAATTAAGATCCAGAAGGGCCACCATGTCATTTCAAAACAATTGACCAGGTGGTTTCGGATAAAAATATTTTTAAAGATTTTGCCAAAAAATTAACAAAAAAATTCATATAAAATCCAATAATCATTGGAGCATTACCAATTGAACAAATTTGGTAGAAACCTGCCTAAGGTAGTTTCTCACTAAGTTTGAAGAGGATCCAGCCAACAGTTTTGAAGAAGTCTAAAATGTGAAATGTGAATGGATGACGGCAAGGACAGTAATGTATAGATGGATGGATCTATGACGGACGACCGACCATCCTACAAACTTAGCTGACTGTCATGTCAGCTGAGCTAAAAATAGAAAAACTCACAGTGCCTCCTGTTCAACAAATTAAGGTCTATGGGTTCCCAGAAGTGTTGAGCAAGCAGTTTTGCAGAAGAATTTTGAAGAATTTGCCCCAAAATTTCATTACTCTTGAAATCAGTTTTAAAAAAGCACTGAAACAGACGACATTTGACCACCAGCCGGTTTCAGCTGGTTTAAGGGGGAAAGGATTAACTGGTAACACCATGACCGGTCAGGTCACTTTTGAATGAACCATCAGTTCCAAATTACACCTTTGTAGCCCGGGATGTGATAATATTACAGGAATGTTCCGAGTTTTTTTTTCCATCATTAAAATTGACAGAACTTCCTAATCTACATAACATAATGTTTTGCAAACATTTACCTCAAAGGTGGATGTCCTGAAGCATAGAAAATGACTATGGCTTCCTTTGGACATTGTAATTTTGTTGATATATTTATGTGAAATACATTTCCGAAAAATTTGTTTTAACATGCTCTACATGATTAATATACTCTAAGTCACATCACTTTAGCCAATAGTGTATGTAAACAACAGATGGCACCACTGGTACACTGCCACCAAGTAGCCAACAAATACAGGTGAAACAACCTTCAGGATAAACAAACATAGTGCATCTAATTGGTTAGCTGCAACCGCCAGGAAGTGGTGTGCTTTGCGATAAATTCTCATGTGCTGGTGGCTCTCTCTGCTGGTGAAGTGTGTTAGTGTAATAATTGTCACTACCGTCTCTTACCAGAGTTTTGGTCTTGAAAGACTGGTCACACATGAACCCTGGACACTTAGGACAACAGCAGCCCTAGATCATACTTCCTTACACATTTCTCTGGCCAGAAGAGTGAGATGTGACACACACAGACTTCATTTTTTTCCCATTCTTATTTACCAAGTACAATGTGTCAACATTTCCCAAGCCACAGAAACGACTGGAATTGCTTCCTGAACAAGCTGGTCACGTGTTGCATATGTTGAGGGAATATCAATGTTACATAGGTCCCCAAATTTTGTGCCCCAAGAAAACAATACAATATACAACAAAGTGAAAGACATATTTTTCTGGCCACTAATCTGAAATTAACCCTTTTCTTGTTTGATTAGGTCTCAGTCATAAGCTTTCCCTGGCACCCAACCAAGGTCAAGGAAAGCTATTGACCTACGGCATGCTATTAGAATGTACCAAAAATATTTTCATTGACAAGAAATTTGAAGCAAAAAGATTGAGACATGACAATTAACATACAGGCACTAATGAGCAATTTGAGCAGAAAAGGGTTAATGACATCCCCCACCCTCTTATTTATCCAGCATGTGAGGAGTTTTTTCCTGCTATTTGCCTCCCCCAGGTGGTGTCTCGTCATTTCAATTGTAGTCTCGTTCCCTGGTGAACACCTCAAAATTCTGTATATAACTTCTTGGGTGCATGGGCATTGTCTACGCTGACAGTATCTCTGGCAGCCAGCTTGACTTCATCCCTCGGTTCTGTCACATCAATGGCTGGCTTGACACTGGACAAGAATTTCTGAAACACACAATTAAGATTTCAATCTTGAACTACTTTGCAAAACTCACACAATGGAACAGTCTGATATACAATGTTAACTCTTTAAGTGCCAAATTTTGGACTGAGTCAACAGCTTTTCTCAGTGCACATTGCACCCAATGTGGGCCGAGAAAAGCTGTTGACCTTGGATATTTTCTCTGGAACTAGAGGCACGCTGGTACTTGAATGAAAGGTCTTTTTACGAGCAATACGAATCTGAGATCCTAATGAAAATTCAGACTAGTCTGACTTTAGTAGATTGACTTTAAGACATGATTGGCACTGAAAGAGTTAACTGTCATAAACTTTCCTGATCACAATAAGACTGGGTCAATGACTTTCCAAGCACAGGTTGGGCACAATGTGTTCAACCTGTATCAACGTAACTTGCTGACCTTGAACCTACCAAGAGAGGGACTATTTAGAATTTGTACCAAATATGTTTTCTATTAACAAGACACATTAAAATAGATAATAATTTGCATCTGGGTCATTTTGCCCAGAATTAAAGAAAAGATCTATCATGACGGTTTGCCCCAGATCAACAGTGGCAAGATCTATCATAATATAACCCATATGAACAGCAGTAAGATCTATCATGACCGTATGCCCCAGATCAACAGTGGCAAGATCTCTCATGATGGTATAACCCTGATCAAGAGCAGTAAGATCTATCATGATATAACCCAGATCAACAGCGGTAAGATCTGCCGTGATGTTATAACCCAGATCAGCTGCTTTCCTTGCCACAAGTTGGATACATTGTACCCAACACACACCAAAGAACCTTTTGATATAGAACATATTTTATTCAATGTTAAATACTAACAAATAACCAGTTCAAATTACTGGATGTTGCAAATGGGAGAAAGGCCAGTGTTGTATGCTAGTCCCTTCCTTGCAGAAGGTGGACCGGCAGGATAGGATAGCACAAGATGCACTGGTATTGTGCGATCACCCCTTGCTTTAAAATGAGGTGAGTGATCCTACAAATGTACGTTGAATGCAACAAGTGCAAACACAGAACACCCAGATGGGCAAGTGACTATTAGTAACTTTACGTAGGATACAACATGGAAAGAAAAAACTGAAAGAAAGCAGGAAGGAGAGAGAGAGAGAGAGAGAGAGAGAGAGAGAGAGAGAGAGAGAGAGAGAGAGAGAGAGAGAGAGAGAGAGAGAGAGAGAGAGAGAGAGAGAGAGAGAGAGAGAGAGAGAGAGAGAGAGAGAGAGAGAGAGAGAGAGAGAGAGAGAGAGAGAGAGAGAGAGAGAGAGAGAGAGAGAGAGAGAGAGAGAGAGAGAGAGAGAGAGACTTTACCTGGTGAAAGTGGGCTTCAAGTGTTCAGTTAGAGAGATATTATCATGTATTGATGAACATATTTGAATGTTTTCAATTACAGAATAGTCTGCAGAGCAATACACTGTAATCCCCCACCCTGATAAGGGCCCCTGCTCTAGTAAGGACCCCCCTCCCCCCTGCCTCCCTGGAACGTGAATGATTACAAATCAAACCAAACATTTCAATATTTAATTTTTCACAGTTTTTTATCTGTTTGATGTTCAAAGTGGGGTTCTATATTGAAGGCATATTGCATCAAAATTTAGTACGCGCCTTGGGCCCTTGTATACAGTGAAAAATTGCAATGTCTTAAATTGTAGAATGTTTTTCAGATCTAGAGACAACATAAAATTGACAAGGGAAGAATCAAACTGTAGAATGTTGTTCACATATAGGGACAGCATTAAATAGACAAACAAAGAAAAATACAATCTTTGGAATGACCTCAAGGCAATGTCCAACCGATTTTGGACAATTTTGTTCATTTTGAGGCTTGGGGACATTTTGGTAGGTATATATATATATATATATATATATATATATATATGTTGTCTATTATATGCCCAAATTAGTAGTTCTAGCTCCAATACAATCTGAAGAAAGTAACAAAATACTTTCACTTTTAACATGGTAGTCAATGGACCATTTTAACCATTGGATCTTCATTACTTACCATAGGTATTTGCTCTAAAATTTCTGTTTCTCTTGGATATTTCAAACACGAATTCTTTGATATTAATTGAGTAAAAATTGATTTATTCAAAAAATTATCTAAAGCAAATGTGTATCAAGGATTTCCTCAGAAACTATCAGTTCTTTTCTTTTATGTTTATCAAAAACAAAGAGTCCAACAAATTTTATTAATTTTACAGAAACAACTGTTTTCCAATTTCTGTATCACCATTGTAAACAAACAGATACATTTATGAAAAATCCTGATAACTTTTTGCAGATACATGTGTTGAGATTATACCAGCACAAATATGATCTCATCTTCAATACATTTTGATAAATATCCAAAATTTGATATAAACCACATTTTTACCCACAATGCTTGTGCTTATGCAATAATTCTGAATTCTGGGTCAACTTTAGTGCAAACAGATTCTGAAAAACTTGCTGCCAATTGAGTATATAGGTTAATTATGTCAGGGATGTATATGTTTCTGTAATATATAACCTAAAATGAAGTCACTTTTCCAGATTAGTCATTATCTTAAGATCCCCTTGGCCAGGGATGACCCTTGGTGACCTTGGAAATGTCAAGGTTACTGAATATCAAACTTAGTCAAGCTTCCAATCAGATGCTTCTACAGTACAAGGTTGATGATGGTGCCAGCACAATTTGTTCAAGAGTTCTAGCACCTGCAAGGAAGGAAGAGAGACAGAGAGAAAGATGGGTGGATGTGTACATATATCATGTACCTGTATCCTCACGTTCTTTTTTTTGTAATCCCTTGAGTGGAATATGCTAGTCTCAATTATGCTTTGGTACAGTTTTGCTTCCGCAAATTTCGTACAATGTTGTACAAAATTTGAGGAAGCAAAACTTGAATATACTGGTCAGAATGACCTTAAGATCCCCTTGGCTAAAGGTAAAATATGATAACCTGGGTGACTTTCAAATAGGTTAAGGTCGCTGAACGTTGAACTCAACCAAGGTTCCAATGAGATGCATACACAGTAAAAGTTTCATGATAGTAACTCAGTTTGTTTAAGTTATTTCCTCTGCAAGGGTGATGGACGGCTGGACGAATACACACACACACAGACATGACAGGGACAAATACTTGATCAGCCAATAGGGACAAGTGGGTAAAATGTCCAATTAAATGAGGCATATATTGTTACTGTTCTTTTGTTTTGTTTTTGTTTTTTTGTCCTTTGTTTATACCTCAGCTTACATGTGAGAAGTTCTCACGCTGTGCAGTATAAGCACAGTACAGTATCAGGGAAAAACTGTTTGTGCCTGAAGAGTTTCCCAGGAAACAAAACCGGTCGCACAGTTCCTCCACAGTTCATGCCCGTGCCTCGTTGAACAATATATTCTTACTGGTTGTAATGTACAGTAAGAGTAATACTGGACTGCATGAGGAAGCTGACTAGCACACTCTGCATAAATGTAGAGAAATTCTTCTGAATTACCTCTGTACAACTGCAAACTAGTCAATTAACTGGTTCCAGGTTACCTACATTTGTTAATTCCACTTGGGTCCAATACCAGTGAGTCAATATGATGCCCATCAGAGATTTGACCTACCTTATTTCTAAGCACACATCAATCTTGATTTTTAATTTGACTTGAGAACTGTAGGTAAGGCCTATCAATATAATTAACATGCCCAGTTCAACAGCTTTCCAATGCCCAGGGCATGTTAACAAGTCTCACACAGTTCTCAATCAAACTGGTTTTCATTACAGTTGAAATTAAGTGAAAACACTGATGCAGACAACACTCGAGCAACAGCGGATTTTGTCCAGTTTTAGTGAGATACAGTAAAGATGAAGTTCACACAGGATCTCTCTTCCCTCAACTCAACAGCTTCCTATTTGTGCTCACACTTTCACCTTTCTTCAACTCTTTCAGTCCAGCTCCCTTATTTTCTCACGCATACTCGTAATTACTTCTAATTCAAGATGAAAATCATATTTCCAAATTGCTCATGAACTTGAAAATTTTATTTAAGTTCTAACGTGCCTGGTCTCAAGTCCCTGGTTTTTGCATCACCTGGCTAATACCATAAATTAATTTAATTTCACTAATTGCACAACACCGTCAAAATAAAGGCAATAATATTATTTTAATGTGGCTTTAATACAAACTATATTCAAAATAATGAAATTAAAACTTCAAGTAACTGTCTGAAATAAAAAAAAAAAACTGAAAATTTTCATCCATTAAAATAAGCACATTTAGAATATCACTCCAGCTTCTCCAAGTGCTGCTGTGGTATGACTTACCATGGAATGTAAAACACCCGGCAAGTCCCTAACCAGCAAGGTGGTCCACAAAACAAGTTTGCCACTGGGTCAAATTGGATTAAATTTTATCCAAAAAAATAACCACCTCACATGTATGTTCAAAGTTTCTTTTTTTCTTTTTTTTTTTCAAATTTTCATGATCATATTTAAAAATAAAAAAGTTATCAATGTAAGCAAAGTATTGTTACTAAAATACAAATTTATCTGTGCATTTCTGTTCCACTCTCAAGAGTGGAATGCATTAGGAAAATCACTCAAGCAAACCAGTCTATTCCTAGACTCACAAAGTTCAATTATTCAACATTACAAAAGCCCAAAAATAGATGGCACAGCACACATCAAATCAGCTGGGGAGTTCCAGCTGTATCCTTGACCTCTCTCAGAGGTCAGAGGTCAACTGTCTAGGTCAAAAGAATCTGCACAGGCAGGTGCTAGAAGCCTGGTGCAAGCTATTCTTAGATAGTATATTGGCTTTGCACGGTCTGGCAACAGACGAGCAGAGAGATTGTTCTGCCTGGGCTGACTGCCCACCCAAATAAGCACAATAACATAAACAGTAGAGAAATGGCAAATAAATGGCTGCGTTAGGATACAATCAAAGAACAGTTGGTGGCTTGATGGTCAGGGATGGGGAAAAATGAGCGAAAAAAATATGGCGACGCCTGTCACAATATCAATGTGCAGATGCAATTTAAAGGTACATGTAAACTGCAAATGGATAAGGTGGATACGAATTAACCAATTACATTGAAAGGTGCATCATTACTGCATGGCATATTGAATAAAACCATGTGGAATTAGGAAGGTTTACATATACAAGGCAGTAAAAAACCTTCAATGTGCCTTATACTACACTGCATTATTGAATTCTACTGGTATTAATCATTTTCTGGATTTGCCCCCTCCCCTCCCCACTGTCTTGTGGTGCCTGGTATTTGGAACTGACTCCCTCTGCCTACCAGAATCAGTCTTATGTAGCACACAGCCATTTATGACAGGTAAAATTAACCAATAAATAGTCAAATGTTTGACAAGGATGCTTTTAAGGCCACATGGTCTCTCCTGACAGGTGGTCTTTGTAGCAGGTAGCCCAGGGATTAACTGAAGCACCATGCCATATACAAGCACAAACAGGCTCTGGATCCATTAATGTGATTCTATCAAGGCTGATATGCTTCATAATGTCTGTATTTCAGGTCCCAGAAATTATACAAATACAAATTCTGGTGTACAATTCATGTGATTTATGACATTTTTTTGTGAATGAAAATCAACGGCATTGTATCATGGGGCACCTGATTCAGCAAATTTGCAGCTTTCTCAATGGTCATTTCTACTGCAGCCCCATCTTCTGGCAAGCAACCAAACTACTTTCATTCAGCCCACCAGACTTATGAATGACCTGCGTCTGGGCGGGCTGCCTCCTTTGCATATGCAAATGTATGTCAATCTCATTGGCATAAATACATCACAGCATAGGTACGTGGACCAATAATGCCATTTGATTATTCTTCTTTCCAATAAACAGTAGTTAAATTTAGCACAGCAACCTGTCTTACGGATAGATATGCCGTCTGAATGGGAGGCACGACAAAGTGGTCTGAACATGCACATGATATCTGCTGATTTCACAGACAGCAATAGCAGGAATTCCTATAGACCGTGCACTTGACTTTGTAGACAGGCTAGTCCTAGAGGCAGACAGTCTCTCTGATAAAAAATATCACCGGGCTTCTTTTTTGTGCCTCTGAATTTGCCCATCCTTGGCTCGCTTCACAAGTCTGGACATAAAAAAAATGATGACTCGACAATGCCTCGATCATCAGAAATTGTCCTGTTATTTTTACAGCCATCTCTTAATTACTTTCTCAGGCAGGGAAGGCTATTAAAAAAAGCCAAGGAAAATGGCTTCTTTCTTGTGTTTAACTGACCGGAGTGAGGTGAGACAGAATACTCCTTTCACAGAACAATAAAATTACGTACATGGAGATCTGGAATTGTGGACATGTCAGTGCATCAGGTATATTTCATTACGATGCAATATACTAATACTTTCCTTTTGGCCAAGATCATTAACACTGCACTTACCATAAATGTGACATATGTACGGGTGTTATGAAATATATAGTGTATGCAGTGTCATTGACCATTAATGCTAAACAGGTCCATTAGTATAGCATTCAAACCTCGTTATGTACAAGCACCATCTGTTTCCTGCAAAATGTGTCAGATACCTTAATGTCAGATACATGTAAATGAGTCTAATAGCAAAGGAATTTGATTTTCAAGTCCTGCAAAATTTGTGCTGTTAGGGGAATATGCTGGATATCTGGCAGTCATCATACTGAGGTTTCACCGTATGAAGGTTTGCAATCTCATGGCAGCTGAACCACACTGAAATATATATTTTCTGATGATCTGATCAGTTCTCTGTATGTCACTACCAGCAGGTGTCAGATTTTTCACTTGTGGGGACGTCATTTAGATACAAGATTCAGGACGTCGATTTTTTTCACCATACCTTCTACATTTTGCAACCCGGCTGACTCTGACCATACCGCATTGCCTCCCCACCCAACCACCTTAGCAACAGACCTCCTGCACAGCAATCTCTTTCTGAAACCCTGAAGCGTTTTTGTGTTTTCTCTTTCTGCGACAATTGTTTTTCTCACTACGGCCGGCGGCCATCATGTTCTGGTAAGTTGTATCTTGTTAACGTCTCCTCTTCTTGTGACACGGGTCTCGTTAAATGAACAAAAATAGTGCAGCTCTCTCGGTCAGACACCACTGATGAAGCTTATTATCTTCGAATGGACATATTTTCTTATTTAATCAGCTCCCCCCCCCCCGCCAAAAAAAAACCTCATGTGCTCCTCACAAAGAATGAGATAAGTCCTCATTTTGATTGCAGAAATCATATTCTGTATGTTTGCAGTCTCAGTTTTCACAGTTCTTATCCTGTAGATTATTCATGGTGTATGTCTTTATGATCCCTAGTTAATTGTCTGATTTTTACATCCCCTTCTGTAAAGAGGCCACTTCTCTATCACCACGTACCTGTATGGTATTTTCATTTAATTTCTTACTCCCTCCCCCCTCCCACCACCAGGCTGCCTCTCCTATAAGGCCACATTTCTGGTATACTAAAGGTAGCCTGCATTATGTATTCAGCATATGTAACACATCACATATATTTCCCACACTGACGGCCCCTCCATGCATTCATTTGGCTATTGAACCTATGAATTTTCAATTTTTTTTGCAATGCACATGATAACAGTGATTAATTAAGGTCTAGGTCTAGACATAGACAGTGACAGGATTGGCTATGGAGTATAGAGAGATAGGACTGTGCTATTTTATTTGGTCCAGAACTACAGGAACATGTACCCAAACTGGTCCTATTTGTACTGTAACACTATAATTATTATAGACATCCCACACATGCCATCCTTACAAAGGCCACCAGGCTTAAACTGTGGCCACTTTTCACTTAATTGTTCCAAGCTTGGTCAGACCAGACAGGTTGCACTGGATATACATCATGCACTCTCTCCAGATAACACCTGCCACTATAACTTATATATGTGTGTGTGTGTATATATATATATATATATATATATATATATATATATATATATATATATATATATATAGTGAAACCTGTTTTGAGAGACCACCCCTAGGGCAAGTCAAAAAGTGGTCACATAAGGCAAATGATCCCTCAATAGAGGTATATAATAACATGGGAAAGATAGCAAAAGGGACATAGTAAACATGGTCTGAAAAGGCAGGTGGTTTTTCATCACAGTGGTCTCTCAAAACAGGTTTCACTGTATATGTATATATATATATATATATATATACAGCAGATTTTTGTATCTAGAGTCTTGGCAACATTCCTTCACTGAACTACATTTCAATCCACCTTATTATGAAACTTCCATCATGTCATTACCACTCTCTGGTGCGTAGCGAGCTGTCATATCTGGTACAAATTTCAATCTAGCCTGTAGGATTTACAACTTGGGCAAAATTTCTATAAACTAATGCATTCCTGCTCCTTCCTGCTCTGTTTTAAGTTCCATGGTTCTATAATGTCAGCAAAATCAAATCAAATCAAAATTTCAGCAAATTTAAGAATGTCAACTTACTGGTACATAAACAGCTAAAACATTTGATTTCATTTAATGTTTTGCTGCCACGTACACCCCTCCACATGTATATGTATGTATGCATATACATTTACATATATACACATTCATGCACATATATATTTCATTCCTATTTTAAATGAAAATCTACATTTCTAACATTTAACCCGACGAAAGGTAAAATTGAGTACAAATAGTCTGTCTTGTCTGTATGTTTTGAAAGAAGAGTGGGAAAATACTGCTTTTCCTCTTGTTTTAAAACAGGCAGCTACAATTATAATGCCACTTTCCATATTGTAAGTTATTTTCAACCAATAGACAACTTTAATAACATTGGGTCTATTTTTGGCCACCCATTCCACACAATTCATTTTCAACACTGACACTTTTCCAATAAAGACTCTGTTCCATATTAGTTTATCGGTGATAGATGTACGTGAACGCGCTAAAGACTGCAAAAGACAATGATATATTGCTAGTTCCATCTACCCTCCCCCCCCCCCCCGCCCTCCAACCCCCACTACATGTGCTGAAATACCTTACTCAGGGGAAACAGGTACAGTGAAACCTGGGTTGAAAGACACCCAACCCTTCTCCCTGGCCAAATTGTGGTCTTGCAAGTCAGGTGATCTGTCATGGGAGGTGCAACTCAAATAAAAAGTACTCCGTCAAGTATGTTGAAAAGGTGGTCTTCTTTCTAGGCAGTGGTCTCTCATTGGAGTGGTGCCTGAAGACAGTTGGCACTTTACATGTACTATTGTGAGAACTAACCATAATGACACCGTTTGTTCCCACCAAAAGGCATGAAATCACTGAATTTGTCAGATAAATGAATCAAATAACATGGGAAATGAACTTTTTGTCCCTCAAAACTTGTATCATTAAGTGAATGTGTCAGATATTTGAGTGTCATTATAATGAGGTTTTACTATATCAGTCATGGCAACCTATTGCATTCTCTTCTTTGACCCTTTTCCATTCAGAACAAGAATGAGTCAAAAAATTTTCTTCTAACCCAAGATGGTTGCTGACTTTGGCTGACTTTCTTCGAAAGCCATTATCAGCCAAAGAATTAAGATTGAAAACAGTTTCATATGGCTGTGCGTCATGCTTCTTAGACTCACACATGGATCACTTTGAAGATGTCAAGACACTTTACTTCAATGATATTGTGGTGAAATGATGCACTTTTTTTATCAGTGATTACCTGCAGGCTGCAAGGAGCTTGACTCATACCTCCCTGATAGAAGACTGAGTCAACAGCTTTCCTTGGCACGCTCCGAGCGCAATGCGTCCAAAGTATGCCAACGAAAGCTGTTGACCATGGGCATATAATTTGGAATGATCTTCTATGTAAGTTTCATCCAAAATTTTGAAAAATAACCCCTAAATTAGTAAAATACAATAAGCAGACGACATTTAGATATTAGCGGGAAAATGCATCATTAGGGTGGAATGAGTTAATGGTCAGCAGAACAGAGTTAAGTTGACCCTTTCTCCCTGAAACCTGCCCAAACCGGCTGGAGGTCAAATGTCAATGAATTTCAACAATAATGAAGAACAAGTTGAATCAGAATTGTCATTAAGATCTATCAACATAAAATGTGTCAAAAGTCAGCAAGTTTCCAGTGTGGGCTTGGTGTCCCAACCCACCAAGGAAAGCTGTTGGCTAAATTTAATAGGAATGAAGAGAGGAAGAGCAAATCTAATGAAATACATAATAAACTTTGATTATATTTTTATTTTTTAACATTTTTTGTTCAAATTTTGTTGTTTTTTTTACCTAAACAGACACTCACAAAACTATGCAGTCTTTAAATATGCATTGTCTAAAACTATTGACAAATACTCATCACTAAATAGGTCACAGTGATCCATTACAACAATATACAATACAATACAATACAATACAATACAATACAATACAATACAATACAATACAATACAATACAATACAAATATATTGTGGATTTTAGGCTTGTAGCCTCCATATCCATATCAAGAGTCCAATCTAGTCCTTAATAATTATATAGATGTTTGATATTCATAGTCCCCTTTTAAGGGGTGACTGTCAAAATGTTTATCCAGTTTTGATTTGAATGAATTTAATGATTGCCCACACAAATTTTTGAGACATGAAGGGTGAAGTAGTTCTATCTATAGTTAAGGCCCCCTTCTGCTCTTAAAACTTGAAGTTTCTTTCCATTGCCTCTCGTATATTTCATCTGTTAGATGCAAATCACGTGCAGTTTCTGGATCAGCTAATCTTGTTAAGATCATGTACATCTGTATAAGATCACCTCTTAAGCTTCTATAGGCTAAGGTGTATAGTCCCAGTTCTTTTAATCTTTGTTTATAACAGAGATCTCTTAATCCTGGAATTTTTTTTTTTGTGGCTCTTTTTTTGTACTTTCTCAAGTAGATCAGTATCCTTGGCCTTACATGGTTTCCACACTGAGCTAGCATATGCTAAATGTGGTCTAACTTGGGCTTTATATAAATATATGTAATAGGTTGTGTCTAAAAATGGGAATGTTCTCCTAATAATACCCATGTTTCGGTTTACTAGGTTAACTTTTCACCTATATATTTATCAAATGACAATTTGTCATCAATAATGACACACCCAGATCCTTTTTCCTCCCCTGTTCTCTGGAGGTTTACTATGTTATCAGCTTTGTCTGTCATTGTGTGCAAAGTTTCCAGAATTTTTATCCCAATGCTCAACAACTTGCATTTTTCAGCATGGAAAAACAGCAGCCATTTCTTTGACCAATCCAACATCCTGGTCTCTTTGAAACAATTCCGTATCATCCTGAGAAGTACAATTCGCTGGAATGTCTGTGTATCACTCGCAAACAGAAATACACGAGAATGCATAATATTTGGGAGGTCACTGATGTAAATGATAAACAGCATTGGTCCCAACACTAACCCTTCAGGTATACCACTCATCACTGGAGTACTTTTGGAACTTGTGCTAATCACATTTACTTGTGTTCTATTGAAGAGAAAGTCATGTAGCCAACGAGCGATTTCCATATTGAATCCATAAGCTTCTTATTTACCAGTAAGTCTGCGATCCAGAAGTCTACTCAGTTCATCTTATCCTCACATGATGTACATGTATTTGTCTGCCAAATTTCAGCAACATCTGTCCAGGCAGTTTCAAGATAGCATGGAACATACTTTACGATAATGAAAGACTGGACAACCTGGTAAACTATACTGCCTCCTGGCAGGTGGGTGAAGGTATATAGAAAATTAATAAAATTGACCCCCCCTCCCCCCAAAAAAATGGCAAAAGTACTGCAACATGACCTGCTGAGCACACCTGGTAGAGACCCACCCAAGGTACATCCCCATAAGTTTGCACAGGATCCTGCCAATAATTTATGGGAAGTTTGAAATGTGCAACTGCTGATGGCTGACAGACACTGACATTGCATGATGTCTCTGTATGATATGCCACTCATTTGAGCTATGACATGTACTAATACAAACTGCCATGAGCTGTGTTTCTGGTTGGGATGAAATGATTCTCAGCAGGGAACCACCTGAGCCATGAAGCAGCCAGTGCTTTCCTTGTGCAGAATCATTGAGTCCCAACCAGAAACACGCACGAATGATGGTTTGTATTTATCCCATAATGTTTCTATGGAATATTCTGTTTAAGTAGACAACAAACAATAGTTTTGGAGCAATAAAAGAGGTCAGAAATATGTAGAAAAGCATAACCACCCAACACTGCCATTTGCAGATGAATCAGTCTATTTTTCTAGAAATATAATGCAGTCCAATTTCAAATGGCGCAGCAAGTTGACAAGCGGCCTAACAGGCATGCGCAGATGAATCAGTCTATTTTTCTAGAAATGTAATGCAGTCCAATTTCAAATGACCCAGCAAGTTGACAAGCGGCCTAACAGGCATGCGCAGATGAATCAGTCTATTTTTCTAGAAATGTAATGCAGTCCAATTTCAAATGACCCAGCAAGTTGACAAGCGGCCTAACAGGCATGCGCAGATGAATCAGTCTATTTTTCTAGAAATGTAATGCAGTCCAATTTCAAATGGCGCAGCAAGTTGACAAGCGGCCTAACAGGCATGCGCAGATGAATCAGTCTATTTTTCTAGAAATGTAATGCGGTCCAATTTAGAGTGCAGGCAGCAAGCTGACCACAATATACCTATTATGAATTTTTCTACACTGTACTACACTGATCAAATAAAATGAATTGCATTGAATTGACAACTGGCCAAACAGACATGACAGTGCATGCCAAGGAATAAGAAACAGGGGCAATTGAAAATACATAGAACGATGACTTTATTTGCAAACTATAAACAGCAGCTCGAAAGAGGAAGTGGTAATTTACGTCAAAGTAGGCGCTACATAAAACAGCAAGAGATCACATCTAGGATTCAATGTGACAGCCAAGGCGGTATTGGCGCTTCTTACCAAATATGGTAATGTACTATGTGATACCTAAAAACAGCAGAGGTGATAGCCATAACACATCCTTTATTACCCTGCCAAGGACCCCATTATGGGATAATTTTCAATATCAATACAAAGATGAAACCGATTCAAATACACTACATCATACACTTTAATACTAATACAAAGATAGAACCAATTCAAATGCACTAGTATCGATACAAAAATGCACTATACATGCACTTTCTAGTATTGATACAAAAATGGAGCCCATTCAAATACACTACTAATATCATGCACTTTCCAGTACCCCAACAAAGATTGAACCTTACATGATGTAATAAAGGGAATGTTCAGCATGGATGGAGCACCGCGGGATAAACTCAGCTGCCTGACAAGTCAGCAGAGCTAAAAAGGTGTCCTAACGCGTATACTACAGGGACTATGGTAATGTGGAGAGCAACCTTTTAGGCTGCAAACCCACCAGTCTGTCGCGGACTACATGCTTCTATAATTGACATGCGCATCATGCATGATCTTTATATTATGAACAATTTGCGCTGAAGACACTGATCAAGTTGCTACTCTGTGGATGTATATTGTCTCTGCAGACGTCCAGTGACTGTATTCATAAAGCACTTACTATATAGACCTGGCAGACAGCACAACCTCCTCCCCCCTCCCCCCCCCAAAAAAACATGCCACAGGAAACTGCTGACCTGTAGAATAATATCCTGACTGCTTCCATCAACTGTTCTCATTCAAAACGTCTTTCATTTGTGAGACAAGTAACATGGCTATTATGGGGAGCACCTGGGGAGACGAACCACAAAAGTAAAATGGAGACTTGAAAATTTCAGGAAGCAGGACCAGAGGGACACATTTCTGAGAGTAAAGAGTACCAAACACCTGGAAAAATATGAGGACAGCAAACAAGCAGGGGCCATTTTTTTTTTTTTTAAAGGGGGTGCAGGAGCAAAGTACTCCACCTATTACAGCCTCAGTAACAACACTGAGCCTGAAGCCACAGTTAACATCACGACACCTCTAATTGGTCTGAGGGACAGTGGGTCCAACAGCAATGACAATTTCGTCACGTCTCATCATGTAGCTAAAGTTTGACAGCCACTGAGTGCATGTAGGTCCAAATTTTCTATTTCATCAACATGTGTTGCAATCACAAACAGCATTTCATGCATGAGCAGAATACATGCAAGTTCACACTGGATTAGCAGCTCTTCATTGCATGTACATTTCATAGGTGTGTCATATTTCAAAGGTCATGTATAAACATGATCTGTAAATCCGAATAGAGAAACCAAATGCCTGAGAACATTGCAGAAGTCTTCTTTTTTTGTTTTTTTTAATTCTCTGTCAAAAATTTTACATATTTTTTCAATGCATGTCTTTATTCCTCTTGCAAATGAAAACATCTATGTTGTTCAGAAAAGAAGTGCCTATACAGGCTTCAGACTAGACAATGTCAATTCTCCTGTTTGTAAATTAGATTTTTTTGTTTTATTCATGAGGATGAAAAATACATATTTCCAGCCATCATGCAGAAAACAAACCTGTCTGCCCCAGACAGCAAAAAATGAACCCTCCCTAGGATCATGTACTTAAAACCAGGATCTGCCAAGTATTGATCAAGTTGACACTCAGCACCCAACAGGCACATAGTACACAACATTCTCAAAGTGTAGATAGGCAAGTGACACCTTGTATTTTTATTTAGATACAAAGAGACATTTTTTTCCCGCACAGACTGAATAAACAATATGTATATACAATCTGATGAAATGCGATTTCCATACACTGAAAGAGCAGGGGGCCAATTACCATGCAAGCTGGCTGAACTCGTGATAAACAGCAGCCATGTTCACCAATGTAAACCGGTGACCTCAGGGAACTGGTTAAGGTCACCGGTCACTCTGCAAAATAACACAAAATAGGGCTGCAATTATGTGCAACATGAACATTCTGTGGTAGTTTTTTTGAGAAACAGCTTTGACAATGTGCGAATGTGCCTAAAAAGCTACGTTCAACTCGTTCTTAAAGTTAAATGACCCTGAGGTGGTCACCGCTTTGATAAGTGCCTGGCATATCAAGCTCTTGTGGTGCCTAACAGCATGACTTGTTCAGGCAACGCAAAAGGCATTGAGCTTAATTAGTATGTATATTGTACATACAATGTATCCATAAGTCTGTCTGCATAGTTCGTACAGTCCTCCCTCTTTACAAGGCTCCTCATTACAAGGTAGATCTGAATACATGGCGTCCCTTGGCTCCCAATGAACCACTTTTCCAATTCCATGTACTTCTATGTTAAATACCCCATCATTATAGGGCGGTTTAACATGGTCCACTCCACAGACCCTATCATCAGCACTATACATGTACTGAAGGAGCACTATACAGTAAAACCTTCCCAGCTGAACACCTCCATAAGCTGAAATGCCCTTTCCCAGTCCCCATTTCCTTTCAGAATACAGTATAAAACTCTCTCCACACTGAACACTTTTCTCCCGCCCCAAGGCTGTTCAGCTTAGGAGGGTTTTACAGAACTGGAATGAATGCTCTTGTTATCTCTATGAAGAATTTGAACACGTAATTGGCATATATGTACACAGAAAATCATCCATCAACATATCACGTTGGCACTGAGTTGACTTGCAATAACAGGCACTAAGCTGTTTTGAACCTTTATGGTGCACACCTGTCCATTATTACGTACAGGTATGCCCCATAACACACATATTTCAAACCTGTCACCTGCTAATTTTTTCCGAAAAAAAAAACAACTTTGACCAAGCTGCAGGGAGTTTATATCACTCTGGATAATATTTTTACCAATGGGAATAGAACAATTGGAGTCTTGTCAAGGGCCTATCTGCACATCCTGCACACAAGCTGCCCATGCATTTACCTGACAATGAAAAGTTTGAAACGAACACATGTTTAGATAAAAAGCACACACAAAATTACCAGAGTCTGTCTGTGCTGGATGGATTTTTAGGCTCGGCTTATGAAGAGCAGTTACATAATCAGTGGTGGCTTACATGTAAAATACTGACTGTAAATTCACTTAATTGCAATGATAGTACAAAACAGCAACAGTTAAAACACAGGAGATAGTACTTTAACATAGATTTAACAAAAAATTTGTCAAAGGAGTGAAATTAGAACGTCAATTAAATGCCCAGTTAACATGCATAAACCATAAAAATTTATACACACAATAATGAGTCCATTTACAGTAACCTCATATTCATGGCAGTAAAACTAATTGATTGGTTAATACATGTAACTGCATGTGCTCCATATTTTGCAAGTAAACCTCACTTACGGGTTAATACATGTCAGCGCATGTGCTCCATATTTTGCAAGTAAACCTCACTGATTGGTTAATACATGTCAGCTCATGTGCTCTATATTCTGCCAGTAAAACTCACTGATCAGTTCATATATGTTAAAGTGTGTTCCATATTTTGCAAAACTTGGTTAATATTTTGTATATACATGTAAGTGTGCTATAATAATAGTTACAGAAAGGTGTTTTGGATGATTTGAGTTGGACAGGATAATGTGAACACTGCAGGTGATCTCTACCGAATTCCACCCTGATAGAAGACTGAGTCAACAGCTTTCCTTGGTGCACTTTGGGCACAATGCACCAAGAGCATGCAAAGGAAAGCTGTTGACCATGGGCATATAATTTGGAATGATCTTCCATGCAAGTTTCATCCAAATTTAAAAAAAATAATCCCTAAATTAGTAAAATACAATTAGCAGACGACATTTATATATTAGTGGGAAAAAGCATCATCAGGGTGGAATGAGTTAAAGCATTATAAACTTAAATGTTCAAGGATCAGGTAGCTGTCTAAAGCCTGAGGTACCATGTTACTACCACTGTCATGCCATACTCTCCTGTCAACATTTGCCCAACCATTCAATGGACTTGAAACCGACCTGTGTGGCTTCATGGTGCACTGCAGGGTTTTGGTGGCCAAATGTGCTGCAGCTCCGGTGAGCCTGACACAAGTGACGGTGGTGCACACTCAAAGACATGTGCACCCCTGCATGTTTCATATGATTTAAGAATATAAAAAAGGATTAAGTGACAAAACAATCTGAATCATAATTGTTGCCAAGTCCTATAAGAACAGCTTGCTGCAGGTCAACAGCTTCCCTTGGGGTGTGATGTAGGTCAACAGCTTCCCTTGGGGCATGCTGTAGGTCAAGTTTCACTTGCGGTGTGATGTAGGTCAACAGCTTCCCTTGGGATGTGATGTAGGTCAACAGCTTTCCTTGGGGCATGCTGCAGGTCAAGAGCTTCCCTCAGGGCAGGTCACTATGCCTCGACAAAACTGTTACAAAACTGTAAGTGTATTTGATAAATTCTGCAAATTACAACTAATCAAGTGGGCCTTTATTTCCTGAATGAAATATGTAGCACACTCCACACTCATCTAACAGTGAAGAGGGTGACAGTGACAGGACTGGAGGGTGATAGTGACAGGACTGGACAGGGACAAAGAGCCAGTGACCAGAAGTCTTGCAATTTGCCCAAACTTGTCAAGATCAACTCAATGACATTGCAAACCTAGCTTTGTCCTGTCTTGTTCCCATGGTTAGTGAATCATAAGTGACTGATACCTGTGTGTCAGTTACTCACAACAAGGCAACCGGCTCAAGTTACTGTGGTCACTACTAAATGCGTATTTTCAACCTCAATTCTAGGTCAGCAATATTTATCGAGAGACAGTTTGTCTATTTTCAACACAACCACACCCTGTCAGTCATAGTCTTTTAGTAAATACTTTTTTAAAGTTACAACACTACGTTGGCACAAGTCCATAGTTTCCACCTGTAAATGTACAGCAATAAAGTGTATTAGACAGAGTGTCATGCCTTGTACTTGGTGAGTACACATGTAGGTGCATTTAACCACCGTTCGATACAACATACAGATGGCCAGCTATTTGGAGGTGGTTTCCAAGTGGTTTCCATATATTCACAATTTTATGCCGGTAACCTTGTCATTACCATTTTCTGTTGCCTGCCAAATTAGTCAGATATCTGTATTTGTCAGATATCTGTATATCTCAGATAACTGAGTCACCTAACAAAGGAACTTGACTTTATTTTCCACAAAACTTGTGTTGTTGTATCATTGTGCATGAAGCTTCCTTTCTGGTAAATCTAAGGACTAAAGCATCTGTTTTCCTTCTTTCCCCCTCAAACCGGCCAAAACCCACTGGTGTTGAATGCCACCTGCTTCAGCATTTTCAACTAATCTCAACAGTCTTAAAAACAACTCACTGAGAATTGCAGATGAGACCTGACACAATCACATAACCCATACCAAGGAAACCTGTTGACTCAGTCTTAATGCAAGTGGGAAAGGGTTAATCATGCTGACAGTGATGCATGCTACAAGTTGTGCAGGCAAATTGGCATTACAACCAAATCTGGACAAAATTACCTTCTTATTTTCCTCCTTCATTTTTCCACTGTCATAAACATACAGGTATGGTCTACTCACTTATTTCCGATAATTATTCAGAGCTTTACTAAATCACAATCATATGCAAATTTTCGTCACAAATTTATAGAATGCTAAATGGATGATCACCACAATACCTCTTTTTCGAGATTTCTGATATTTAAGGACATTAATCAATAAAAATACCTGAATATTTGTCTCTTGTCTTCAGTTGCAAAGTTTGCCAGAATGTTTCTTTGTTTTGTGAAAATTCCCAACAAAAATCAAATTTCATACAGCAGGTGTTTTAAAATACATGAAAGGAAAGGTGTACAACTCAGGAAAATATTTTAAAATTCATTTTAAGAGAAGTTTTATTTTTTATTGCCTCTCTTCAGAGGCCTACCAGAAATATGAGAAGGTTTAAACGTGTTACATAGCTGTTATTGTGTCTGTGATAGCTAATGAACTGAGCATCCACACTGTGACATATTGAAAAAATTTGATCATTTTCTGTGTTAGATTTCATCAATTTATCATTTCTTTAAAATTATCACCTTTAATTTTTACATGCTTCACCTCGGGAACATGTTGCCCAGTTTGCTTGGCCTATCAGAAATAGGGAGATCATGCATGTGTGTACACAAGCACTGATATACATTTTGGGGGGCCTGGTTGCAAAATCAAAGATGCTCGATTGGAATGAAACAATAAAGCGAGTTTTCCAATCTCAACTCTCACTCTGACAAAGAGTGGGAGCTGAGATTGAGATCCATTTAACACTAAAAATAGCCTTGGTCACTGGCTTTTGCATAGCATGACAAGTTGCACAAAAATGAGTAATTCCTTCTTCTGTTATATTCCAAGGATACTTAATTACCTATTGCAACACATTATGTTTATTTTAACTGCTTCAAAATCACTTTTCCAAGAGAGATAAACATATAAATGCAATGTATGCATGCATTCAAAGTAGAAAACCCAAACAAGTCACTCTAAGGACTGAAATACATGTACATTACCCACAATCCCTAAATTTACACTCAGACAGGAGAGTGGGGTAGAGTGGGTGGGCCTCCTGTGTGGTCTGATAGGTCAGAACCCTGGATGAAGAAAGAATTAAAAAAAGATCTGTCATATTTATAGCAAGACGCAGGCTTATGGGACCAATTTAGGTGAGCTACCAAGCAAAAATATGGCAGGAGACTTTTTCCCTGGAGCATAGAAGGAATAAATGTCAAAACAAACACCACTGGTCTAAAGGAAAAGCTCGTGTTTGAGCACAAACAGAGATTGCCTGGATGCAATGGAAGAGAAACAGTGTTGGTAGTTGAGACACCAGCCTCAATCTAGCCAATGAGAGCTGGTAGAACCACTTTGACACACTAGTTAATCCATCAAATGAGAACTAGCAGAAACACTTGGAGTCACTAGACTGAATCCAAACAATCTGGGCTAGCAGAAACACTTTGTGACACTAGAATTAATCCATCCATTGAGAGCTAGAAGAAACGCTCTGAGACACTAGCCTCAATCCATCCAATGAGAGCCAGCAGGAACACTTTAAGACAATCCATCCAATGAGAACTGGCAGAAACTCTATGAGAAACTACAATGAATCCATCCAATGACAGCTGGCAGAAACACTTTGAGACACCAGACTCAATCCACCCAATGAGAGCTACCACAAACGCTTGAGTTACTCGAGTCAATCCATCCAATCTGGGCTGGCAGAAACACACAGTGGTTCACTGCCACTTCACTATTCGTTGCACAATCCTGGGGGGGGGGGGGGGGGGGAGGCATGTGATACCTCTGACTTCCAAAAATGAAAGTTCCCTCAAGAATATTACATGTTACATGGACATTAGCTCCAAAGTAAGGGGGGGGGGGGGAGAAAAGGCTCCACACTTCTCAAAAGATAGGTGTAACAACACAAAAATTCATTTAAAAACTGCAGTACCACCTGGTGAAGAATTATGGCATAGGGGTGCCCTGATAAGTGTCCCTATATATAATTTCAAAGCAATTGGGCAAGTCATTTTGGAGAAGATTTATGAAGATTTATGAAGATTTTACAAGAAATGAACCCAACAGTCAATAAAAGTACAGGAATGAGCTTGGTAGAGAATCATCCAAGGTAGATAGATTCCCACCAAGTTTGAAGTGGATCTGGCAAATTCTTTTGGAGAAGTGGATGGACTGAGGATGGATGGATAATGAATGGAGAGGTGACGGATGATAGACAAACTGGCAGTGGATGACAAACCATCCTATGAGCTCAGCTAATTGACAAATCACTGGAGCTAAGAAATAGAAGAAAAAATAGCAGTGCCATCTGTTCAACAAATTAAGGTTTATGGGTATCCAGAAGTGTCCTTATTCAATTTGAAATAAATCAATTGACCAGGCTGTTTCAGACACCCACTGGGTAGATCCCCACCACATTTGAAGATAATCTGGCCAACTATTTTGAAGAAGTTGAAAATGTGAAATGTGAATGGATGGATGACAGATCACTACCCATCCTATAAGCTCAGCTGACTGAAAAGCCAGCTTAGATAAAAATGAGTAAAAATCTCAGCACCAACTGTTGAACAAATTAAGGTCTGGGGGTCCCCAGCAGTGTCCCCGTGCAATTTTGGAGCAAATGGCCTTGCAGTTTTGGTGAAGATTTTTTTAAACATTTTGTCCAAAAATGAAAAAAAATTCATGAAAATACAAAAATCACTGGATTGTGACAATTTGAGTAAGTTTGGTAGAGACCCACTCAAGGTAAATCCTCATTAAGTTTGAAATGGTTCTGGCTAATGGTTTTGCAGAAGTTGAAAATGCGAGTTGTGAACAGATGATGGAATGATGGACAGACAACAACTCACTGACTATATCCTATAAGCTCAGCAGACTGACAAGTCAGCTGAGCTAAAACTCCATAAACTTCAGTAGGAATGTTCCTGTGTGATATCAAAGTAATTGGGTGAGCAGTATCGGAGCAGTTTTTTTAAGATTTGCCAAAAAAAAGAACTAAAAAGTTCATAAAAGATCCAAAAATCACTGGAGAATGACCATTTGAACAAACTTGGTGGAGACCCAACCAAGGTACATTGCCACCAAACTTGAAGTCAATCTGGATGACAGGTTTCAGAGAGGAAGTCGAAAATGTGAATTAGCATAAGAATGCCCATTGACTTACATGGTAATCAACAGGAAAGGTGCATTATTTACCGATAAGTACCCGAATTGAAAAAAAATTGTTAAAAATCAGGAATCCACAACAGTGCCACCTAGTGAACATCTATGTTTGACCTTTGTATCCACCAAGTTTCAGCTTAATCTGAGTGAAGGTTCTGGAGAAGAAGTCAAAAATAGCAAAAAAACACAAAAAAACCCAAAACATAAAAAAATGGACAAAATTGCAACACCACCTGATGAACAAATTAGGAACTAGGAGTCCCTAGGAGTGTTCATGTGTAATATCAAAGCAATTGGGTCAGCAGTTTCAGCGATTTTTTTTTTTAAAGATTTGCCTCCAAAAAGAACAAAAAATTTATAAAAAATCCAAAAATCACTGAAGCATGACCACTTTTACAAACTTGGTAGAGACCCACCCAAGGTACATGTACATTGCCACCAAGTTTGAAGTGAATCTGGATGACAGTTTTTGACAGGAAGTTAAAAATGTAATTGTGAATGGATGGACGGTTGACAGACAACTCAGCCTCCTAAAAGCTCACCCGACTAGCAAGTCAGCTGAACTAAAAACCGATGATGAAATCTTCATCAGTATGAGTTTCAAGGCAATGCAAAATCTTTATCAACATGACTTTTCCGGCAATGCAAACACTAGTCATTATAATCTTGACCACCATGACTTTCCATGCAATGCAAAAACTGGTGACCAACACCTCGACCACTTGATCATGAGGGAATGGTGAACACTTTTCTTTTTCATCTATGTCAATGATTCTCCTCAAAATAAATTTCAAATTTAGAAACTTTTAGAAGGGAATGCAAAACTTAACTTTTGGGTGGTGTTACATTGTGACAGTGAATCTGCTGGATGGGTTAATCAGCTGGTAAGGATGGTTAAGCAGGTTAATGGCTGGGGGCAGCCATGACAGTCTGTCTAGATCTGCAGGTGTATACCACTGGCATATGTGGTGTTGCGTTTTATCCTCCCACTATAACAGAATCATATGAATCTCTTTCAGATGCATTTCACATTTTATATTTCATGGTGTAGGTGACAGGACGTCATTGGTGTCCAGTTTTGTGTGCAAAAGCCCACACATAAAAATACGTGGACATTTTTCACTTTGATACACATTTAAAAAAAATATCTACCAACAATTAGCAACATATCAGTTTGACTATCAGCCAAACTTCATGACCCTATTGACAAACTAAAAAGAAAAAAACAATAGACCCATACGCCCAATGCTCTGCTAACATGTAATCAGATGACCATCACAGAAAATTCAATTTCGTCAAATGTAATCCCACTGTGATCTTATGAAAGTGGTTCCAGGTCATCCACATTGTGGAATATTAACTTCCACATGGTAAACATTTGCAGAACATTTTAGTATCACTAGCCTTATTCTTTCTCAACATGTTGATTTTAACATTCCTTATTGAAGTGCTTAATGACCTTGAAACAAGTCAAGGTCACCCACAATGTTACAAAATTTGACTAAAGGTCAAACCATCTACACCCTCGATCCTGCATATCTGGAGAGCTTGCATGGCGTCTTCCCCCTCTACATTCTTCAAGAATAGAGTACTCATTTACTGGTACAGAGCCATTCCATACTATGGTCACAGGCCTTGGTCAGTGGTTCTGGCACTGCCTTGCAAGTCATGCTGTAGCTACCAATATGCCTATAGTTTTAAGTCAGTGGTTCTGGCACTGCCTAGCAAGTCATGCTGTAGCTGCCATTGACTTAAAACTATAGGCATATTGGTACATGTACTTGAATGAAAGCTTTTTTTATGAAGAATTTAAATATGCAATTGTCGTCTTAAATCTACGTAAATATATGGAAAAATCAGGGACTGGCATGGAATGAGTTAACCCTTTCACTTACCTACACAGTGTTACAGCAACGCCCACCCAACCACCCCTGCATCAGATGATTCTCATTTAATGGACAGACTAGAGAAAACTGATGTGATTGGTTGATAATGCAGGTTGTCAGGTGGGAGAAAAACTGATTTGATTGGTTGAAAAATGAATTATCAGGTCCTCAGGTGGGACTATAGGTCAGTGATAGTGGGAGTGCTAGCTCATGGTGCCTTCCAATCCAGAGAGTAATTACTAGATACTTATCTGGTGTAGTAATTACTGGAGACATATTGATCTAAAGAGATCAATACCTAGATGTAATGTAGTGTGCAGGTAAGCTAATATGTTGTAGGCATAGCCTCAGATGCGAGCGTCAGCATTACAAAGTATCGATAACGTCGGTGGATCGGGCAGTAGCACCTGGTCGTTAGGTCCCTCTAGTGGCCACTTACTAAACCACTCTATAGGGCTGAGGCCGTAGTACCTTGAACAGCTGAACGAAATTATCTGTTGTATAACCTTTCTTTTTGTTAGACACTGTTCCACAAATTTCCGTATTGTTCCCAAGAAGCTTTATATCGCCCTTGAACTAGTGCCGTATCCTGTGGCAGAGACGTAGTGCGTACGGAGAGCGATTGTTGGACTCTCACACAACAACACCACATCTGAGGAGGCTTTGGCAACATTTTTTTTTTTTTTTTAAATTGATCTTTGTTGAGTTTTTGTACAAATTATGATACATTTATGGGCATACTTCTGTACATAAATACTCAACCATCAGGCATTACATCAGGTTATTTTACATACTCTTAATGTTGATTTAAAGCACTTAATGTTGATATTGTACTTAAAAATTTGCTGAACCTGGTTTATGAGAAGAATAGGCTATGTGAGAGAGAAGTAATATACATACATACAGTGCACCAGTGGTGCATATACAGAGTAAAGTTATTATCATTAAATAATAACCTAATCTAATGAACTCAAGATGCTAGACCATCTGACAGCAAACAACTCTTGTTTTCCCCTGCAATATAAAATATGTTCTTCTATTGCTATCTTACTCTTCAAAAACTTTAAAAATGCCACCAATGATATTATCTGTTTGTTACATAGCTGTCGATGAATATAGAACTTGGCTAACAAGAGACAATTGTTCAATGAATATTTACATGGTGAATTGAAATAACCAAAAATAACATGTTCTGCTGACAGTGCTATGGTATCAAGAGGATAAATATTATTCCACCAGTCTTGAAAATTTGTCCAGAAGTCTTGAATGTTTTGACATTCCCAAAAACGATGAAGAATTGTGTCTTTAAAAGTGCAATGATGACATGACTGAGAATCAATTAATCCCATCTTAAACAATCTAGAGTTGTGTGCCACAAAACCATGCCATACAGTAAATTGGAATGTTTGAATCTTACTTTCCATAGTGCTCTTATATGGAAGTGTAAAAATTTGGCTCCATTCTAAAGATTCAAAATTTAATTTGATTTGCCACATGCTGATGCAAGTGGGGATAACTGTCATATTGACATTTATTAGATTCCAGTAAAATTCCTTGCAACGAATATCACATATGGATTTTAATTTACCCTTAATTTTAAACATGGGAACAGTTGATGGTCTTGTGTTTCTGATTCCGTTAGCACACAGCATATGTTTCCATTGACCAGGGATAGACAGCCGTAGGGCTAAATATTCCAAAAAATTTGTTCTCAAATTGTACTGTCTGTAAAGATCATCTTCACTTAAAAAAGTGCGATGAAGATAAATGATGTCACCAACACACTTAATTCCTCGTTTGTACCAATGTTTGTAAAATACAGTTTTTCTTTCAATAGTAATAAAGGGATTGAACCATAGAAATTCACTACAGATTTCCCAAACAGTTGTTGGTTCAAAAATGCTTCCAAAGTCCCTCCAAGCATTAAGTATATCTATGTAGAAAAGCAGTAGTTCTTTTAAACTATTTGTGTGTATATGACATCTACTAAGAAATAAATCTTTGATCTCAATCTCTGAAATGAACTGTTGAAGCACCAATTTCCATTTAGCATTTCTGTCATTAAACAAACGTTTTACCCAATTTAGTTTCAGGGCCAAAACTTGAGTTTGAAAATGTATTAATTTAAGCCCACCTTTAGGAATACTTTGGTGCATTGCTGTATTCTTAACTCTTGGTATAGACTTTTTCCACATGAATTGATATATACTGGCTTGGAAGGCTTTGAAAACATCTACATGGATCACTGAGGCTGGATAAAGTAATTTGGAAACTGCTAAGCTTTTGGAAACTATATTTTTACCAATCAGAGATAAATCTCATGTATTCCATTTTTTCAACACTTCTTTGAATGACTGGATCTTTCCATCGAAGTTTACCCGAGCCATAATATTTTCATCATCATGAAAAATAATACCTAGAGTAGCGAACTGTCCATTGACATTCCAGAAGACTGGTAAATCCCAGTCTTCATCAAACTTCTGGACCCCCAGCCAACATACTATTGTTTTCTCATGATTACATTTTAAACCTGACCATCTTCTGAAGTCGTCCAGAAGAGAAAACAGAGCTTTAGCAGACTGTTTGTTTTCAACAAAACATGTTGTGTCATTTGCTAACTGGCTAATTTTCACTTCACTCTCTCCAAATTTTAAACCTTTGATGTTTTCATTTGTCCGTATCATTACAGCTAGAGGCTCCACAGCAAGCATAAACAAAAATGGAGCAAGGGGACAACCCTGTCTGACACCTCTAAATAGGGGAAAGAAATCGGAAATATATCCATTGTTGGTTACACAGCTGGATACTTCAGAGTAAATTACTTGTACCCACTTACAAAACTCGTTACCAAACCCAAAGGCTTTAAGAACTTGATATATATAAGGCCACTCAATGGTGTCAAAAGCCTTCTCAAAATCGATCAGGAGAATCAAACCGGTCAGATCATGGATCCTGTAATACTGCATTATATCAGCTATGAGACGAATATTTTCACCTATGAACCTCCCCTTGATATAACCAGTCTGATCCTCACTGATCAAATATGGCAATGCCTTTTGAAGTCGTAAAGCTAGCACCTTGGTTATGATTTTATAATCTATATTTAACGGGGATAATGGATGCCAGTTTTTTTAAGTACATCCGAGGTTTATCCTTTTTAGGAATGAGAGAGATGACCCCTCTACGCTGATCTATAGACAACTTGCCAGTTTGATAAGCGTACTGTAAACTGTCAAAAACTAAATGCTGAATGTCTGGCCAGAAAAATTTATAAAATTCGGCAGGGAAGCCATCAGATCCAGGACTTTTCCCATTCTTGAGAAAAGAAAGGGCTGTAGAACATGCGTCTAAAGTTAACATGCTGTCACATTTTACTTTGTCCTCAGGTTTCAGTTTGGGCATAGCAGGGTTATTTAATAATAAGTCAATTTTTTCTTCTTGCATTAAGTCATCCCAATTTTGTTGAACTGATGAATATAATTTTCTGTAAAAGTATTTTTCCTCATCAAGAATATCCTTTGGTTTAGTGATTTGTACACATTGTATTATTATGTTTTATTAGCTTTGTGATACATCTATTTTTGTAATTTCGCTTTTCCAAACCCATAAAGTATTTTGTATTTTTCTCCCCTAATTCTGTCCATCTTGCCTTGGAACATAGCATAACACCCTTTGTTAGTTTGTCATTAATTTCTTTCAATTCTTTTTCTACTTCCAAGAGTTGATTCTTTTCATCATCTGTTAATAATGGTTTTGAAGATAAATCCTCTAAATCTTTGTGTAGGTTAATTTCTCGAGTTCTACTTATAAAGGCTTTGTATTTTGAGTGTTTTATGCTCATTCCTCTGAACTCACATTTTACAGAGTCCCAGATAAGACCTTTATCTAGTGTATCAGCATATTTGTTTTTACAGTTATTAATGATATCCATCACTTTCTGTACATAGTCTGCATCCCTTAGTAATGATGTATTAAATTTCCACTGGCCAGGACCCCTTTTTTCAAATTGATCACCCTGAATGTGAAGAGATATGAGACTGTGGTCAGTTTTTATAGATGGTTTGATTTTGTCACAAATAATGTAGGGAGAGAGAGAAAAGATGAAATTAGCCAGCAATCTAATCTACACTGTACTGGAGGGTTCCTTTGCTGCCATGTAAACCTGAAAACATCAGGATTTCTATGCCGCCATATGTCTAGTAAATCCAGTTCATCTAGTAGTAAGTCCTGGATTGCATGTCTATATCTAGTTACAGGTGAAGGTGCACCTCCTCTTTTATCAAGTTTAGAATCTAAGATAGTGTTAAAGTCTCCTCCCATAATAATATTTTCTCCAGAATACTCTGCGAGGCCTTTATACAATTTGTTTAAAAATTCTAGCTGATCGTTTTCATGATTTTGTTGGGGCATATACATTAACGAGAATGAACCTTGTGTCATCTATTAAAAATATCTAGCAAAATGAATCTGCCATTATGGTCATTAATCTCTTGCTGTACGGTAGTCCCTGTCATGAGAGACCCCTGTCGTGAGAGACCACCCTCTCATGAGAGACCACTTTTCAGATTTCCAAGTCCTATACTTCCCATGTTAATTTACCTGTTGTGAAAGACCACCTGTCTCATAAGACCACTTTATTGTTGCTGTAGGGGTGGTCTCTGGTGACAGGGACCACTGTACTACAAAATCTAAATTGTTTGGCATCTGAATAGCAACACCTCTACTATTACTGACACCGTGTGAGTAGAAAACTTTTGCCCCCCATTCACTTCTCCACATGTTTTCTAACTCAGATGTACTATGCCTCTCTTGAAGGAAACAGATCCCACTATGAAATTTCCTTAGCCAATGAAGGATTGACCTTCGCTTAAAGGTGTCAGACAGGCCCCTCACGTTGAGTGAAGCAAGATCAAAGTTAAAAGCCATGAGCTTATAGAGTCGTTCAACAATATGGATAAATACTGTTCCTCAAACTGCTAATAGTGTCCCTTGGGACTAACGGTCTCATAAACCAGTAATTAACTGCTACTGTAATAGATTTAAGGTTATGTTGATATGCCAACTGTATGTGAACAACAAAAGAGTATGATAATTAAACAGCTGAAGTGTCTGATGTATTTTTCTCTGAACATCTGCCCTTGAACATAATAAATATAACACCATCAATGATGCTGCTAGGCTTTGGCAACATGGCATTTTTGGGCCTCTGGGGGATAAGTGTGACTGGAAGTTGCGATCCGGAAAGCTCCGAGAAGCGACCTTGTGACTGCACAGTGTGCAGATTTTAGTAAGGTGAGACGCAACATGCGCAACAAATACTATTTACCTTGGGATGTTTATTTTGGTTACCCTCACACCTGTCAGGTTTTTCTATTCCACAAAAACCCATTTCCAGCCCCACAATCGTGTTTGCAAGGTCCACGTTCCATCGAGGTGTTAACGATGCAAGTTGGTGAATAGTTATCATTTATTACACTCTATTGACAATGTTTTCTAAACTCTTATGAATTATTGACATAATTTCCATAAAGGCCAGTAAGTTTGAGACATTGGTGTAAATAAAACTGCCAAAATTACCCGCAAAAAAGGCAATACCTGTGCCCATGTGCGCATGCCCAGTAAGGGGGTGACGAAAAAAATCAACTTCGTTGGCTACATACTGAGTACTCTTCTGATTGGATAATTTACCGTTCCGTTATATCCTATATTCACACGTGTTTATGGTAAGAGCTCGCTGACGCTCGCTATAAACCACAATAATTAAAACCTCTACATTTTAGAACAAAGGTTACCACTGAAGACATCATGGATTGTTACTGATACAAGCTAGGTTGGGTATACGTTTACATGCAGCAAGACAAGTGGAAATAAATAAAATTGAAAGAAATTTACCCTGAGATATTACAGAAAGGCCAATTCAATCAACTTATTCAGTAATTATGGATGGACATGTGCCTTAGGGAGGGTTTGGGGTTGGGGGTCGGGGTGGGGTCCCAGTACACTGGCACAGGTAACAATTTCGGCACAGTATAAGGTATGGAAAACAAGAAAATATACGAATAATGGCTCTTCTACAGTACAGAAAATATAGGAGCTTCCAGTGCACAAGTAGGTAAATAAAAATGTGCAGTATACCAGTATGGAAAACCCCTTTATCCCCCTCTATTATCCTCAAAGGCAGGAGAGTATGGACTGGAGTGATGCCATAGTCCATATCCATGCATGATAGAAATCCATATCATTCTAGAAGATGTCCCCACTGGTTTATTTTATTATTTTCCGTATGAACAAAAGTTCAGTGTCCAGCTGTTTTTGAAATAGCTGGGATCTTGTATCACCTGGTATGACCTGGCAATGCACTAACACCTTAGACATGGCACATCCGAACTTGAACGAATCCTCAGTCCATCTTTTTATGATAAACATTGAGTCATTATTCTCACTGAACACTGTCTTAATATGCAGGCATTAAATGATTTAATGACTTAAATAAACTAGCATATCACCCCCAACAGACTGGATAATCCCCCCCCCATGAGTCCTGTGACCTTGAAAATGAAGTCAGTCACCAAAATGTAATCCAGTCAAGATACAGTGTCAAGGAACAATTGATATAAAGTTGAGTCTGATGTGTCCTGTGAATGAGAAAATATTTAGCTTGCAAGCATTCTGCTATGGACTGACAGACAGCCAACTGGAAAAGATGAAAACAGTGTGCTCTCCCAAACTTCATTTGCAGGGGGGGGGGGGGTATAACACTAAAAGTGAAGAGTCTGGTCTGCTGAATTTGCAAACAGGATAAAAGTGGAAGTAGAACAATATCAGCAGACCTATCCTCTATGTCTGAAATAAACAGCAAACTACCATGTATATTGAAAATTGAAAATCTCCCCTCCCAGCTAGTTTCGGCGCCCCTTGCGCCTTCATCAGGGCAAGGTCGTCAGCAGCTTTTATTGCGTATACATTAAGTGGGTGTAAAGAGGCAGGATAAAAAAAACCCGCAATGACGCTGAATATGACTGGAGGGCAGTCGCGTGGTAATGTACATAACAGACAGGTACTGATTTCTCTCACAAACTAGGACAAGATAACATTTAAATTCATATGTACAGCAAATTTGCCTCATTGTCATAAGTGAACAATGAATGACAAATTAAAAATCCTCTACTTTTATTCTTCTTTGATATGTATAGGTTTGACATTCATTTATGGAGCCTTCAACTTGCAGACCATACAAAATACAATGTTAAATACGTGCCAAACACAGGCATCCTATTCACTTTAATAACATGGCAAGCACTGTCTAAAAGGTAGGAGATGGAAACAATTCAAGTGATTTCTATGACCAGAAGAAGTCAGACATCTCCTGCATGCTTTATTGAGTCACCTGAAGCATTTGCATAAAATTTGATTTGAAAAGTTCCCAGCGCTCTGCTGTCAGTGGGCTTTGAGTTGACATGTGCTGCCACCTGCTGCTATACATTGAAACTAAATATATATATATAGTTCGTCACAAACTTCCCAGCTTAAACTACATTTCAGTTTTTTAATACCTTCAATTCATTTACTTTTCTCCTTGTCTATCAACAACCCCCCCCCCCCCCCACAGATTTATGTTTTTCCCATTTGGTTGGAAGTGAGTCACTTGCTGCTCCCAGTCACATGATATCTGCCCACATCATGGCATAATGAAAAACACAGTTTAACATGTACGTGCACAGTCAAAATAGCAAGATGATGTCACGTTCATGAAAATCAATTTTTTGTTGTATGGTGGATGGAGCCAACAAACCACCTGGACAGCTTTCAGTATCGGCAGGCATACTTTACCAGCAAAAAGTGGAGGAAAAAATGACAAAAAGCAACATTTAAAAGCATAAACAAATCCCTAACCATGTACATGTATACAATGATCTCGCACAAAATCATGCACAGTCAGTCAGAAATTCTGCACTTTGTGCTCTGCTGGATCCAGTTTCACAGTTATTGAATGCTCTCATTCTCCCCATAATGCCTGGTGTGAATAAAACAAATCGCACGTACTTTGATCCAATCAATATAAACATATCATTCTTTCTAAGTTTGAAAAATACAAAACATAAACAAACAGATAAACCTGTCAGTGTGTTGGTCACCATACTGTGACACCCACAATGACCTTGTGATGACCTTGTGATGCTCACACAACAGGTTTACAAAAAATTGCCATCTCAATATATATTTTTTTAAATCCTTATCAAATACAGTTACTGCATTTGTACATGTTCTTCACACATTATATCATGACACAAATAATTTAAGCACAAGACAGACATACTTGTGTGGAGGCTGGAGTACAGAGAAGCCACCAAGTGTTAGTATTAATAATTCCCACTGAATATCTCCCGTTCTGACTGCAATTCCTTCAGATGACTTACAACACCACATATTTCAACATGGCTATTTTTTTTTTTTTTTGTACTACGACTGATAGCTGTATTTTGTCAGTGTTTCAGTAAAATAGTCTGGCTCATAAAGCTTCCCAAACCTAATTTAGAATATCTATTAAATAATATTTGACATTCGAAGTCAAATACACAAATAATCCACAAAATACCAGCTATCAGTTGGCATTTGCCCCCTTTATGATGAGAATAAAATTCAGTCAGATCGGCAGGGGTTGGGCATCTTGCACCTAACAACCACCAAGAAAAGTTATCGACCCAGAGCAAGGTATCATAATAAGGCTGAAATGTCCAAATCTCAGCAAAAGTTTTTTTCATTAATGTTAAGTTTAACATGAGCATAAAGGTTTAAAACTGACAACAGTCTTCATTCTGGTACTTTTGGGCAATTTTGAACAAGAAAGTGTTAATTCCTTAAGTGCCAAATTTTTGGACTGAGTCAACAGCTTTTCTCGGCACCCATTGGGCCCAATGTGTGCCAAGAAAACCTTTTGACCTGGGATATTTTCTCTGGAACTAGAGGCATGCTGGTACTTGAATGAAAGATCTTTTTACGAGGAATACAAACCAGAGATCCTAATAATAACTCAGATTAGTTTCACATTAGTAGATCAACTTTAGATGTGATTGGCACTGACAGAGTTAATACTGAACCATCTCTCATTTAGACCTGACCAAGAAGAAAACTATTTCTTACCTGTGTCCAGGTGTTGCCGTCGGCTTCCCATACTGCCTTGCAGGCTCCAAGTGGGATGCAAATGAGGGAGGTGCAGGCTACGCCCCACCCAACAACCTCTGCCCAGCCAGGGTATACGTAAGTCCCATACTTCACTGGCTTGTATTGTACCCAATTAAATATACATATGCCCTGTTGGAAGAAATGGTACAAAGGAGTACGGTTAATTTACTTGTAAGGCATCTTTATTTTTTCATTTTTTTTGCCCATGGCTTTAAACCCCCCAAATAAAGTCGAGGGACTGAAGGTCTTTTAAGCATGCAACTGAAAATGCAAGCAACAGGAAATTCTCCTTTTTAAATTAAACCCATTTTTAACTACATGTAATTATAAAAGGAACAATAAAAGTCCTGAAAGTTGTATTGGACTTACTTAAAAACTGTGGACGGTATTGCGGCTACACGATGTTCACATTTTGACCTGTACATTACATAATACTATATGTGGCGCCACCAACATTAACATCGTCAAAGATTTTTATACACTTTATAACTCCTAAATGTTATATGGGCCTATCTCAAGAATTGTGGGGTGCAGAGCATTCACAACATGACCCCTATATTCAAGCTGGCCATTCGACTGGTAACTTGCAAAACAGACCACACACAACAATGTACAAGTGATATAAAACATGTACATGTACTACTCAACAAATAATTTGTACACAATTGACCATAACCAGCTCCATGGTCCTGATGCTTGAAATTTTTGACTAACTTAGGTGGAGTCCTACTTACCCCAACTAGAATAGGCGCAAGTGCAACCCAACAAATAACAAAATATAAAAATGGCTTTGTTCCCGTCATCTCTTGCACGTTATTGGCTAAACGCCTGCCACCTGGAAAAACAAACATACATTCTCTACAAGTGAGCTTTGAATTTTGTTTCAATTGTTTATTGAATGATACACAAGAAATGAGGAACGTTCTAAATATATCAATTTTTGCTGTAGCGACAAACTAAAAATTCCATTGTGTTCAATATTTGCTTAATATGTATTTATTTACATTTGTAGTTTTATTTACTATAATTTAAAATATATGAATGAAAATGGCCTAAAATAGTCTTCCCTCTTGATGTCTTGAAGCCTGACATCAAGAGGGTAGCAAATCTTGTAAACATGGACCTGATGTAGGAGGCTGCGCACCTTTTCCATCAATCAAATATCCTCCCACTGCAACTGTGTAACATTAGAACTTGTCAGGTCAAAAATAGTGAGCATAGCTTTTAGGTCAATTAAATTTCCTTTTGCAATGAGATGCCAATACTTTACCTCGTTTGCACAGGAATCTTTGAACAAGAATGGCAATATTATATATAGGTAGCAAATGTCATGTTTCATGATTGGGGTAGGCAGCATGAAAATGTTGGATCACATGATATGCATGCAATTCTAATTGTTTTCATGCAGCCAACAGTACCTAGGAAGAGGTTGACAAATTCTGACGCACAAACTTCTACATTGCCAGTACATGAAGTTCAAATCCTGGACCAATTTACGTATAGAATAATACACCCTATTATATGTTTAAATGCATGTACATGCATTTCATCGTTACTTAACAGTGTTGCCAACCTGCCAAACTTAAAATGCCGGATATAAAGAGTAAAATTAAGGGAGATTGATAAATTAATATGAAGTATAAAAGGGAAATATTGATGAAATTCCGGGAGGTGACTCAAAATTGTCAAAAATCCGTACTTTTTCAAGAATTTTCAGCATAAAATTCCGGGAGTCTCCCTGGAAATCCAGGAGGGTTGGCAACACTGCCTTTACATCACTAAAACAGATTTCTCTCTCTCTCTTTTTTTTCCAAATCTTAGAACTTCAGGTAAATTTTTTTCTCCTGAGGTTCTCCAATATCTGTATTAATTTCAGGTTTAAAGTTGCGAGGAGACAGTCTTAAATAACAAGCATGGTGGAAAACAATTGATACATATTTTGAAGTAAAGACCGCAAGATTTACAGTACAGTGTTGAAAAGCCTATATGTCTACCTCTATTGGCAAATGTATAGATGTGTGAGGATGCAATGCCAGCTCATAAATACAGCTTGACAGCTCAAACAATGTAAATGATATGCATACTAAAGAATATGTCTCAACCTTGTTTATCAATCAGGAGTTCCCTCAATATGTAGGCAGTTGTCTCTATTCAGGTGGAGGTCAACAAACATCGATTATTGCTTGGTCTGGACCAAACCTGTCAACCAACAGACTGACAAATATATACTGCCATCTGCTGGTTAAATTAAACACTAAAATCATACCCTCAAGGAAATACATGCAAGCCTGTCTGAAACCATCTTACTGTCCTTATGAGTATTTTCACAAATATAAAAAAAAGAGGCACTGATTTTGACTTATTCTGGGCAGGAAAATCTTAAATATCCCACAATATGCTTCCTGATTTTAGAGCCCAAACTCAAATTATCAGCCACCATGTAAATGCAAATAGAGCCATATCTTTTACATGGATTGCGAAACAGGCCATGCCTATATTACTCCCTCTCTGTAAATGCACATGTATACTGTACACTTATATGGATGTCACCTGAAATGCTATGGATCAACCAATCTCCAGATCTTCACAGGCAACCTTAAACCTCCCCCCCCCCCCGAACTAAGATTGAGTCAACAGCTTTCCTTGGTGTAGGTTGGGCACTAAGTGTCCAATCCATGCCAAGAAAAGCTGTTGATCTGGGGCAAGTTATCTTGATAGGTCCACCCTACAATGTTTTGTTCAAGTTGATTTTCATTACTGTTGAAATTCAAATGAAAACACTGAAGCAGACGACATTTGACCACCAGCTGGTTTTGGCCGGTTTAAGGGAGAAAGGGTTAAACTTGATACAGAGACAAAATCTTAAATAAAATTACTAACCTAAAGACACATATACTTACCAACTGAAGTCAACTTTTAAGTGATCACATGTAAATGTTGCACTCACCATAAAACCAAGCGATGGCCACAACTTCAAAGAAAGCGACCAACATGAGGGAGACTCCAGATGAGTAGAAATCTATGAGCTTGAAGTAATATATCCCACCCTGAAACACAGGAATACATGTACAGTGAAACCTGTTTTGAGAGACCACCCCTAAGGCAGCCTAAAAAGTGGTCACATAAGGCAGGTGGTCTCTCAATGGAGGTACAATAACGTGGGAGAGATAGCAAAAGGGACTTTGCAAATATGGCCTTAAAAGGCAGGTGCTCTTTCACGACAGTGGTCTTTCAAAACAGGTTTCAAGGTACAGTGGTACCTCTCTTGAGAGACCCCTCTAATGAGAGACCGCATATCTTTTTAAGACCGCTCTCTCAGAACACTGCGCTATCTTTTCCATGTTGTTGTACCTCTAATGAAAGACCACCTGTTTTGAGAGACTGCATTTTGACCCGCCATAGGGGCGGTCTCTCAAAAGAGGTACCACTGTATATAAATATACAGTGGTACCTGCTGTATGCAACCACTGCTGTGAGCAGCCACATTGCTTTTTGTGGTCACTAGGCTGGGACATACATGTAGGAGTAAACGTATTTGTAAAATTTACCTGTGGTGACAGGTCACCTGCTGTATGTGGCCCCTTTTTCTTGGCGGAAGGGGTGGCTACATACAGCAGGTACCACTGTACATACAGTTTGCACAGTGGTACCTGCTGTATGTAACCATTGCCATGAGCAGCCACATTGCTTTTTGTGGTCACCAGGCTTAGGCACAGGAGTCAGTTTCTTTGTAAATTTACCTGCAGTGACAGGCCACCTGCTGTACGTGGCCACTTTTTCTTAGGTGAAGGGGTGGCCACATACAGCAAGTATGGTACCACTGTGTAGTCTAGTCACTGGACCAAACAGTATTAATCCCTTATATAGTGCCACCTGGAAGTCCTGCTCCCATTCTTTAGTGTTCCCCCAGTCATTCATACAAGTGGTCTATCGGGGGTATCTTTGACTATGAAGAACTTCTAGGGGTAGACCCACAGGGTAATCTGATTTTATTGACCCTGTACACTGCTGGTACCACCCTGTGGCCCACTCCTGGGTATGGGGCAAGAGTTAACTTTTAATTACAATGTGGGCATGTGGGCTGTCCAAAGGTTATTATGGTGCAAGGCTTTCTGACAGTACCTTGTGTGACTTTCTACATATACCTTTTGGTCATATCTTTTGCAAAAGTAGTCCGGCAGAAAATGCCATCTGCTTTAATTTCTTATATTTTTGGCAGAGGATGTTAACTCTTTAAGTGACAAATTTTTTACTGAGTCAACAGCTTTCTTGGCACGCTTTGGGTGCAATGCGCCCTATGCGCACAGAGAAAAGCTGTTGACCTGGGGTATTCTCTCTGGAACTATAAGCATGCTGGTACTTGAATGAAAGGTCTTTTTATGAGGATTACGAATCAGGGATCCTAATGATAATTCAAACTTGTCAGACTTAAAGTAGATTGACTTTAGACGCGATTGGTACTGAAAGAGTTAACTAAACTCGTCAACATGTCAACATAGTTCAATGTTCACTGCCTACACTGAAAAATCCACCTCTATCAAATGAAATTTCTATCTCGAAAAAATAACAGTAAAATGTACACCGTTTCTGTCACCACAAACACAACAGGTCCATGAGTATTATAATGGATTTCTTCAGAACAGTATGTATTACAATAAGTAGGCCTCTGTGTTAGGGAGACAAGTGCACCCTCAAATTAAGTCTTTCAGTACCAAATTTTTGACTAAGTCAACAGCTTATCTCGGTGCATTGCACCCAATGTACGCCGAGAAAAGCTGTTGACGAGGGATATTCTCTCGGGAACTATAGGCATACTGGTACTTGAATGAAAAGTCCTTTTATGAGGAATACGAATCTGGGATCCTAATGATAATTCAGACCAGATCCACTTTAGTCATGATTGGCTCAAAAAGAGTTAAACTTCAGAATTATACTTCAACACAGGTAGCCGATAAACACCAAAACAACACACTGATTTATTCTGCACATGTAAAGTCATAAGACACACTGTATATACTTACATTTGTTATGGCTGGAAATCCTAAGAAAAAGAGTACTAGACACACAACAGCTACAAGAACATCTCTTCGTTTGAGATATCGCTTGATCTGCGGTCCAAAGTGGTCTTCAAGTGTGGTCAGGATCACCTCTACTGACGCAAACTGCAGAAAGAGAAATAAAATTATAACACAAATTGACAGTTTTCATTGTCTCCACCTGTGCAACTATATTCAATGTGATGGTCCTCAACATTCAAGCTATTGGTGCTACTGGTACATGTATCTTTGTAAACAGAAAAAGTGCACACGGTCTCATGACGTTCGTAAGGATCGTCTCTCATGGTATGTTTGCGTGTCACTCTTAAGGACAGGTAGGACACCAAAAATAAATCCCACTTTAGTCAATCCTAGCTCAAAATGTATTTGCGTTAGGATAACATATCGTGCATGTGTGTACTTGTCATAGTACAAAGAACTTATATGTCCCGTATTTGGGTGTCTGTGATGTTAATTGTTGAATAAACAATTGAAAGGTGACCGCAAAGCATCCACCCCATAAATGTCGATATAAGTCACTAATTATTTGTGACAAAATCATAATTACACTTGGATCTTAATCCTGACATATTGGCAACAAAAAACAATCCTGCGATTTTTTATGTTTGGTTTACGTTTTTCTGTTATCCATCCTTAAAGTTTGACGTTTCAATTTTCCCTTTGATTTTCAGGATGTTCATTTTCTTCATTTCATAGAAAAAGAGCGAAGCAAAATTTAGAAAATCACTGAATCATTTTTGCAGTTCAGACTTTAAAGAATCAAAAACCGTTAACCAGATTAAATTTCGCCCAGCTGTTTTCTTGGAATAACCATTCTTAGGTGGGGTTCCCTCCTATTATCCTTTCTGAGAAAACAAGCTTCAAAGGCCTTTGATGTTGATCATTTGCCTCTAAAACAATACAATTTGCTCAAGTTTAGCTGATATTTGTACAAAATGTAGTAAACATTGTCCCTTAAAATTTGGGGAGGTTGTCAATCAATTCTTGGCCAATCACATGAATAAAAGAGCTTTTGAAGTATGGAAAACATTATTCAGCGATCTGTCAGGTGGCGACAGCGGCAGTCTGGTTTCAAAGTGTGACATCATGGAGGCGGCCCTTCGGGCCCCGTGACCTCAAGCCTAGCAACGAAAGTTGTGTTGCCTTGCTTCGGTGAGGCGGCCTAAGGCCGCTCGTGGTCAGTGCACGTATGGCGGGTTTGGTCTTTCGCCCCCGACCTCTTCATCCCATTTTTAGGGATTTTTTTTTTTTTGGTATTTACTCCTATCTGTGTACTTTATGTAGTAAGCTTGTTAGACTTGTCTGTATACTTTACTTAGTTAGCTTGTCATTATTTTGTAGTTATTTTCTCAATGAGTTTCATTTCTCTTTCCAACCTGAGTTTTGTAATGCTATTTTGTGTGTTTTCTCTGCTGTTCACGTTTATGCTTATTTCGATGTGTTTATTTGTACTTTTATTTCCTCATCCCTGGGTTTCGATAAAATATTATTATGTACGCGGGTATTGTTGATTAAGGTGCCAGTTTTTTTCCCCGCCTGTCTTTGGTGTGAAGGACCACTGGGGTAATCCATCGCGGCACGGCTTTTGAAGTTTGAAGGGACATCGTCTGACGATTCCCGCTCCTCTTGAACATTTAAAGTCTCCCTTCATTAGAATGCAAAACAACCAAGATAACAATAAAGTAAACCACTAAGATAATGATATGTTCGCATGTTTGCATCTTTTCCCTGATCACAAACATACTTTCGGCATGCTGCCTTATTTCGCATTCCCGCCCTCATACCACTCTCCTTTTGCCATGGGCCGTTGCTACCTGCAGCCACGCGACAGGCTGTCAAGTATGATTGACGGGTGGCATTGTTCCGTTTGGCGGCTGAAAACCAAAATAATGACACATGGACGTTCAGATGTCCACATGCCTGTGTGTTTTTTGGCATTTTTCTCATACTTCTACTTTAGTTAAAACCTCGAAATTTTGACATCTAATAGAAAGGACATTCATCTTGTAAAAACTGTTAAAATATCAAAATCGGCCATGCAAAGGTTTTTGGTGTCTTAACTGTCCTTATGTCTCATGATTAGACCTTTTAAATTATGCTTTCTTATTTCTGAATGGTTTCAAAGGATTAGACAATTACAAGTACAGTGGTACCTGCTCTCAAGATCACCTCTCATCAGAGACCATATATCTTCTTAAAAGACTTCCTTGTTATGACATTGGAACCTATTCATATCATAAACTACATTCACTGTTATACCACCTGCAACGTGAGATGGCCTTTTGCTGGCAGTGGGAGAGGTCATTATTCTTTCAGTGCCAACTGCATCTTAAGTCAAACTACTTGAAATGAATTGTTCCGAATTATAATAACAATGAATATGGGTGCTAGATTCATGTTCCTTGTTAAAAGACCTTTCATGCAAGCCCAAGCATGCCAGTGTAGTTACATAGAATATAACAGTTCAGGTCAACAGCTTTCCTTGGCACGTTTGGGGCATTACATGCTCAAAGCATGCCAAAGAAAGCTGTTGACTCAGTCCAAAATGTGGCACTGACAGGGTTAAAAACAGTTACTGAAGGAATAAAATGAAATGATTCCCAATACCTACCACAATCATAATTTTGCTTGACAATGTCCTGATCTGGCTGCATGCACCTCTGTGTCTTTTACGACTCCCTCTAGGGGGCAGCCATTTTGTTTTGTTTTTTTCAGAATGTCCGACAGTCAGTTCTATCCATCTGGGTAACGTTTGCTATCACATTATACAGGCAATGCTTGACCAGATTTTGCTTGATGTGAGTACACAAAATTAATACCCAGTGATGTTGTGATGACTAAATTTCTGGGTTATTGTGACTTATTTAGAGACCATGTACATGTACCACAGAAAATACCCTTTCCAAAGTTCTCAGAAAACCTTGGCAGGGGTCGGGGTGTCAAGAACAAAATCATGACTTCATCAATGTTCGGCAAAACAAAAATAATTCTCAATTTGACTAAATAAAATATGTATAAAAAGATGAACTTGGAGTTGTTCTTCTCCCTATTTAAAAGTGATGATGACAAAATTCCGAGAAAACGGTGATCTTGGAATGGGGAGGGGGTTGGGGATAATTAATAGTCAGTTTTTCCTCAGATGTTTGGACTTCTTTTTTTTTGTGCACACGGTCACTTATTGCCTCCATAGGATCCCCCTAAATCGCTATATGTTTCTGATGTGCTCCAGGCAAGTACCCACATCGCTGAACGCAATAGCGAGTCAGGGGGATGCTTTGGAGGCAAGGTCCCATAGTGGTAAGCATAAATCAAGTTTTGGGGACTGCTTGGTCAGAGTGCTCGCCCTCAGCATCAACACTAGTCACTTCAATTCCAATGATTCAGGGATCAAGCACAGTGTATACTGTGCTTCAGCTCAGGTTTTTCATCCCTTCTTCCGGATAGTTTAAATCCATACTCCCTTAATGATTGGCTAGAACCAGCTGGGGGTGAAATACTGTCTGCCTGAATGTAAACCTTCACTTGTTGTGTGTGTGTGTGGGTGGGTGGGGGGGGGGGTTACAATAAAGAGACCACTTACTTGACTGTCTATACCCAGGCATATGAGTACAAAGAAGAAGAGGCTGGCAAACAACTGTGCCACTGGCATGGTGCTGAATGCTTCTGGGTACACAATGAACACCAACCCGGGACCTGTATACAAAACAAATGAACAGTGAGAACAAGCACATGCAGTCACAAATGAACAGTGAGAACAAGCACATGCAGTCACAAATGAACAGTGAGAACATGCACATGCAGTCACAAATGAACAGTGAGAACAAGCACATGCAGTCACAAATGAACAGTCAGAACAAGCACATGCAGTCACAAATGAACAGTGAGAACAAGCACATGCAGTCACAAATGAACAGTCAGAACAAGCACATGCAGTCACAAATGAACAGTCAGAACAAGCACATGCAGTCTGGATCTGTTCATAAAACAAATGAACAGTAAGAACAGAAGAATATGGAGTCTAGACCTGTACATAAAACAAACGAACAGTGACAGCAGGAAGAACATGGAGTCTGGATCTGTACATTAAACAACTGAACAGTGAGAACAAGATTTGTAACACGAAGCAAAGGTTTCGATCCTTCTATCGTGCCCTGTGTAGTCCTACCAGTTTTACCAGTAGTGTGGCTCGTCAGGGACTGAAAATTTCAATGGCTGCAGCATGGTACCATTAAAATGTAACGTATGTTTGTTACATGATAATACAGTACTTTGCCAACAATAGACGTTGCTAACACCGAGTTAAGCTTAATGTCTAGGGTGAGCTTTGGGGTTTGCTCAGACTATTTATAGTCACCCTCCATTGTCCAGTGATATGGTGTGGCAACCTAAATGCAAATTGCATGTAGTTTTTGGGTGCTTTTGTCTCCCAAATGTATTAAATTTTAAGGGAGGCGGCATCCTTGGTAGTGTTATAGCATATCCTAGTGACCAGCCTCTGCCCACTTTATAAAGGAATAAAGCTGGGGCAAAGAGGGGCTATTTACTTGAATATGTATCCACATATACAATAAAGAAAAATTTCTTGAGTAATTATAGAAATATAGGGATATTAATTGAGTATCCCTTAAAGATGTGTAGCAGCTGTGAAATGTGAGAGATTGAGTTACACCCAGCATTATACATTCTGTGATACTTGTGATGAAAAAAAAGCATACAATACAAAAAAAAAAAAAAAAAACAAGATATGTTTGTAAAACATAGATGCCCCCCTCCCTCATTACCCTTGCCCTCGCTACCCTTGCCCTCGCTACCCTATTGATAGTGGTAGAAGGGGCACTCGTGACCTTACAAAATTAGTGAAGGTTAATCATACATCAATGTCACATATCTTTATACTTTAACCTTTAAAATGATGTCAAGGTCATCAATCTTCAAACTTCGCCTAGCCCCAAATATGGACTATAATCCTGTGCAATATAAAAGTACTAGCTTAAAAACCTCTTCAGTTAATGTGCGGAAACCAAAGTTAATTCAGGTACCACTGTGACCTTGGAAATTAGGTCAAGGTCACCCATCTTCGAACTTTGCCTAGCTTTTGATTAGAATGTTACACCTGTACAGTATCAAAGTCCTAGCTCAAAAACTTCTTTGTTCGGAAACCACAGTTTAACTACAATCTCTCTGTGACCCTGAAAACTGGGTCAAGGTCACCCATCTTCAAAATCAACCTAGCCCTTACAGAGAGCCATAAAGCTGTGCAATATAAAAGTTCTAGCTCCAAGGTATAAGTTATCATGCAGAAAGCATGAAACCATATTCAGTAAAGTGGCTCTGTGACCTTTAAAAAGAGGTCAAGGTCATCCATCTTCGAACTTCGCCTAGCCCCAAATATGGACTATTATCCTGTGCAATATAAAAGTCCTAGCTTAAAAACCTCTTCAGTTAATGTGCGGAAACCAAAGTTAACTCAGGTACCACTGTGACCTTGCAAATTAGGTCAAGGTCACCCATCTTCGAACTTCGCCTAGCTTTTGATTAGAATGATGCACCTGTACAGTATCAAAGTCCCAGCTGAAAAACTTCTTGAGTTATTGTGCGGAAACCACAGTCTAACTACAATCTCTCTGTGACCCTGAAAACTGGGTCAAGGTCACCCATCTTCAAAATCAACCTAGCCCTTACAGAGAGCCATAAAGCTGTGCAATATAAAAGTTCTAGCTCCAAGGTATAAGTTATCATGCAGAAAGCATGAAACCATATTCAGTAAAGTGGCTCTGTGACCTTTAAAATGAGGTCAAGGTCATCCATCTTCGAACTTTACCTAGCCCCAAATATGGACTATAATCCTGTTCAATATAAAAGTCCTAGCTTAAAAACCTCTTCAGTTATTGTGCGGAAACCAAAGTTAGTTCAGGTACCACTGTGACCTTGGAAATTAGGTCAAGGTCACCCATCTTCGAACTTCGCCTAGCTTTTGACTAGAATGATACACTTATACAGTATCAAAGTCCTAGCTCAAAAACTTCTTGAGTTATTGTGCGGAAACCACAGTCTACCGACCGACCGACATGTGCAACGCTATATGCCCCACCTTCTTCGAAGGGGGGCATAAAAATGAAAACAAGAACACTGATCACAGACATGTGCCCAAAACACACCAGCAGTGAGAGGAGTGTACATGTACATGGACATGTACATCTGCACGTATGGCATTTTTCCTGCTCGAAACTGGCAACATGCATCTGCACATCTAACTATTGTCAACTTCAGTGTTTAACTTAACCCTTTCAGTGCCAAATTTTGGACAGAGTCAACAGCTTTTCTCGGCGCACATTGGGTGCACATGAGAAAAGCTGCTGACCTGGGGTATTCGCTGGAACAATGGGCATATTGGTACTTGAATGAAAGGTCTTTTTACGAGGAACACAAATCTGGGATCCTAATGACTAGTTTGACTTATGTAAATCAACTTAAGATGTGATTGGCACTGAAAGAGTTAAATATCCAATCTCATTATCAAAGTCTACTCCATTTAACTCATTCCATACTATGGTCACAGGCCTTGGTCAGTGGTTCTGGCAATGCGTGGCAAGTCATGCTGCAGCTGCAGCATGACTCGCCAGGCAGTGCCAGAACCACTGACTTAAGGCTACAGACATGTTGGTACTTGAACGAAAGCTTTTTTCTTGAAGAATATAAATATGCAATTGTCGTCTTAAATCTAGGTAAAATATACGAAAATATCAGGGACTGGTATGGAATGAGTTAATGCTCTAGTTGTACCCCCACTTTGAACTTAAATGTTGGCACGAGTGGGATTTCATACAGGGACATTGTCACTTGGAGCTCCCTTCCACATACAATCAGGAGTGCTGCTGCTCGAAGTTGTCTTGGGGCAGTTCCTGTATTTGATTTTTAAATTGTTGACTTCTGCCTCGTTAATGCCACTTATTTTAGACGCTGTATAGCATCTGTTTTATCTGTGGTGCATGTATATTTTATTTAAAGCTTTAAGCTTCTTTGATTTCTGATCATCTCTTATATTATTTGGTTTACCGTATAATCCCTTTTTGGCGCCCCTGCCCTCTTATGTGCCCCTCACTATTCTGGCCAAGAAAAGCGTCCTAGTTTTGACATTTTTAGCAAAATTTCTCTGTTTTTTACCCTGTTGTATGCCAAAAACAGCTGTGTTACTGAGACAAATTTGTTGTAAATTTCCTCAGCGCCCGGGGCACTTAATAGGGTATACGTGTATGTATCTTCATGTTATCAACAACTCATTGTATCATGCAGGGCCTGGTGGGAGATAACACTGTACTCAGCCAGTCACCCTGCAGCGAGCAAACAATGAACAAACAAACAAATTTTAAAAAGAAATATGAATAGAAATTGTCAACTAGAAAAGAAGAGTTGCTTCACAGCAAATCTGTCTGGGTGCCTTCAAAATGAGAACAGTTTTAAATACTGTTCAACATAATCGAAATTTTGTGCGCTAGCCTAATTTGCATAAATTAAAATGCTACAACTTTGGTTTTTGGTTCATTGGATGTGGCCATGTCACAAACTTATAAAGTGATGTTTTAAAGATAGTCAACATTTCAATTTGTGTATTTGCTTAATCTGCATAAATTAAAAGCCTACAACTTTGGTTTATGACTCATTGGGTGGGGCTACGTCAAATACCTACAAATTGAAGTTGTAGTGGCATATTTATCTTTAATAGTTTAAAGTTATGCATTCAGTGTATTCATCTTATTTGCATAAATTAAAATTGTACAATTTTGTATCATGGTTCATTGGATGGGGCTATGTCACAAACCCATAAATTGAAGATGGAATTGCACCTCTTTGTATAATACTTTTGATGCTATTCAAGATTTAACTTTTCCATATTCACCTAATTTGCACACATTAAATTCTGTTGGTATTATTTGGAGAGGCTTGTCCTTTCGGACAATTACCCATGTAATAGTGTATAGGTATGTATTATGCCATAAATTCCTACAACTTTGGTTCATGGTTCACGGGATGGGGCTTTATCCAAAACTTATTAATAGAAGTTAGACATTTTCAACTTTTAAATTTTTCAATGCCCCTTGTCAGCATAATTTGAAATTCTACAAATTTCATTTACTGTTCATCATATTGGCAGGTGTCACAAACCCATATATGCACATTGAAGTTTTGTGTCTATCTGCAATAGTTTGGAAGATATGAAGTTTTTAAAATTCTAATTGCTCCTAATTTGCATAATATTAAAAATCATAAGTATTCCAAACCAAGTTCACAATTTCACTGGTAGGTCAGACTTCATGGGAAGTATGGTGGTTTTTGGAGTAATGGTGTTCAAGAAAAAGTACAGAAAAAAATTTGGTCGTAAAGAAGAAAGAAGGAAAGGAAAAAAGAATTCTCAGGAAAAAAGAAAATGTCTGGGTTGGCACCCAGACACAATGACAACCGTCAACATGCTGACATGTATGTTAACAGCTCCCCCTGGTGGGTACTGAAGCTCAGCACCCAACCCAGGTGCAGGCAAGTTGTTTACTTGAGTCTTTTGTGATGAGGAAAAAAGGCAAAATCAGCCAAGTCAGTGTTCACATGGCACCCCCTCCCCTATGTTTCTGCTCAAGACAATCCTTCTCCAGGGTATTTATATGTTGCTATCATGACTTAACATTTGTATTACATGGCAGGAAAATGTGTCACATGTTGTGTGCAATGAATGTAGTTTTAGCATTATAATTGTATCACACTACAGAATCTAGGATCCAACATTTGGACTTTTTTCGGGTACTCCTGATCTAAACTTTGCCATTTCCTTGTACACTCACGCCTTTTGCTCACAGTGTTTGGACACAAAAGTTAAAGTTCGAATTTCAGATCACTGATATTTGATGAACTAGATTCAACAGGGTGTGTCTGGTTGGCCATTATACTTCTCCTCAAATGCCAAGAACACATCAGTTTCTTATGCTTAAGAGACTGAAACCCTAATGCCACCTGTCTGCTCCCCGCTACAACTATGCCCCTTTTCTCCTCATCTGGCCACACAGGATGGCCAATAGGAGACATTCATATTTAACTGCGATCCTGGTCACTTCCTGTCTTGCCAAGGCAACAGACTGATGCTTTGACCATGATCAGGGCAGATTAGTATTATATACTACATAAACATCCATAAATGACACCTTTCTTCAACCAAAAGAGAGCTCATTTCTAATTATTTTAGGCATCTTTTATGTTTCAAATATACATTTTCTTAAGATTATTGTGTGTTTGTGTTGTTCATTCTGTTGAGAAAGTACTTTTGACCATGCTAAATACATGGATCTGCCCTGATGCAGGTGGCTCCCTCTTTTGCTCAATAGGTGTTAGAGTAGGACTGTATTTAGATATGAATACATCCTATTGGAAGCCTCTCTTTTAACCCCATACCTTCTGTGACCACGTCTTCCACTTTCTTGCCCTGATTGATGCTGATGTAGCCCAGGATAGAGAAGATGGCAAACCCTGCCAGAAGACTGGTCAGTGAATTCAGCACACAGATGGACATCACATCCCTGCAGGAGACAAAGAGGCCACAACACAAGTCATCACCATTCTAGCCATGTCAGCTGGGAAATACTTATAACCAAGTCGCCATGTACTGTATATTCACTTCACTTCATGGTATTTTCATTTTTCAATTATTTCACTGATGGCACAAAACTGTGCTGGAAAATGAAAATGCATTGAAATGATATTTCAACATCAGTTTAACAGGAAATAAATGCATATTCAAAACAGTGAAATTAAAACTGCCATTAAATGCCCGACATTAAACTAGAGATATCTTCAATGCAAAGTGTTGTAGAGTCCACTAGGGAAAAAATCATGAATAGGATGTCACAATCTTGCAGCAATAGCCACTTAGAGCAGCCTATACTGATAAATTTAGTCCAAAGTCACTGGATATGCTGTAACAGTAAATGTATAAACTAGTAAGCAAGCACTAACTACATGCATGCATTCATACTGGCAGGAGATAAAAGTATGGATAATTGAGATATTCTATTAATTATTTCTATCAAACTTTAATAAGAGCGTAATACATGGAGGCATTCTGGAGATATCGTGGTAATGAGCCCTAATGAACATCTATTTAAGCTGCCATTTGCTCAAATTAGGTCATGATGACACCAATATCTTATCATATTATCCTGGCATACAAGATAATCACACCTAAAAATTTGAGCAAGATACATGGATGCATTCTGGAGATATCGCAGTAACAAGCCCTAATGAACATATAATAAGGATGCCATTTGCTCAAATTAAGTCATGGGGACATCACAATCTAATTAGTTCATCTTGGCATGCTAGATAAGCATACTGCCAAATTTGAACAAAACACATTGGAGCATTCTGGAGATATTGTGGTAATGAGCCATAGCGAGCATGTAATTAGGCTGCCATTTGCTCAAATTAGGTCATGGTGACACCAAAATCTTATCAGTTCATCTTGCCAGGTAAGATAAACATTGGAGATCTGCGTAGAATCTTTTTCCATACATTTTCCACAGAATTCCCAAGCCAATAGGGAAGCTACAATGGCTTTTCAGTGGAAAAAATTATTCTTTTAATTTTGAGGGGACAGGGAACGAGGGGACAGGTGGAGGGAAGCAGTTCCACGGAGTCACCTGCATAGCCAGGACTTCACGGACATGACAGACCACAAACAAAATTTTGACAGGAGGCATAAAAGTACATACTTCTTATATATGTACACTGTAAGTTTGTTTAATATGCAGTGGAGTGATAATGATGTCTTGTTATATTTATACCTGAATATCCTGTTCTCTCTCTTGTTATAACTTGCAAGTGCGATCATGGAGCCAAAAGCAATGCCAATGGAGTTGAAATTCTGGGCTGCTGCATTCACCCATACCTGAAAAGTAATCAAAAGTTTGTTACCATGGATTTTGGAGAGGAAGTAAAAAATGGAAGTTTCCATTGCAATCCCGATTGACTTACACGGTAATAAATAGCTATTCATGCATTAACTAATAGCTACTCAACTTGAAAAATTCTCAATTAGAGACCCACCCAAGGTACATCCCCACAAAGTTTGAAGTGAATCTGACTGACGGTTTTTGGGAAGTTGAAAATGTGAATTTCCAGTGCAATTCTAACTGACTCATATGGTAATCAATGGGAAAGCATGCATCAACTGACAGGTACCCAAATTGATAATTCGTTAAAAATCAGGGGTCCACAGCATCACCACATAGAGAATAAATTTGTTTAACCCTCCCACACGCTACACTTCTATCAACTTTTAGAACAATCTGAATGACAGTTTTGGTCAAGAAGTCATAAAGCTGTGCAATATAAAAGTGCTACCTCTAAAATGCAAGTTATCATGCAGAAACAGTATTCAACCAAATGGCTCTGTGACCTTTGAAATAAGGTCAAGGTCACCCATCTTCAAACTTGACCTAGCCCCTAATACAGACAATTATGCAGTGCAATATAAAAGTCCTAGTTTAAAAACCTCTTCAGTTATCATGTGAAACCAAAGTTAAATCACGTACCAATGTGACCTTGCAAATTAAATCAAGGTCACCAAACTTTAAACTTCTTCTAGCCCTTAGCAAGAACTATAGACCTGTAAAGTATCCCAGTCCGGACTTAAATAGTACAGAAAAACATGATCCATATTCATTAATTCCAAACCCAACAATGACAGCAAAGAGATTCCAGACCTAAAACTTCTTGAGTTATTGTGCGGAAACCACAGGAATTCTGCAATCTCAACTCAGGTACCACTGTGACCTTGGAAATTAGGTCAAGGTCACCCATCTTCAAACTTTGCCTAGCTTTTGACTAGAATGATACACATGTACAGTATCATCAAAAACTTCTTGAGTTATTGTGCGGAAACCACATGAATTCTACAATCTCTCTGTGACCCTGAAAACTGGGTCAAGGTCACCCATCTTCACTCTTAACCTAGCCCTTACTGAGAACCAAAAAGCTGTGCACTATAAAAGTTCTAGCTCCAAGGTATAAGTTATCATGCGGAAAGCATGAAACCATATTCAGTAAAGCGGCTCTGTGACCTTTAAAATGAAGTCAAGGTCATCCATCTTCGAACTTCGCCTATCCCCAAATATGGACTATAATCCTGTGCAATATAAAAGTCCTAGCTTAAAAACTTCTTCAGTTATTGTGCGGAAACCAAAGTTAATTCAGGTACCCCTGTGACCTTGGTAATTAGGTCAAGGTCACCCATCTTCAAACTTTGCCTAGCTTTTAACTTTTTTAGATTTTGCATAAACATTGAACAGAAATATTCATATGCAAGAGGACTGTAGCTGCGCTCAGCTGACCTTTGCATCCACAGACTGAACAGGTCATGTGAACTTCAGAATGACATTAAGGTCACCTTTGTTTAAGATCATAATCACTGTTGCTAACAAGAACATATCCCTTTTCTGAGTTTCAGTAACTGTTAAAACTTAGAAAATGACAGCTCCAACATGTAGTGAACATATTTGGTGGAGATAAAGTTCATGTACATTCCCAGTGAGTCTGATGAGGATCCAATTGCTTGGGAGAAAAAGTCAAAGGAAGTCACACACAAAAATTCTTAAAAAATAAAAAATGATTACCACAGTTCTGTTTAAATTTGAAAAGAAAAGTTACTGGATGAAGCTAATTAGAGCCCCTAATCTATTGACTAAAGTGCTATCTCATTGATTACATAATAGCAATTAGGTTGAGCTACTGGGTGTTGTTTGAAGTCCAGGTCAAGTTTGACCCTGCAGCCAAGGCTTGCAAGGAGAAATGGGGGTGAAAACCACCCTACAAAATGGCTTTTAGCCGGGTATCTTTAGCTGAAGTGTACACAGCATGATGCACTTCATGATGCGTTGCGTAACACGTTCAAGGAAGCACACAACGCTCTGGTCTCAGGGCCCTGGACAGAATGAAGATCTGCAAGCTCTTCATCCCTTCCAGCGACATGGTAGGCCAAGGAAATTGTTTTCCTTATCCATTCTGAGACAGCATTAGGCGACAGAGTCTCAGACTCCGTCTGCCCAAGAGGAAGAAACAGAAGTTTCTGCCCAGCTTGATGAGGTCAGTATGACTCAAATAGAACCCGAGTGCTCTAATGGAACAGAGGGCCCGATCTAGCTCAGACCTGGACATTGTCACCAAGAGTGACTTAACCCCAAAAACCCATCAAGGCGGTAGAAGGGTCAGCCACTTGTGTCTTAGACACAAATTCCAAATAAGGCCTTAGTCTCAGAAAAACATCCTTCCCACCAGCAGACCACCTGACGAGGGATCTATCTAAGGCATGTATCTCCTTACGCCTAGCACCTGTGGCCAGAGCTAACAGGAAGACTGTCTTGAAGGTAAGGATCTGAAGTTCAATCAAAACCATATCTTTAAGTTCAAATGGAGGATTAGTCAGTGCTCCAAGCACCATGGAGAGATACCAGCATGGCACAAGATTGCGCTCCACCCATAGTCCCTATAAAAACTGTTCATAAGTCCACAGCGGAAGGGATCCGTCCCGAAAGTCTGCCCCCTGGTCTTAAGGGTAGCCGCCATGGCTGACTTGTATCCCTCAATGGTGCAAACATTAAAGTGCCCTACCTCAAACGGACTTAAAAGAAAGTCCGCGATCTGCTGGACCGAAGCCTGCCAAGACGAAAGGTCCTTAGCAGTGCACCAAACTGAAAACTTGTTCCACCATGGGTCATAAATCCTTAAAGAAGGCTTATGAAGCTTCCTGCGGGCAACCCATTCAGCCACTCCCTTTGAGAAGCCAGCTGACATGACGCCCTTGGTGATAGTCACCAGGTGTGTAGTCCGAGAAACTGAGTGGGTTGCATTGAACTTGTTTGAGCCTGGTTGCTGGAGCAGTTGAAGGAGAAGAGGCAGTGCTCAAGGAGGCTCTACGCTCATCTCCAGATGGTCCAAAGACCATTCCTTCTTGGGCCATCAGGGGCTCACAAGAAGCATTTTGCACTGCTCCTACTGGATCTTGCGCAGAAGTTTTGGCAAGGGCGGGGTCGTGGTCAGATCGATGTGTGGTCGACCCAAAAGGGTCCAGATCATTTCCACCACCCTGGGATTCAGAGACCACTCGGTCTGAATCACTTGTCATCAGCGCGAGAGCAGGTCTGCCTTGACATTCAGGGCAACCCGAAATGTGCCAACAGCGGATCCTGACGCTGTACTGATAGCACCAGAGCAGGATGGACTTAGCCTGAGAGAACAGCCTTTTCCACCTGGTGCCTTCGTGTTTGTTAATGTATGCAGCCGCTGTACGATTGTTGCACATCATCAGGACCTGCTTGTTCTCCGCCTGTAAAAAAAAATTGACAAGGGCAGGATGAATGGCCTCCAGTTCTAGCCAATTGATGGCAACCTGCCTCCACTGAGGAGGCCATTCGCCTGAGGCTGTCACGGAGTCCAAATGTGCTGAGCCCAATAGGGAGGTGTTGGTGAACAATGTCACTTCGCCGTTGAACGGCACCAGGGACTGCTCCAGCATTGCATTCATCTGTCGAGACCGCCAACTCACAATCAGCCGATTGTATGGCTGGACCAGGAGATGCTGGAACAAGAGGTGGATCTTTCAATTCCAGCAAACCCGGAAACTGGGCTGGACAGGCCGATGATGAAGCCTCCCCAGAGGGACATGAGAGTCCATGGACATCAAAGTCCAGATCAGACGCATCCACTGACATCAGCTGACAGGGCAGATGCCCTCCTGAACTGGTTCAAGAGGGCTAAGAGTTGTCTCCACCTGTCCTCTGAAGGTTGACAGGTAAAAGGAACTGTTAGGAACTATATCCCCAGAAACACGAACTCCCTCATGGGAGTCATGCAGGACTTCCAGAGACATTTGTCAGCAACTGTCTGGGATCAAGGCCATCCTCGGCAAATCTGCAGTGACTGGCTTGTCGCCCCACCCGGCCAGATGAGCGGAAAGGTCTGAGAACTTCCCAGCCACGAAGGTGGAAAATGGCATCTCTTACTTGAGGACCGCCTTGATCTCTTCCACTGATATGATACACCCAACTGGCCCCCCTTGGCAAATAGGCCTAGGGGCCAGGGGAGCGACTACCCTTGCTACCTCTTGCACTAGCTAATCCGATGGCATACTTAAGTGACCCATTGCCTAAGTGAGGGTAAGCTTAAGCACCTGAGTGCCCAAGCCTGCCGTCACATTGGCATAGGTTGCTGGAGAGCCGATCTGTCCAACGGAAGGCTGATCGACCACCTGATCAACCTCCACTGGGGACAGAGCAGACCGTAGAGCCTCCACCTCCACAGTAACTGCTCCAGTAGTAGGACTTGACGTGCAGAGGACACCTGTGCATGCCACCCTCTGGAAGGGAAACTGCCAAGAAATAGGGCTGCCCATCCTCAGCATGCGACATGCCCGAACCGTGAGTTTGGCGTTGCACCTTCTCTTCTGGAGAAGGAAAAAGAGGAATAGTGGTGGTGCTTCCTTTTCCTCTTCTCCCTTCTGTGACAGGAGCGCGAACACTTGCCACTGGGGGAGGATGGCAGGGGAGAGATCGGATGGGATGCTGACTCATCTCCCCTCCCCCCGTGACCATGATGGCTGAGTCCTTACCTCCGAGAACTACCGTGTGGTAAGAACCCTGGCCCTCAAGGGGCCTGCGCCCAGGTGCTGCCAACACGAGAGGCTTAGTGGGGGCCACCGCTGTAACTGCACTAGCCACCTTAGGCTTTGGTGCAGTCCCCTGGGAAGATGACTCGGGCCCGCTTTCACAAAAGGGGCCCAGCATTTCTGACGGGGTGGGGCAGGGGAGAGCTCCCACAAGATCCCTAGAGGAAACCCTATGCTCCAACCGATCCAGCCATTTGCCAACAGTGGCAAACAGTGCCTCCACCTTGCCCATAATCACCTGGGCAGTTGCCTCCACTTGGACAGCTGTAGCTTGTCCTGGCCGTGCGCGGGAAGGAAATCCTAGAGAAGGAGGTGCCACAGGGAGCAATGACGAGCTCTACCCATGGCCACCACCGACTTCCTTCTCCCCTTGGTGTTCATTGTCCTGGTGATCACCAAGGTACCATCCTGCCCTCAAACTACTGATGCATGGCTGGCTGTAGAACCGGCAGGATGGGAGGGGCAACTCACCACCGACTTGCTCACTTGAGATGCTGTTGCTGTGGAGGGGACCCTAGACCGGGATCACCCAACCACCCACATAGGATCCACCTGACTGGGAGGTCTGAACAAACTGGTAGGTTCCTGGATCTCAACATCAAGTGGACGTGCCTCTATTCGAGGACCCAACCCCCCCCCCCCCCAAACACACTGTGGCTGTCGTTCTTCACAGTCTCTTGTTTGCATCACTTAATTCTCTGAACTCCACCTATTAAGGTCCCAATTGTGCCTCAGCATGTAAGCTATGATTGGCAGTCTCTGCTTATGTATCTGTTAGACTCCACTTAGTGACAAGCTGCCAATCACAATTCCTTTTGACTAATCAGGGCACAGCAGGGAAGCCGCACCCAAGCACATGCATGACAGGCAACAAGGACATGGGCTGGGTATGTCATTCTTTGCCCCAAAAATCTCTCCAACAAAAAAAATTGAAGTTTGAAATGAAATATCAGTCAGAATACTCAAATGGACCCCAGAATCCTTAAATGCAGTCAGTAACTTGATTTTTCTACCCAGGGAAAAAAGTTGTCAATATAGAAATGTTTTATCTCTTGTATTATCATTGGTTTTGTAACCATTGTACAGCAACATGTTTAGGGTGCACGGTTGGCCGAGCTGCAACACGCTCGCCTTCCACCTCTGCGGCCCGGGTTCGATTCACAGCCGGGGAAGCATGTGGAAAGAGTTCCTACCACTCTGACTGTGCACGGTGGTTTTCTCTGAGTCCTTCGGTTTCCTCCACCAAACATGTAGGAAGTATACGCCACGATCTGTGCCATGGAGAGTGATTAATAAAGGCTTGGCCTGCTTTGCAATCCATGTAAAAGATATGGGTCTATACTATATTTTATTAAATATTGTGTGATAAAAAAACAGAATCAAAACAGACATGAAAAAAATGGTATGGGTTCAGTTAAAAGTATGCATTTCTCTCTTTTATTTAGACATAGAAAATACAAAATAGAACATATTGTACTTTTGACCCACGTGTACATTCTTTGTGTGTCTTTTCATTGTGGAACCCTTTGGTCTGAATGCTATAAGAAAGTAAGCATACTTGCTCTGTCTTATGCTAAAATTTTACTTTCTCATGCTTACTTTCTTGTGACTCTGTCTGTCATGAACCGAGGATAGAACAAGTATATTCTGTCCCAACGGATGAAACAAATCAAGTAAGATCTACACAGCTCATATGTCATCACTCCACAAAAAGTATATTTTAATGGACTCTTGACAAACCATGAATCACAAATAAACACTGTGATTCAATTATTCACCATGGTCTTCAAGTGAAGAATATCCCGATGAGAATTTCCTCTCATGGGATACCAACAAGGGAAACCCCAGCTTTCCCCAACAACAATCAATTTACATTTACAATTATGTGGAATCTTTTAGTGAATCTATACCCACTGTTCAACATGCCACACCTGACAGTTGGAGATTATAACTTGAAGACTATTTAGCATCAGGCTTTTTATATAACGTAAGTTACTAAGGCTGGCTGTACCATATGGTACATCTACATGCATATAAAAGCATGCCCAGTCTGTTACAAATCAGCCACTGATGAGTTCAGGTTAGGTCGCAACTGGTCTAGTGATTTTCTGGGCGGTGCGATAAAGCAGGCATTCCAGCTTGCCAACACACTTGCCCAGTCCACTTCTTTAATTATTCTTTTCACCATTAGGGATCATTAATTAATGTCACTTGGAGTCTCTGAGTATATGCCCCATGCATATGCAGTGAAATATGTCTTAAAAACCGCCCCTAATGATGACCAAATTGTGGTCTATAAAGATGGGTTGTCCTTTAAAGAAAGCATAAAGTTTAACATAAAGATTACTTGGCAGAGTATATTAAAAAGATGGTCTTTCAAGGCGGCTGGTCTCTCAGTGGTGTCATAAATTACAGATTCCACCAGTCAATGCCATACTGTTAACTCAGACTGCAGAATACTACATTTTTCAAAATAATTGTTTAATATGATTTAATATTTTCAATGAAAAAATCTGTTTCTCCATCTATATGCACTGTCTTATCATTATTTAGGAGCATCAGCTTGTTGTGCAAACTAACCTTGGGATCTCCTAGTAAGTGCCACCGCGGCTTGATGAAATATTCGATGCCAACGGCAGCACCTTTTAGTGTTACTCCTCGCACCAGCAACGTGACCACGATGATGTAAGGGAAGATGGCTGTGAAGTATACAACCTGTGAAGGAGGCATATACTTATACATAATTACTCAAAACATTCTTGAGACTCATTTAATATCAGTTCCTGGCCTCTTTCCATACAACATTTTTACCTTGGATTAAAATTGTGTTTAGATCTTCAAATTCATCATGAAATGAGTTTTTATTTGAGTACCAACATAAACTGTATTGCAGCCATCGGGATTTGCATAGTCTGGCATGCTACAAGGGGCAAAGCTTCATTATACGGCTGAAAGCACTCTGCGCATCTGTGTGCAGATAATGAAATAAAGTGTAGGCCTACACTTCTTTCAATATTCTGTTGCATAACTTTTTCCTTGCTATTGTGCCCGCATAATGAGGTTATACCCTGCATGGCATTTAAGGCAATGCAAAGCCTTGTGCCAAGGCTTTTACCACTGTATTTACCATTTCCTGCTGATCTAATTGCACAAAAGCACCTGGATGAGGTCACCGATCTTCAAACTCATCCATAACCTTATTCAGGACTATAAGCATGTGCAATATGAAAGCCCTAAGCAAAAAACTTTCAAGTCGTGTGAAGATCAAATTCACTAAAATGGCTCAGTGACCTTGGGAATAGCGTCAAGATAACCCATCTTGGAACTTGTGTGAAAGTTACTATAATCAAGTGCAATATAAATGCCCTATGTCAAAACTTTAAGAGTTATTGCGTGAAAACCACACTCACAAAAATGGCTCTGTGACCTTGGGAATTAAGTCAAGGTCATGCATCTTCAAATTCCTCCTAGACTTTTGGCAGGACTATAAGCAAGTGCAATATGAAAGCAGTAAGTCAAAAACTTTTTGAGTTTTCATGCGAAAACCACACACATAAAAATGGCTGTGACCTTGAGAATTCAGTCAAGGTCACTCATCTTTGAACTTATCTGAGTGGGGGGGGGGCATAATTAGTTAGCTGCAAAGTTATTATTTTCATATGGCACATTATCTTGAAGGAATGAGTTCTGACAGCAACTCATCATTGCTTCATCTTGGACTGAGTCAATGCTTTTCCTTGGCATGCTTTGGGCGCAATGTGCCAAATGCACATGCAGGAAAACTCTTGACCTGGATCATTATTTCATCTCTTCAACCCATTCCTGGTCAGAGTAAGACTAAGTCAATAGCTTTCCTTGGTCCAGGTTGGGTGTGCTGCACCCAACCTGCGAAGGAAAGCTGTTGACCTAGTGTGTATCATCATGAAAGGCCTTACATACAAATTTCAACAGAAATGTTTTCTAGTAACAAGAAATTTAGGCAAAAACTTGAAGGCAGACAATTTACATCCGGGCACCTTCATGCTGGAAAGGGATAACACCTTCCCGTCAGGGAACGTGGGCTATGCGGACCCTAAAAATATCTCTTTTCCTCATAGTCCGTGTTATATGCAGACCCCTTCCTCGTTACCATGGCAACATGTAAATTTTGTTTTTATAAGGGTTTGCAGGTTACAAAAATTATTTGAGACAATAGTAAGCTACAAACAAGCAATAATATAGTCTAAAAATGTAACATGATATTTAAATTATTTAGTTTATTGCGTTTCAGTTGGAAAAATGTAATAATAATCACGTAATTTTTGTGTATTTTACAAAAAATCAGTTTGTATGTTAACCCACTGTCATGTTAAGTTTTACTATATTTTCATATCAGCACAACACAAAGGCATCAAGATTCATTTTTTGATATTCAATAGTTATTTTGCTTATAACTTTTGTATCATGAAAAAAAATAAATATGGCTTCAAGATTTACTATTTTACATAAAAATAATAAAATTCACCAGACAAAGGCTGCAAGCCTATTGAAAAAGCCTAGACTTGAAAGTGCTAAAATGTAACCATGCTGGCATAGGAGTGGAAGCTACATGTATCCCCACAAGAAAAACTTCGATCTGGAATCAGTTAAGTACTGGTGATGAGTATGCCTCCAGTTGTGGTCAGCACTGAAAACCTCAACATTTTCCCTTCACCATCTTTTATTATAATTATACATGTAGCTGTAAAACTAAAAATATTAGAAACTGTGATCTGGTGACTTTACTCTTTAATTTGATCAACACTTGAGGCACTTTCTTGGTAAAATACACTTCAGTACCTTTCCAGTCCAACGCACTCCCTTCCACAGACACAAATAGACGAGAATCCAGGCCAGCAGTAATATGAGCAGAAGTTCCCACTTGATGGTCCCTGGATCACCAATGCCAGTCGACTGCTCCAAGACCTTCCTTCTGAAGAACAGAGACACAAAACAGAGAGAAAAATGTTTTCTCGATTTCTCATCATGCTCAATTTTTTTTTCCGGGGGGGTTATAAGAACAAAAGATCACATTTTTCGAAGCAGAAGTACTTACCTTGTTCTTCACTAATGTCATCATTTTCATCCTAAAATAAACCCACTGAAACTAAGCTTTCAGACATTAAAGGAACACATAACACAACAGTGGATATGTTGAATCCCCCCCCAAAAAAAAATATCTACTAAATTCTCTGTCTGCCTCACCCTTACTTTCTCTCTCTCTCTCTCTCCCTCCCTTGCTCTTTCTTTCTCTCTTTAAAACCTACCAAAATCGAATTTCAATATGCACAGCTCCAACTGAAAATCTGAAAGTAAGGGACCTTACTGGTACAGCCACAAATAAAAAAAAAAAAAAAAAAAAAGAAAAAAAAAGGATATTAACAGAAAGAAACAAATATTGTAATTTTGTTAAATGTCAATTTTGTAAATAAGCAAGGCTTTTCTATCTACAGCCATCTTTGTAAGTCTAAATCAGCCTCAAAACACTTGAAGAAACTTCCAAAAAAAAAAAAAATCCCAATCCCAGATAACAAAATACTCTGGCATGATGGGATCATTTCGCCAACTCACACAGAATGTTTGTTTTTATTATTCTGACAGCACTACATATCTTGATGCACCATCAGAATACAGTGGTACCTGGCTTGAGAGATCCCTCCAATGAAAGACTGCATATCTTTTTAAGACCACTCTCACAGAACACTGTGCCATCTTTTCCATGTTATTATACCTCTAATGAAAGACCACCTGTTTTGAGACCACTTTTTGACCTGCCCTAGGGGTGGTCTCTCAAGACAGGAACCACTGTAGTGCAAAGTGAGTCTGTCTAGCAGGCAAAGATTGTTTCATCATGCTTAATAGTTTCAGATTCTGATAAAAGGTGGCTCTGCTCTGCTCAATGTCTTCTGACTTGCATTATCATCTCTCACACACAGACACATGTATTCTAAAATAACACCAAGGCTCATGGTTTCCAAAACCAAGGACAATTTAACATTAAGTCAGCAAACATTTCATTATGGGTTGGATTCTATTTCTAAACTGAGCATTACTCCCCATTTATTCTATAACTGTACCTATCAGAAACAAAGTCATGGGATGGATTCTGGCCACAGTTTCCTGTCCACCATATTACATTCCAGTGACATCACAATATTTGTTGATCTGTTCACTGTGACAAGATGTAAACCTTTCCATATCATAAGGAATGTTTATTTGACCATAAAAGATAGCTTACATTAAAAGGCAATCAGAGATTGCTGGATCCAGGCTAGACTTGCACAAGTCCCTGGTGCATGTCCCTCTTGTCCCATCCTGCAGTCCCACCCAGAGGTGTCATACATTTTGCCCTCCACAAAGTTAACTGTATAATATTATGCCAACTAAACAGTATAGTGTTATTAAGTTGGCCCTTCTGTCATTTTTTTTCACTGGTCGACTCTGCCGCCATGACAGTTTCAACAGTAGCAGCTATTGAGTCCTAGTAAGCTCTAATCCCATTATCGTGACTAGGCTAAGTGGCAAGTGGTCTTTGATGAATGTGTGGTTATTTTAGTCACTGACAACTCAAGCAACACAAAGCTGACAGTCTCCCTACAGCTGCCGACACCAGAACCCTTTTTCACTGGACGCCCTCTGCCTAACACGGTACATTGCAAATAATCCTTTATTACACAGTAGCTCAATTAACAGCTTTGGAAGAGGGGTGCGTTATGACCGCTCGCTTGTCTGTGTGATAAAAAACACAGTGCAGACCGCCCAGTACTAATATGTTATCTGGTTATAGACATGTTCCAAGCCAATTGGCTAGGTTTAGGGGCCTACCTATATTATAACAGTATAAGGCTACAACGGGTTTCACTTAAAGTTTTATTTTGTAATGAATTTAATTTTAAATAAATATAGAAGACAGTCCAGTGAGACTTGGGCAAGTCTAGATCCAGGCCCCCCTTACCTTATTTGTAACGTTGCTAATCACAGGTATCATTTTGGAATGACTGTAGTTCATAACTGTGACCCAGATACTTGATCTAGTGACCTACTTTTATGCAAGATATACTCTTGTGTCCAGATACACAGGAGTGCAAAGTTTCATGACTCTTAGTCAAAGGACAACAGAATTACAGCTCATACATGAAGTGTAATGTAGTTTTATATGAATTTATCATAATGACCCAGAAAAAGGAATTATAGCCCCAACACGATTTTATAAGGATATGTCACTGGGACCGAGATACTTGACCTAGAGACCTACTTTTGGTACATGACACAACCTTATGTCCAGATGCACCTGTGTATAAAATTTCATTAACTTGAAGGACAAGTGAATTTTAGCCCAGGCACGAACAGTGGGCAGACAGACACATGCAACCACAAAAAAAGCGATTACTTAACATAACTTGAGAAGGTGGTGGTTCCAAGCGGTGGAAGTGGGAACTAAATGAAAGTAGAGGCTACAAGTTGCCATTTTCAATGTGTGTACACCTACAAGTAGCTTCCATTTAGCACCTAAAGCTTCACAATTATGTTAAGTTATGTTATAATTTTCTGCTATAAAGTAGATAAAGATGTTTTCTTGTGCTAGGCAACAAGATTTTGTACCTAACTGCTTCATTGACAGTTTAATTAAAAGACATTTGGCTTCTATTTGATGTGGCTAAGTTTGCCATTGTGGGTGTGGCATTACGGGTGGAAAAGGGTGGTTCATTTTGATGGACTACACTTTATAACAAAAATAATTAGTTTTTTTTTACCATCATAATAGTGGAGAGATTTTATGTTTTGAGTTGAATAGCAAGTGAAACTTGTATTTTTCATGCCATGATCAGCTGTTTTGGGTGAACATTGAAACACAACATAAAAATTAACAGGTGGCATTGGATTAATAATCAGCTGATTATGTCTGCATAAGGGATCCAATAAGCAAACGCTAAACGCTATTCAACTTATCCAGGAAAATGAAGTAAAAAGTTAATGAAACATTGACCATAATCAAGGAAATATGCATAGGTGTCAATGCCCAAGGACACGTGACCAGGAGGTTCTTGTAAAAAGTGTATGATATTAAAGAAAATAGTCAATTTTGCCTCAAAATCCCTATCATTTTCAGAACATTTTGAGTCCCCAAAATGGGAGACTTCAGTTGGAAAATGAGAGAGTTGACAGCTATGAATACGCAATGCCCATAATAGTCAGGTTCGTAATGCAATGGGATGCTGCTTGTTCACAGCTTGGCCAAGTCCTCCGCTTGTCACTCGCAAAATGGCGGAAAGATGGCACCAGGCATTTCTTAAGTTATGTATATGTATATGCCCCTCCTCCAGTAGGAGGGGGGCATAATGAGTAATGTATATAAGTAAATGAAAAATGATTGACCAAATACAGTTAATTGAAATAGGTAGGTCACGAAGACACGTGTTAAGGTTTTGAATAGACTGCTATAACCTGTGCTGCCCTATATGCATGTTTAGACAGCAAAAGTAAAAACAAATTGATCACGTTTTCATATTTTCATTACATTTATCAATTCGAATAACGAAAATTCAAACTTCAATACTAATTATAAATATAGCAGTTGGGAATTGTACATAACTCCTTGTAATATATATATATATATATATATATATGGTCTACAACTCATAGTGAACAGCACACTGACTGCTATGAATCAGCATATTATTTTTGTTTTGACCACTGAATGGCTGGGTCTAGAACCAGCAACCATCTGCACCTATCACGAAACCATGCAATGATCAATAAAGAATATGCGATAAAGAAAAACAACTATTTGCATGTGTTTATATAGTCAGAGGTCAATTATTCTGTATGACAGAAGGCACTCACCATGTGAGGCTCTTACCATCCTCTACACACAATCACTCCACTGGGCTGGTTAGCACAGCTGATGGTGGGTATATGTACACAGTGAAACCTGTTTTGTGAGGTCTCTGTGAGGAAAGACCACCTGCCTTTTTAGACCATGCTTACCAGGTCCCTTTTGCTATCTTTCCCATGATATTGCACCTCTACTGAGAGATCACCTGCTGCACATGACCAATTTTTGGCCTGCCCTAGGGGCGGTCTCTCTAAAGAGGTTTCCTGTATATCCTTTGCTTCCAGCTTTAGCCATAATTATTTCAGTCATGGCAACTAGAGTGTCCAAGCCCATGGAATGGCAGATTCAACAAACACATGTCAGTCTTACCAAGTCTGAGCCTCCAAGGAACACATCTCAATGTCAAGACCTGGGACCACTGAGCTGGCAGATGTGCTGGCCTTGAGGGGTCGGTTTAAACTAATTTTATTTCTTGAAAGAAAAAAAAATGGGGAGCAGGCAATGCCTGTGTGAATCACTCTCGTGAGGGGTTGAAGATGCATTCAGAAACACAGCAGAATAATAAGAAAGACTGCTAAAAATTTGGCCCAAAATGGCAACCCATTCATTTTACATGGAATTCAGGAATTCAGGAATTCAAATACTTTATTTGATCATAATAATACATAGTAATATATTCAATTGAAAAAAAAAATAATGATCGGGTGACCAGCATTAAGGTCATGAGCCACCTGAAGAAAAAGTATACGCTTATAAACTTAGATGACTAGCTGCAATTGTGATATAAACAAAAGATTTCAAGTAGTAATACTCATAGAAAAACGAAATTAATTTACACATCTTGTACAGATCGACTTGCGTGATCACCCCTGTGCGTTACAGACATAGCAATGAGGAATGTGACAAATAATATAATACGAATTTAAAAAATATTGTTTAGTATACATAGAAAAACCTCCAGGACTATGAGTGTGTACCTTTTCCTTAATTATATCTGGCACTTTATTGATGATGTTTACATGACAAATCATGTTTGAGCTGCAGGAAAAGGGATAACAAATGAATCAATTTTTGGGGCCAGAAAAGCACAAGCCCTAAATTGGGAGTGAAGCATCAGTTAAGAGAACCTCAGTGATACATTTTTTTTTAGTGCTTATTGATTTGAAAGACCAACTGCCCTCTTAATAACCTCAAAGGTACTCTCAGAAATTAACAAACAACCTTTCCTGAGTTTCTTGGGTCCATCAAGGGAGAGAGAGAGAGACATAGTAAACTAGAAGCCAATCAGTAACTGAAAACCCCTTGGCCAGGACAGACGGACGGATGTGTAGGCAACGACAATACCACTCCGGTAGGTCAAGGTTACTTCTGTTTGATCTAATAACAAAGCTTTGGTGCAAATACAATGAGCAGGGATATCATGGAAACACCATTTTTCTTCAATGCAGCACTCTGACCTACATATGTGACCCAGTGACCTAGTTTTCAATAGGTATCTGAGGCATCCTTTGGACCAACTGTCATAAATAATTGATGAAGCTACATTCAATAGTTTTTTAGATATTGTGTTAACGCCGTTTTTCTTTAATGCAGTATTGTGACCTAAATATGTGACCTAGTGACCTACTTTTCAATAGGCACCTGAAGCATCTCAATGGCCCTCTGTGATAAAAATTTGGTCTCTGTAAAATAAGTATTTTTGGAGATATGGCGTTAAGAAGGCATGGACAGACAGACGGCCAATGTATCTCTGTTGAGATGTGCAACCAGCCAATCACTACTGTAGTCTGTAACCATGTGCCCAGTAGGCAACCATTATTGATTTTAGTGCCATCTGCTGGCCATCAAAGGTCAAAAGGAGGGGGATGCATACATTTTTTACAAACATATCTTGGGGTTTCTATCCTCTGCCGGCCTTTAGGCCGGCAGGGTATTGTCATCACCTATGTGTCAATCCGTCCGTCTGTCCATGACTTGTTAACGCCGTATCTCCAAAAATATATTATAAGCCCCCCCCTTCCCCGAAGAGAGGCCACCCCCTCTACAATGTCCACTTCTCCACGCAGCAAGTATGGTATTTTCATTGTATTTTACCCCTCAAGAGAGGCCAGCCCTCTTATACGGCTACTTTTCTAGTGCCTTTGGGGTGGCCTGATAAGAGGGGGACCACTGTAGTCTGTAATTGTGAAAATACTGTGTTCTCAGCATGCTCAAACTTCTGTGTAAATAAATAATGTTAGTCAAGTTTGGTTTGCTGCATCATGGAATTGCTTCATTGGTGGTCATTTATAGGTGCCCCATCTTTCAGGCCAGGTGGGAACTCTATGGTGAGGAAGGACAATGATGTGTCCCTGGCCAGAGCACAGTTCAATATACCTGTATAAAGCTGACATGCAGGTGTTGTTTTGTATTTCAATTATCACCAATTAATGAGCTGGGAATTATGGGACAAAAATCCATTTGTGTTTTTCTGACATTTTTATCTGTTAAATGTTGTTCACAAAATTTTAAAATACCAAAATGCTGACTTTTTAGACTGAACAAATGCTAATATGAAAAATACAAGGACTTATGACTGCAGTCTGTTGTCTTAAGGAAGTATGCTATAAAGTTTGAGCATTGGACACTGGTTGGTAGGGCTCTGTGTCATCATGACCTTGTCATTTGACCTGATGACCCCATAATCAGTTGGGGTCATATTCTGAGTGTGATCAAACACTATTAAGTTTGACAAATACGACACAACCATTGTCAGGTCATTGATCGGACATCCATATATTGATTGCATACAAACATCTACAGAAAGGCAAAACAGATCCAAAGTGAACTACAAATTTTATTTCAGTTCTAATATATGTCTGGCATCATGACAACTCCCCTGTGACATGAGATTACATGTACATGTTCACTGACCAACACCTCACTGAAAAACATTCACTTTATTCACTTGAATATACTACTGGGTTAACAGAGCCAAGTTACAGGTACATGTAATGTTAAACTTAGCACCAACTTAAAAACTCTCATAGAATTGACCGTAGTAACACAGTATAACCAATTCAGCACTTACATACATGTAAATATGCATTTGTCAGAACTTGAAACTTTCTTTGAACTGGCTTGACCATTGTTGCATTACTAATCTAGCACCAACCTATAGGTTAAATTACATTTTAATCTTACTGTAACTGTCATTGAAATGACTAAATATTACTGGATTACCAATACTAATTGAGCACCAACTTGCATCCCTGATACATACATGTATGTGTATTCTATGTAGACTGAGGACACTGACTGTATGTATTTATAATGGGTCACCTGAGAGGTACACGCCACCAGTTCTTGTACAATCTGATCATTCCATTTATTTAATGATTATTTTGTGGGTTTTTTTTAGGGGGGGGGTCTGGATTTGGTCTGTGTCAGCAGCATGACCTCCGACTCGGCTGGAAAGACTATAACCACTTTGGTGACATCTTCTGCATTAGCAATCAATCATACACACAGGGCAGCTCGCCAGTGGTCTGACACTTTGTACATTTTCTAATGGTAGACACAAATCTCATCAAGTACCTCCTTTCTAATAGCTCAGATGTCACGGTTGGAAATTTGTGTCCAGCAACGTAAAGTTGGGTTCAGCACCATGAGCTTCAAAGGTTGTTACGGTGCAGAAGTTCAAGCATGAAGATGAAAACGAACACGCCACATCATACTCCATGTCCAATGGGGTGAGATCTTTGTCAGATGCAAACTGCAAAACAATTTAATAAGACAGTTCATTGCAAATACCACAATCACCAGACACATTAATGTACAGTGGCTCCCTTCCTATAAGGCCATCCTAATCTGATCTTATTTTGTTAGCGAACTTGGCTAAAATCACTGAAATCTTTCAGTCAACCTTGAGTCTCATTAGCCAAAGTCAGCTCACATCTTCAGACACTTATCATGTAATTGGCGGCAGTTCCAGGATAAAACAGGAAAACTGATTTTCAAGCTACACAGTAACAAAAATTACTTCTGTCAATTCGGTTGTAAATTGTTTTAGCACAATTACACAATCACTAGCTAATGGCTAGCAGCAGCCCAGCTAATGCACCACAAAATATGGCCTTACAAGGTAGACAAAAGTGAATTCTCTTATTTGACCATGTAAATATGGATACAAAAGCACGTTTTGTCACAATGTAAATATGGATACAAAATTTCATGCCAAAGGCATACAGAATACAACTGAAGCTTGAAAAAAAAGATAAGTACAATAATTCCCAGATCCAGTTGCAGCCAACATACAAAATCTACATTAATTTATTTATATATACATCTGACAATCTTTTTTTTTTTTTGGTTGTAATTTTCCAAATCATTTCCATTTGAAGTACCATCATTGATTTATATGTGTACACATCCAGTGGGCGAGCTGTACATCATAATTTTGGAATGAAGACACAGGATTTTCAAGCTGTTCATACTAACAAATGTTCCCAATATTTTACTTGAAAACCTGGGTGGCCTCTCTTGAGGGACAAAATGAAAATACACCACCACTGTAGCTCTATGGAAAAGTGGTCCCTGCAAAGCGGGTGGTCTCTTATCAGGGGACCTCATGTTAAAATTTTATAGACAATGCAGAGCCAAAAGTATCTCTTTGAATGAGATTTGAATTTACATTTTCTGTTGAGATGCATAAACTGCAGTAATCAGTCATGAATTAAACCGAATTCAAAAACATGACAGGATACAGGTATTTCACGGCAGTCATATTGCAATAACTCCAGCTGCTTTGATTTGAATATAATTGTGTACTTCCTGGAAACCAATCTATTTTTCTTTTGATTTCAATGCTGTCAGCCTGTTGCAGCAGACTGCGTTCTCTTGCCAGCTGTCGCCAACTGCCCACACGGCTACCAAGTTTGCTGGTACATGGGCATGCTACCAACACAGAGTATTGGGGTACAGTGGTCCCCATATGTCAAGGTCATTGATATTAAATAAAATATTAGCATTGCACATGATCTATATATCTTAAAAATTTGGCACATCTAATTCAATTATTTTTTGAGATATGGAATTTTATATCTTTCAAGGCACTTTATCACATAACTTCTGTCACAGTATAGGTGGCGCCATAAGTATCATATGCAACCGAGTTCTTGACCTCCTCCACAATCCTACTACATTTCATGAAGATCCATATAAAATTAAGGATGCCGGACTGGTCACAACATTTTCACATTTTCACCCATACATGTTACATGATGACACATTTCTTTAATGTAGTACTGTGACCTAAATATGTGACCTAGTGACCTACTTTTGGATAGGCACCTGAAGCACTTCAATAGCCCTGTGATAAAAATTTGGTCTCTGTAAAGTGAGCATTTTTGGAGATATGGCGTTAACAAGGAATGAACAGGCCCACAGACGGATGCATAGATGACGATAATACCCATCTGGCCGAGGGGTAAAAATCATAAAATGTTGAAACAATCACTGGAATGTGGCTACAGTAGTCCCTCCTTTGAGAGACTGACCCTAGTGCCACCCAAAAGGCGGTCACATAAAGCAGGTGTCCTGTGACACTATGCACATTTGTAATGCATGAATCATGATTTGTGAAATTGATTTAAAACATTTACAGTGTATGTCTTATCCAGTTGTAACTCTTCAGGCAACTGATAATAGATGATAATGCTTTAGTTTGGACATCCAACTACCTGTACTTGTCTTACTGCCTAAAGAATACAACGTACATTCAAACACAACCTTAAATTTGCTTCATTGGGAGAGTCTAAGTTGTTGAATGCTACCACCCATGGTCATCATGAGAAATACAAAGGCTACGGCAGTACACTGCATGTCAGTAAATGCTGCCAATATATTGCTCCCTTGCTGAAGTTTCAGCATTGGAATGCTAGCAAAAGAAATGTGCAATACTTACTGTTCATGCGATGTCCTTGTTGCTGGCTTCGAAAAAAAACGACTGCATCGAAACAGATGAGAGGCATCTGGGTGACAAGGCACAAGCTGGTACAAGCAGTTTTGAAGGAGGGGCCCCTATATTTGTAGCAATTATTATTTTTTGGGGGGGGGGGGAGTTAGAGAGATCAATCCATTCTTCCCTGCGAGATGTCACTACATATACTTGCAAGCTTCATCCCTCAATGTGTGATATTTGGTAAGCTTCTGATACAATACATGCATGATATGAAGTTTTGACTCTTTAAAAAAAAAAAAAAGTGGCTGAAAATTCTCTCTTAAATACAGTCATATTGGCAGATACGTTGTGTGTGGGGGTCACAGGAAAAGGAAAGAAAACAACAGCAGCACAGTGTGATAACTGTCACCAGTGAGGTCCTGCTGCATCACATACATGTGGTGCTCTTCACAGTTATTGTTAAAGTTATAATGTAGTTATACTTGTTACCACGGGCTGAGGCTGGCTAACAGCTGTGGAAATTTTATATTTTGACAGTACTGAATTATGCTATGTGTTAATTCTCAAATCTTTTTGGTCATGCATTTAAAATACAAAAAACTTCAACCACACCTAGTTGTAAATTTTTGGGGTGGAAATTTGAGAGATGAAATACAAATCATTTGCTGAAGAACTTAAAAGACATGCTGCCATTCACAAAAAAAAGAAGCAACATTGAACTACAATCAGCCAATAAGAAGCAAGCTACCATTTCAAAATTACGTAGATCAGCCAATAAGAAGTGAGCTACCATTTCAAATCATTATCTATACAGCTGTATCAGGCAACCACTGTCACAGAACTTTAGTCTTCCACAGCACACACTGAAAAACTTAAGCTAGCTGGATCTACGTCTTATTGACTATTTCATTTAATTTCACACAACACACAAGATCAGTTGCACAAAAATTTCTCAAAGAAAAAGTGGCTGCCATTGCTGACAATGTCTACAAATTTTACATTGCCATTTCACCATTCTGACATCAAAACATGTGTCATTGCTTGATTGCAAGGGTATACTTTTAATTTAACCCTTTCCCCCTAATATTAAGACCTAGTCAACAGCTTTCCTCAACATGGGTTGGGCACTAAGTGCCTAACCCATGCCGAGGAAAGCTGTTGACCTGGGTCATGTTGTCTTGACGGGTCTCATCTTCAATTCTCAGTCAAATTGTTTTTCATTGCTGCTGAAATCAGTTGAAAACGCTGAAGCAAATGACATTTGACCCCAGCCGGTTTTGGCCAGTTTAAGGGGGAAAGGGTTAATGCTGAAAATTCGCCATGCTTTTACCAAGAGCAGGCACTCCCACACAAAGAATTTCACACGATTACATCAGTGGTAAGTCTGACGGACATGCATAATTTTAGTCTGTATCACTTATTACTATGTTGTCCTCAAACCAAACACCATATAAAGCAAAATTTCCCACCCTTATTCTGCGTACCTAAATCTTCAAACCACCTTACAGCAAATTCTTACTCGTAGAACTCCTGAGAAGGTGAAATAGTGTCATTGGGCTTGTATAGGCTGGCGTTGGGTGAATAGTCATCCCAGCAGCGAGGAGTGTTCCACGTGTTGTTGCAGTGTGACCAAGGGAGCGTGTTGGTGAAGCAGTGAAAGAGATAGTAGAATGCCCAAGACATGATGACGTTGTAGTATGTGCAGAGCCAGAAGGACAGCATCACAGTGCCAATGCCAGCACCTGAATAGCAGGTTAACACTTCAATAGCATTCAGGGATTTATGGTGCCAATGCCAGCACCTGAATAGCAGTTTAACACTTCAATAGTATTCAGGGATTCATGGTGCCAATGCCAGCACCTGAATAGCAGTTTAACACTTCAATAGCATTTGGGGATTTATGGTGCCATATGCCAGGCACCTGAATAGCAGTTGAACACTTCAATAGCATTCAGGGATTTATGGTGCCATACATGTATGCCATGCACCTGAATAGCAGTTTAACACTTCAATAGCATTCAGGGATTTATGGTGCCATATGCCAGGCACCTGAATACCAATTCATATAAGTAGTATTCAGAGATATATGGTGCACATGCATAGTAATTTAAGATATGAATGGCAGTCAGAGATTTATGGTGTCATGCCAAGCACCTGAATACCAAGTTAACATATAAATAGCAGTCTGAGAAATATGGTGCAAGTGTATAGCAATTTAATATATGAAATGGCAGTCAGGGATTTACATGCCAAACCCAGCCACTGCACAAATTTTACATTAATAGCAGCCAAGGAATAACTGTGCACATGCACAACAATTTAATTCACATGCATAACAATTTAACAGATTTACATCATCCATACATTTGTGGTGCTGAACTCTGCATCTGAATTTAGAATGGCTATATTTTCTAAGGACCGAGCAAGGGTCACAATAGCTAGAAGTTGAAGAAGTTCGACCGGTTTCGTTGTGTTTCACAACTCGTCAGGAACTGTGGGCTAACCGACGTTACGTCTGATTTATATGCCGAGGGGTAACTTTCTGTTGTCACGTAAAACACGTTATTGTGATTGCGTACCACAGAATCTCGGTTCTACCAAGAAAAAAAAAAAAAAAATGAATTTAGAATGGACTACAGTGAATATCACACATAATGAAAGCTCTACTTCATAAGGCACTTGAGCTGGATGGCCATGATATAAAATGGCACTAGAATTAATGGCCATAAATTTGTACAGTTAACTCATTCCATAACAGTCCCTGAGTTTTTTGTATATTTACCTAGATTTAAGATGACAATTGCATATTTGAATTCTTCATGAAAAGAGCTTTTGTTCAAGTACCAACATGCCTATAGTCTTTAGTCACACAGCCTGGCAAGTATGCTGCAGCTGCCGCAAGGGCACCTGCAGCATGACTGGCCAGGCACTGTCAATTAATGACAGCTTTTGAAATATTAATGGTTAAATTAATAGTTTATCAGTAATTAAAGGACATTTACTGGTTGAATCGTAACACTTCAATGGTCCTAGTATCCAGTGGGGTCAATTTTTAGCCACTTTTATATTTATTTCATTCTCTAGACACTGCACTTCACATGTGTTTCAAAAACCTGCATTCCATCAAATTTAGTTTAAATTTCTGTGGAAAATCCACGCATCTTTTCATCTCTGAGTCGTTTTGTGTGACACAGCTGTGTCCATATACATGTACATTTGATTTCAAAACGCCAACATGTAGTATATGTTTTTTTACAGTGTACATGTGTTTTAAAAACCTGCATTCATCAAATTTGGTTTAAATATCAGTGGAAAATCTACACATCTTTTCATCTCTCAGTTGATTTGTGTGACACAGCTGTGTGCATATACTTGTACAGTACATGCAGTTTCAAAACACCACAATCACCATCAAATAGGTGTGTTCGTTTAATTATGTCTGTGTCAACACAGACATTCTGTTTTTCCAAGCATTCTTTCTTTCTTCTTTCTTTACCAGCAACTTGTCTAACATTTCATTTGGACACTATTATACCTAGAAAATCCAACTAGGCACAATTATACCTCCATGTAGAGTCTAGCCTTTTTATTAAGAGGAGTGAACATTTTGAAAATTATGCAAATTAGGGCCACGTGAATCTTCAAACCCAACAAAAATTGGGTCTGGTGGCTGGGGACATCTGGTGAGAAAAGAGTTCATTTCAATGTGTGGCAAGCTAGCCAGACAACACACTAATCCTTCCAATAGCTGGTGACATCTGGTGGCTCAAAAGTGCAGTTCAGGGTATGGGAATGTTGCTAGGCAATAAGTTCTCTGAAAGTGGAAAGCAAGCTAAGATCTGGAAAAGTCAATACTTCACTTCGAAGTGTTGACTTGAGCATGGAACTTTGTATACATGAAAAACAAAACATGCAACTGAAGGAGCAAATACATGTTAACGTCTCCATACCCCACAGTCTCTCTGGTGGCTGGCAATATAGACTGGCCAGTCACAGGCGTACATGTAGGATGTAGTATGTCCTGCTGTGTGAATGAAAAGTCACAGTTAGAAATCCTAAATTAGCTACTTACACTGAAACAGCCAAATTTTGTTTTCACATTTTGACATCAATGGAAGAAGTTCAAAATACATGTCATAGCTACACAGTACTTCACACCCTGTAGTAAAGCTGGAACAAGACGGGTTGTCAAATAACTGCTGTGTCACCACCATGTACACAGCAAACAGCCAGTGTGCACCTATACATCTCAAGTGGCATGGAGATATACAGGCCAAACTGAGAGCTGCAAGATGGTCCCCAAGTTCCAAGGCACCTTGAAGCCTGGGTACCACTTTCACCAGTGACAGCATGGTGGAATGTTTTCCTGGCAACTTACTGATGAGGCCAGGAATAAGTGAACTAGTTATGTACTACACACATGCACATGCATGCACGCATGCACACATGCACATGCACACACGCACACACACACACACACACACACACACACACACACACACACTCTCTTATGCCTTCACTAAGGCGGTGTCATACTGGTCACAAAGGAGATTACATACACACGATTCTTGCTTTTGCTTTAAACATGGAGCTATAGCTCCAATCTTTATGTAAGAAAGCATTTCAAACTAGAAAAGAAGATTTGCTTCAAAGAAAAGCTCTCTGTGTGCCTTCAAACGTTGTAAATATTAAATGCTACAACTTTTGCCCTTTGGCACTTCACATTCCATTAAGCTTATGGCTGGATGAAAATTTCAAAGTCCAAATGACTTTGACCTTTGACCTTTCCAGGTCACATATCAGTTTGAAAATGTGCAGTGTTACAACAGCTACAATTTGAGCCTAACATGATCAAAATTGGATAAAAATTGACCAAGTTATAGCTAGAAGAAAGCCACCATCGAAAGTGGCCTTTGACCTTGAGATGACCTCTACCTGAAGTGAACCTTGACCTTTAAAATGACATTTTAACCTAAAATTGACCATTGACCTTGACATGACCTATGACCTTGACATTAGAGATGACCTTTGACTTGCTATGATCGAACTTCTATACATTCGGAACCACATCTACCATGGTATATAAGATATTGAAGATATGAAACTTTAATTAGCCCTCATTTGCATATTTTTTAAAAGCATGACCTCTCATTATAAAAACGCAAGACTTCATCTATAGAAGTATAATTGTGCCAAGTTTGGAGTTTCTATGTATTATACTTTTCAAATGAATTGTCGGACAAATTTGCCAGGGGAGGAGAGGGAGAGAGAGAGAGAGAGAGAGAGAGAGAGAGAGAGAGAGAGAGAGAGAGAGAGAGAGAGAGAGATAGAGAGAGAGAGAGAGAGAGAGAGAGAGAGAAGAGAGAGAGGAGAGAGAGAGAGAGAGACGGAGAGAGAGAGAGATGAGAGAGAAGAGAGAGAGAGAGAGAGACGAAGAGTGATGAGAGGAGAGAGAGAGAGAGACGAAGAGAAGAGAGTAAGAGAGACCGAGAGAGAGAGAGAGAGAACGTGAATTCCTACAAACAGAATAATGTCTGTGTTGGCACACAGACATAATTGTTAGTTTTACAGCTTATTGGAATTTAGTGTTTGAGTCGACTTTTTTGGGTGGGGTGTGGAGTGAGGTGAAATTACATGTGAAGAATTTTCAGTGCCTGTGCTCAAACTCAATCATAAATCTGTTCCAGAATGTTCCTTTACTGATGAATAAGCATGCATAAAAGTTACACTCATGGACACTTTCAAAGTGCACTTGCACTTTTGGCATCATCAGAGAGACCTACATGGACACATATGGATTCAAGCTATTTCAGCTGACTTGGCTACATTTTTTACAATAATTGTGACTGCACACTACAGTTCGTTTTCCAAAATATTGTACAGTACAGTGGTCCCCCTCTTATAAGGCCACCCCAAATGAAGCCAAAAAGTGGCCTTATAAGAGGGGTAGCCTCTCCTGAGGGGGAGAATATAATGGAAATACCATACTTTCTGCACAAGAATGCTGGTCTTTCAAGAGGGGTGGCCTCTGGTGAGAGGGGTCTTATAAGAGGGGGACCACTGTATTTTATGGTAAACAATTTTTGGCTTATCTGATGTCAGCACTTAATTTTGTCTGCAGAGCGACAGAGTGATTCCAGTGTGTGTGTACCATCGTGCACATTAGAAGACTATTCATATGCAGAAACTCCAAGCTAGACATGATTATACTTCCATACATGGCTTATTATGAAGTTGCGTGACAGTTTTGAAACTTATGCAAATTACAGCTATTTCAAAATTTAAATTGAATGTCTTCAAAAGTATTATACCAGGAAATGTGATTCCAAATGTTACTCCTGCGTTATTGCACTTTATGAATACAGTCTGAAAGTTGCTGCATTTTGATTTCTCCTAATTATGGCCATGTCAAATTTTAAATCTTGAATATTTTCAAGACAATGATAAACAGAGATCTGATTCCAAGTTTTACAGCTGTTTTGATCAAGATAGTGTATTTAGTGAATACAAAATGAAAGCTGCTGCATTTCAATTTATGCTGATAAGGAGTAATTCAAAATTTAAATTTTGAATACCTTCAAGAACTTGATAGACAGAGATGCATTTCCAAGTTTCACAGATTATTAACCACTGCGCATTTCATGAGTACAGAACAGAAGTTGTTGCATTTTAAGTAATGCTAATTAGGAGAAATTCAAATTTTAAGTCTTGACTATCTTCAAAACTAGATGAGGGCAGGGGTGCAACTGTACCAAGTACAACCAGATCAGCAGGTCTGTATAGTTTCAATGTATAGCCACGCATGGAGATGATGTGCGTAGCAAAGCAGACTGGAGTAGGTCACTTCAGTGCAAGTACACATGTACTACTTCAGCCTGGCAGGAAAGGCACCTAACCAGTAGGCTGCAGATTGATTCTTTAACTCATTCCACACCAGTCCCTGATATTTACGTATATTTATCTAGATTTAAGATGGCAATTGCATAGTTAAATTCTTCATGAAAAGAGCTTTCATTCAAGTACCAACATGCCTATAGTCTTAAGTCAGTGGTTCTGGCACTGCCTGTCAAGTCATGCTGCAGCTGCCGCAAGGGCAGCTGCAGTATGACTTGACAGGCAGTGCCAGAACCACTGACCAAGGCCTGGGACCACAGTATGGAATGAGTCAAGGTTTCCTGATTTTAGTGACAACCAAGCTGGCCCAATACTAATATGTTTACTGGAGATGCCATGTCTATCATATTAATATGGAGGACTTGAAAAATTTAAATGTTGAATATTTATCTTTAAATTCGTCTATTATGCATAGATGTGCCATTACAAGTTCACATCCTAAGTTTGTCCATCATCAATTTTGACAAGAGCTAAGCACTTGGATGCCACTAAAGCTTAAGAATCTCTGAACAGTTTGAGGCCCTATCAGTGAATGGAAATAATGCAAATTGGGAGAAACGATGGCAGACTCGTAAATATTTGCCATATATATGTACTAGACATACAACAGGCTACGATTTGTCATCAAACATCAATAACATGTACAGGTATGTGTACATCACTAGGATTTGTTGTTTACACCCATGTGAGGCGTAACACTTTTATGCGACCATACGACCATACAGTGATCCATAAATGAATCAAAGTTGCAATAAAAAGTTTACTCTAGAGAACTAACTAGAGTTTCTGACTACATGACCAACCCTTATTTTTTTTGCTGGCATCTGACATCCTCTTTTATCCAGAGTTCTTTCTTTCTGCCAGGCATTTCCTTTTTGACAGGAGATTCATATTTTCTATCATGTAGTGTATCCAACTTTGAATATGAATATACAAGACAACAATTTTCCTTTGCAGGCACACAGACAGATTTTCTTTGAAGCAAATCTTCTTTTCTGGTTTCTTTCTTTACCTAGAATATATCAAACATTATTTGGACACTATTATACCTAGAAACTCCAAGCATGGTATGATTATACCTCCACACATAGAGTCTTGCATTTTTATTAATAGTACAGTGGTCCCTGCCTTGAGAGACCGCCCCTAGGGCAGGTCAAAATGTGGTCTATCAAAACAGGTGGTCTTTCAATAGAGGTATAATAACATGGAAGAGATAGTACAGTGTTCAGCGACAGCAAGCCTAAAAAGATATGCAGTCTCTCATTAGAGGTGTCTCTCAAGACAGGTACCACTGTACACATTTTGAAAACTACGTAAATTAGGGCCATTTGAAAATTGAAATCTTAAATGTATTCAAAAGTGTTATAGGTGGAGGTGCCGTTCAAAATTCAATTTATAGGTTTATGTTGTAGGCACATCCAATGAACCACAAATTAAGGTCGTATAATTTTAATTTATGCTTATTAGGGGCACCTGAAAATTTTAAATATTGAATATCTTCAAAGCTATTGCAGGTGCATGTAGAGGCACCATTCCAACTTCAATTCATAGGCTTGTGCTGTAGATGCATCAGATGAACCACAAACAAAAGTAATATTTTAATTTTTTATGCAGAGGGATGAAGATGTTTAAAATTATGTAAATTAAGGACATATGAAAAGTTTAAATGTTCAATATCTTCAAAGCTATTGTAGGTAGAGGTACCATGTGGTGAAGGTACATCCAATAAACCACAAATAAAAGTTGTAGCATTTAAATTCATGTGAGTTTTGGAGGCACACAAGACAGATTTGCTGTGAAGCAAATCTTCTAGTGTTTTTCATTTGGTTTTTATTGTTTTTTGTACATAAAATTCGAGTATTTTGCATGCAAGATCAGGTGTACTGCTTGTCTTTTCATGAAACCTATAATGAGCAAAAAACAGCACAATCACACTCATTATGCAATTTGTGCATTCATGCAGTCACAATTACATGCCCATGTGATTTCAAACTTTTCACAAAATGTACGTTTTTAAGTGTGTGAAGACAGGCAGATTTTTCATAACAGCACTGTATACATGTACCTGTAATTTGAAAACAGTGAGTCATTTATTTTTCATGAGTTTAGTTTTGCAATTCCTTTAGCCCTTACAGTATGACACCCAACCAAATCCTGGTGTCATTAACCAAATCCTGATTTCACTTGCCAAATCCTGGTTTCAGTAGCCACAACAACGCAGCCCTGAGGGTCTGTCTAGCCATAGTCAACCCACCATAACCATATTGCATAAAGGGCAACATCTCATGCAGGATATTGTCTCAGATAACCAGCATTACCAACAGTAAAGCACACTCTAGTATACATTTCTATCATGATGTTACCCCCTAACCCAGTACCAACCAATGGGAATACAGTATTGCCAGGTCATAACACCAGCACAATGACCTCCCAGGATTATTGCGACCTCCCAGGATTATTAAGACCTCCCAGACCCAGCGTGTGAATTTTTTAAGCCTTTTAGGCAGTTCATCATGATAGGAAAGTGATCAAAACCTTTAACTCGGGGTTTGTGCATGTACCCTGACTCTGCCGTCGGCACACCCTCCCTTTGGCTTGGGTGTTGTGCTGGCAGCCAGGTCATGGTACAGTCATAAACCAGTGCAGGGGTGCCCATGTGTTACAGGTTATTGATCTCCAAAGACTGATGATCTTCAACAAGGGAAAGATGCACCTGCATCATTCGTTTTATGATATAAGCTTACTATACTCAGATACAAAGAGTCTGTTATAGACCTCCAATGAGTTGCCAGTTGAGCTGTGACTCAAGTCATGTTATCTTCACATGTCCCATCTAAAATAGACCCTTGTTAGGACCCCAGAGGGCAGCACTTACGCGGGATCATTTGCACAATTTTACTTATTTGCATAGCAACAAATCCCTTTGAAGCTTTTGTTGAGCAAATATCCAAATTTATGCAAATGAACACCATCAAGTGCTGCCACCTGGGGTGCTAGTATTTTTCCATTTTTCTTATGTTTATTTTCAACTTGTTTGAGCTAATGAAATTGAGCTCAGCTTAGGTCAGTTCAGGTTTTGCTTACTTCAAGTTCAATCTCATTTTCCATTCAGGTTCAGTTGAACATAGGCTGATCATGGTATTGTGTATTGAATATTTCCAAGTGTAAATACCATATGTAGAGAATAAACTTAACTCATAATACAAAGTGTATGGTAGGGAAAGAAATATTCGTACGGGGAACAAATATTCACAAATAGCAACTCACTTTGGCTGTAACGCTCACATTCTTTAGTAAAAAAGATAAATATTCTTCAATATTCAGGGGTAACAAATATTCTCAGACACCGGTATTAAAGAGATTATGCTTTCCGGAGAGAATAGCTTATCTTTAAATTAAGAGTCCAATTGCATATCAATATATTTTACTGTCAAAAGTTTCCTGGACTTGTGTTCCTCATGGAGAATTTTTTTTTTTTTTTTTCATGATTCAAAAGAGAGGTCTCAGATCTTACCCTGGAATATAGGGCAGAGTTTCATGAGAGCGCCGACTGGACCCTGGCGTGTGAACTGCCCCACAGCCAACTCCATGTACAGAAGTGGTACGCCGCAGACGATCAGCATGATGAAGTAGGGGATCAGAAATGCTCCTGAAACATATCAAAGAAACAAGCAAAAAGTTGTATCAAGGCAGGCCAAAAATTGACCATCATTTTCCACATTCTGTGAAAGTGTGCAGACCCACTTAACTCCCCTCCCCCCCCCTTGCGTAATGCTAGTACTAATTCAAAAATGATGAAAATGTTGAACTATCCCTTAATGTTGACATAGTAAACTAGTTTATATGTATTTTTATATAGGCCAGCACTGTCGGACAAGTGATTTAGAAATGAATTTGGGGGGCTTTTTTAAGTCTGTAAGGATATTGTATAGAGTGATAAGGATTCTGTTGCAAAACAAGTCGTCAGGAGAGGAGATTGCAAGCACAAGGGCATGCATATACACTGCTATTTCCCTGAGTAAACTGATCCCAATAGTGCATAAATTTTTTTTTTTTCAAATTTCAAATTTTTCGATGGAACTGTTTTTTGTAAGATGGTAGATGCAAAATTTAACAGGTATAAACTGAGAAAAAAAGTGAAAAAAGAGGAGTAAAAGGTCTTTGTTGTATCTCATGTCTCTTTAATGAAGGTCTTCGGTAGTGTCAAAACTGGTAATACCCTGTAAACAGTCTGATCCTAAGGCAAATATATAATAGTTGCAGTGAGCTTAAGACCCCCATGGCCAGCATTGTGCCTGCAACAGTAAAAATATGAGGACCCCTTGTGGCCCTAAAAACAGGTCCAGGTCAACGAATATTGAACCCATCAAAGGCTTCAATGAGAAGCTTCATCACTACAAGTTTCATGATGGTAGCTCTATTTCTTCAAGTTATTGTGTCCGCACGGTAGAAATATGACCCCAGTGACCTTGACAGTAGGTCAAGCTCAATCAATGTCAAACTCATCGAAGCTCTCAATAAGATGCTTCAACAGTACAAGGTTCATGATGGTACATCTATTTCTTCCCAAGTTATTGTGCCTGCAAGGGTGGCAGACAGGACATGCACCTTTGTGCAAAATTTCAACATAATCTGTCTACGCTGCCACCCATCCACCCCTTCAGATATCAAGGCATTAAATTTGGCAAGAAACACTGCATAGTTAACTCAATATATAACATAATGCTTTGACCCATACTAAAGCCATGAAGTTTAACATGTTCCAGAGCACACCAACCTCCATATTTTCTTCATCTACATGTAGATGGATTATAGGAAACATGCAGATATTTACTTTGTTTAAAAATACAAGTGTGCAGCACGATGTTTTTCCTTTTAAAATCATTCTGTGCAATAACATACACATTTGACTTTTACTCTTGATGGTGAATAAATGCTTATATTAAAAGGCTTCTATCTCCGTATTTATTGTCCATAAGCACAACAGCTACATCATAGAGAAAGGGAAAAATATTCATGCTGCTTAATATACAAAGAACCATGCCACATTTGCAAAATATTTCCTCAACAATATTGGAAACTGAAACATTATGTAATTTGCTGAACGGATATTTCATTGTCTAGTCAACACACAAAGTTACATGTATTTCAACTGCATCAATCCAAGAGTCCACTTGCGAGGCAAGATCTTTCATCATTTCAAAAGGAATTAACTATACTGTATGCCTCCCAGTCAGCACTGAAGCACTAAGTTAACTCTTTAAAAGAAATCCATTGTTGTCACTGAAGAAAGTAAGAAAATTGATGAAATTTATCAAACTCATATCCATGTTGCACTCGTCTTATTTTGTAAGTTTTTATACATCTACATGTAGGATGCTCACGTCAGCAATTACCATACATTTTACCTCCACATGTGACCTAACCCTTAAAGTGCTTAACAGAAGACTCAATTTCAATTACAGCTTTCCTCTTCACACTTTGAATGAAATGCATGCAAGATGTACCAACAAGAGCCATTAACATAGATCATTCTATTTTGTTTAAACTACTTTTGTCAAACATGGCCTGCTGGGGCTGGACTGACTGGTCTCTCCCTGAGGAATTTCATTTTGGATTCACCAAAACACGACCCGTGAAAGGATGAACATGCTAATGCCCTGACAGGAAAGGAGAAGAAACACTGGTGTTTAACAATGAGATATACACCTGCCCATGCAATGTTCTACCTGATGCAAAACTTGCTGACTCACCCTACGTAATGAGAGAAAAACAACCAAACTTAAACAAATATGTGAAGTCTCCGACGTCATACCTTCAGAAATGACATGAAAGCAAACTGCCATAATGGCATTTCCAATTCAATTGACATTGCAAGGGTGTTAACACTCACCAATATTTAAAGTGCAATAAAGAAATTCAGTAAAACTATTGTCATCAGCACGCCCAAGCACGTTTAAAATCCACCCATGCACATTAAACGTTAACCCTTTCCCACTCAAATCACCCAACAGTGACTGGATGTAAAGTGTCATCTGCCTTGCAGTTGTTATTTAAAATTTCTATTTAGACCTTTAAAACATTTTGCCCAGATTTGTATATAAGATCGTTTATGATAACACGCCCCAGGTCAGTAGCTTTCCATGGGGCAAGTTGGGTGCAATGCACCCAACCTGTACCAAGGAAAGCTGTTGACTCAATCACTCTCTGATCAGGAATGGGTTAAACAACAGGAACGTGTAAACAGGGTCCCCTGGAGACGTGCTCTTCACACAGCCTCTTTTGAGCTGACATTGATTTCCATCTCCCAGAAACGCCCCACTCTGGCTTTGGGGAACCCAGGACTGTTTTTTCACAATTCAAAAGCCATTGGTCAAGTGGTTCTAGACAAGGTTTTCAAGGTATCCCCAAAAATGAACTGGAGGGCTTTATCAAAATGCCGTCCTTGATCAGCTAACCTATGTTTTCTTACCAAAAGTAAGTCCTTATTGAGCTAAGCATGCTAAGCTCAAATTGTAGCCAGTAAAAAAACAAAAACAAAAACAAACTAACACACATGAGATTCAGAATTCTACCTGACTTACATAGTAATCAGTTGGAATGTATGCATAATAAAGGCAGATCTTGGGACCCCTTTATGGCAGCTTGTTTGAAACAAGTTGCCTTTTTAGATGTCAATCACTGATTTGAGTTGTGGTGTTTGCATCTCAATACCAATGTAACTAAAACACAATCACAGACTGCTAGATCCATAGATCCATACCCTCCCCCCTTCCCACCTCATTGATGACCTTGGTAATCACAGGTGTCATTTGGAATAACTGTTGTCATAATCAGTAAAAAAAAGAAAAGAAAAGAAAAGATAACCATGCAATATTTTGTATTCTAACATGCAATGGTATATCATACTTATATATATAATGAGATTAGGCAGTTTTGATGTCATTATCTGCAGTTTTGCAGTACAGTAGTCCCTCCTTTGAAAGACCACTCCTTTGGAAGACCACCTCATTTGAGAGACCACAATTGTCAGCTCTCTGTGTAGTACTTTTCATGTTATTTATACCTCCTTTGACGGACCACCTGCTTTATGTGACCACCTTTTGGGTGGCACTAGGGGTGGTCTCTCAAAGGAGGGACTACTGTACTTAAAAGTACCTTCCTCTTTCAGTGGCACATTTTGGACAGAGTCAGCAGCTATCCTCAGTGTGCTTTGGGTGCAACGCACCCAAAGCAGACCGAGAAAAGCCGTTGACCTGGACCATTATAGTCTATGGGACTGAAGGCATGCTGGTACCTGAACAAAAGGCCTTTTTACAAAGAATACAGTATCCTTTTCATAATTTAGAAAAGTTCTTCTGAAGTACTCCCACTTTTGCCACAGTTGGCATTGAAAGAGTTAAATACATGAGCTGTTAGCTTGATTTGGATGAAACTTTACCACACACAGAACCATGCCACAGTCTTTCCATTCGATGAATGCCCTTCGGGGCCAGCCCATCAGAAATCACCCCTTCTCTATTCTCCTTGAACTTGACTCCTTCATTGGTAAATAGGGACAGCAATTTCTCAGATGAAAATTTCTTGCTTTTCTTGGTTTAGTACTTCATGTAAAAACTATGTGTTTGTCTTCACACCATTAACTCTTTCCGTACCAATCACATCTTAAGTCGATATTCTTAAGTCAAATTAGTCTGATAGGATCCCAGATTCATATACATGTATCTCATAAAAAGACCTTTCATTCAAGTACCAGTATGCCTCTAGTTCCAGAGAGAATATCCCGGGTCAACAGATTTACTCGACTGCCTGGGTGAAATAATTGTGATAGATGGATAATGATATGATGGTAGATGGTAACAGCTGAGAAAATGAACAAGCGTAAAGGGTAGTAAAATATTACAGATAAAGTTGTAAAACAAGTTAAGATCTACATGGCCGACATTCACACCTGGTAATCCAGCTGCAAGTATTTTCATCTTTTGAAGGTGGTTCAAAAAACACAGGTGCACGGTTGGCAGAAGCTGCAACAGGCTTGCCTTTCACCTCTGCGGCCTGGGTTCGATTCACGGCCGGGGAAGCAAGTGGAAAAGAGTTCCTACCACTGTGACTGTGCACTGTGGTTTTCTCCACGTCCTTCGGTTTCCTCCACCAAACAAGTGGATAGGAAAGTATACCCCACCATCTGTGCCATGGAGAGTGATTAATATAGACTTGGCCTATTTTGCAATCCATGTAAAAGATATGGGTCTATATTTTTTGTTTTTAAAAAACACTGTTGCAATGTTGGAAGGGGCATAAATTTCTGGAAGATTGACATACATGTAGATGGCAAGGTTGTTTTTGTGTGTGTGTGTGTGTGTGTGTGTGTTTGTTTTGGGGGGGGGGGGCAAGCTGTTCCACCAGAGCTTCCCTCTGTCAATAATATCTCCAACAGTAGTGAGACCATTACATGTCAATATATATTGTATTTAAACATCAGTCTAAGTCTAAAACCGTCCAAATCCTGACATGTATATCGACATGAACATCACAAGACACAACAGGAAGACTTGAATAGCCGTCAAGCAATACATTATTCCTTGAACATCTAAAGGGGTAAGATGTCATATTGACAATGTAGAATTAGTGACTGTCATGAATCATAGAAGTAGACAACAGTTTACAACAATGTTAGATAAGGTGCACCGAAAATCTGAGTAAACAAGAACTATCCACGTTCAAAAACCTTCAGTCATCAAACAAGCCAGGTCAAAATCCAGAAATTCAAGGTCACATCATCAACCTCATGATATTATTATATATCAGTCTATGAATATGAAATGCACTGGGGAGGAAAACATCTCTCTCCTGACTTGAAACAGGTACCAACAAAAGTTAGTACTTTGATTTGATTTGATTTGTTTATTCGCCAAATCATCCAATACAAATCATAATATATACAATACATAACACAAATATTGGCAGGAGGGAAAGAAGCATATACATGCTTTTAGAACCTCCTTTATGATAAAAATTAATGCATTTACATTACGGAACACTGGTGCAATATCAGGATATTGCACCAGTATTTCGAATTTGTTAGTTATATAACACTGTACATAGATTAACTTACTAATAGTAAAACAAACAAACACATAAACAAAAACAGATACAAGAGGATATAGTACGGATCGAGCGATCATAGTGACAGTAAATGCAATTTTAAATGACTTTTGTACATATGATAACTGTAGTTTTTAATGAGTGGTGGAGTGTCATTCCAAATTTTCACACCATGATATTTTATAGAAAGCTGTTTAATTTTTGTAAATTCTGACGTTGTCTTATATAATAATTATGGACAGAACTGTTCTGTACAAACATATGTAAGCAGGCATCTGGAGATTTTCCCTTAGTTGGCTGATACATAAAAGTCCCTGTTTGAAAATTATTAATCTGTTGTAGGGTCAAAATTTCAGGTTATTGAATAATGCTTTCATTGAAGTTCTGTAATGTGAGAAAGTTATGATACGAATAATTCCCCTCTGTAATACATTCAGCTTTTCAAGCATACTGTCATAAGTACTTCCCCAAACAATGTTGCAATAAGACAGATAAGGATACGCAAAAGTATAATACATATTAAGAAGAACCTTTTTTAATAATAAGCGTCAAACTTTTACAATGATGCCTATGGATTTTGCTATTTACTACTTGTATCAATTACATGCTGTTTCCAATCTAACATGGTATCTAAAATCACATCTAGAAATTTTACATGAGAAATAAGATTTATCTGTTTACCATCAATTGAGAGATTGAGAGAATCAGCAGCACTGATTTTCCTTTTGGTATGAAATAACATATAATTGGTTTTTGAAATATTCAAAGTTAACTTGTTTGATTTGAACCACTTGGCTACATGAGACAGTTCACAATTCATGTCGTTGAATAATTTAAATCGATTTGATGCTAGCAGCTCTCAATTTTAAGAAATATCTTGCCTCAAACACGCATTAAGATACCATTTGGTACAACTCATTTGTTTCTGTGAGAAAGTGTGCACATTCTTGCATGATGATTGCAGATCATCACTCTCAGTCATCTGCTGTAATGGAAATTGGTGACAAAGGGTTACCAAGCAAACACGGAGCCTGTGTGGGGCATGTGAGGTCTATTATGACATAAAAAACAAATAATTTCACGTTATGCTAATAGTCGTCCCGACGGTTAGACTGGTAGTTCTTCTTCATGTTCTTAATGCATCTGCGTTAATTTTTATTACGTTGCACAATGTCCCTTGGCAACGTTACCCGCTGCTATGCTGCTATAAAAAGCAGAGTAATTAAGGGTATTTTCACTACTCCCTGAAGAGCTCGCTCCTGAAAGAGTGAAACCGGTCGGAGTTTATATAATTACTGTTCTAGTTTTGACTGTCACTGGCCTTGCTTAGTCTGATTGATTCAAACATGCAATATATAATATGTCAGTTATGATTGTTATGTTTGCATATTCATTACATCATTTAGATAACAACTAAATGGATTTCTATATAATAAATTTTCATTTTTACCCAGAACCTTCAGAAACAATCCTTTAAATTTCATTTTCAAATATCCATGTTAACAAGTTTTTGAAAAAGTACTAAATGATGGGAGTCAAAGTTGTCCAAACCAGCGCATACTCAAGCAAAGGCAATTATCTTTGACACATAGACACCATAATCTGGCTGGAGTGGATTATTACTACCATTATGGTGGTAATTCACTATGTTAAATTCCAAATCATCATGTTTGTCATATAATTTTGACTTCAATTCATTATTATCGTTATACATTATGTCTAAAAATGAACACTCAAAGTCATTTTCTGCAGTTTCTTTTAATTCCAAATCATCAGGGTATATTTGTAAAATATTCTCGAAAGTGTTTATCATTGATACTTAATAAGTCATCAATATATCTAAATGTCAAATTACAACTCTTATCGTGAATCTTTTTCTTCTGACAGCTTTACAAGAAGCTTATATACTCATAGTAAAATAAATATAATTTATCAAAAAGAGGTGCTCAATTGGTACCTATTGGAATACTTATTGCTTGTCTAAAGATGGACTCTCCAAAATTGACATAAATGTTAACAATCAGAAAGTTGAACAACCCAACAAACTGATCATATTCAAATGCAAACAGGCGATCCTTCATGCCATTACCAAAATGCACCTTTATACGATATGATCATTCTTTGAAACCTATTTTTCAAATATGTTTTATACATGAGTGACTTGATACCTTTTTCCATAACAGAATGAGGAATAGCTGTATATAAAGTGGAGGAGTCCCAAAAAGAAATCTCTTTAAAAGGTAAATGATTATCAGTACCATTCAACAGCTCCAACAGGATCTTTGAATTAAATAATATTCCAAAAACCTGTTAATATCGGAAGATGCTTCTATATGACCACAGTAATTAAACCAAAATTCCTGTACTCGATGAATTCAAGTCTTAAGACGACAAAACTGACAATTCTTTAGAGGAGCAAAATTTGGAACCTGCTGTGGAACTTATGAGGATTTTTATGCAGTTTTGGAAGTGAGTAAATTTTGGGTAAATGGGCATGTATAGGTACATCGGGAAATTTGAGGCCGAATGAAGGCTAAAATTGTTGATGTTTGTTCAAAATAATATCTGGTGATTCCTTTACTTTTTCATATGTGGGAGAACTTGAGTTGGTCAAAAGGCTTAATTCATCAATTAAAACCTTATAATAAAACTGTGCACATATGACAATATTGTTGGATGCTTTATCAGCAGGTGCAAAAACATATCTATCATGTATCTGCTGCAGGCACTGAACAACTCCTGGATTTGTCAGAACAGGATGTGGTGGTTGTTTGGTTGTTTTCTGTAATTTGCTTATTCTGTTTGTAATGATACCCCTTATTTCACCGGTCTATTCATCTGAGATGGAAATATTAAACTTATCCTTCTTAACCCACTTTCTAGCATTTTCTTCAACAGCTTCCATATGATCATTTTCTTGTCTTTGCCCACAAGCAATTTTCCGTTGCTCACAGTATTACAGTGAAAACTTTTTATAATGACACCGTCTGTTCCCTAAGAAATGTGTCAGATAAGTGAATATGTCAGATAAATGAGTCAAAGAACGAAGAAAATAAACCTGTTCCCATGAAAATTTGTGTCATCATATTGAATGTGTTGGATGTCTGAGTGTCGTTATAATGAGGTTTCACTGTAGTTTATGCAGTGCATCATTTGGTACAATAGAAAGATTGCCAGTAGTTATATGATGACCATGATGATTTGAAATATGAGGTAAATTGTGAGAGAGCTGCATGGACCTAACTCAGAGGCTGTCCTGCTGTCAAAGTTTGTACAGCAGCTCTTCATATTGTAAAATCAAATGGCATAACTCACCTCCTCCACTTTCATAGCAAAGATATGGAAATCGCCAAATGTTTCCCAATCCAACTGCAGCACCAATGCAAGAGAGAACAAATTCGATCTTTGAACTCCATTCCTGGCGAGGCTCAATAGACTCCTCCTCATCTTGCTTTTCTCCACCAGTTTTGCTGAAATCTGTCTTATTTCCTTCCACAGAAAAGCCCTTAGATGGGCTTACTTTAGCCATGATGTCAAGGATTTAAAATAAAAAATAACTGATATTTTTTCAGTGTTTCCTATTATCCAACAGTACACACAATCTTACCCAAGCAGGATTTGGAAAGTGAATGTGTGAGACTATCAGAACTAACTTATCTATATATACACTCCAGGCCAAAAAAAAAAACAAAAAACAAAAAACAAAAAAACCCAACCCAGGCACCCCCGTTTGTCAACATTACATATGTGTGTGGGGGAGTTTGTTTATTTCATTGTTCCAGTGCTTTTACAGGGATGAAAGAGCTTTGCGGAAAAAAAAAAAAAAAACTGAAACCATACCCCACCCCTTCATTTTTTACCAGATTACGGCTTTCCTGACAGAAAGGACAATACTTTTCTCTTTGACTTTTGGGGAAAAAAAACTGAATTCCTGAAAAAAGCTGCAGACTTTCATCCCTGTTTTATTACCTATTTTAGGAGGATGTAGTGGTCCTGAAAAGGACGTTTTTTTTTTTTTTGAAGGCTGCACACATCAGTTGCAGGTGTGATCATCTTGCTTCTTCAAGCAAGCGTGGACCCTCTTTGGCATGCTGCTGGTGAGTTTGGCTATCTCGGCCCGCAGAATGGGAGACAGGTCAGGAGATCGGGCTGGCCGTGGCAGTATTTGGATGTTGCATTGCTGGAGATACTGCGTGCTGACTTGTGCAGCATGTGGATGTGCATTGTCTTGCTGGAACAGTAACCCAGAATGTTACAGGAACCATTCCCAGACTGTTGGCAGAATGTCATCCACATACATGTGGTATTGGCCTGTTAGTCCCACTCACCCTGATGAGTTCTGTCCTTCCTGTCACCATGACTGCCCCCACATCGAGATGCTTCCTCCTCTGCAGCGGTCACGTTCTACCATGCAGTCATCCGCAAGTCTATCTTGGGCATACATCTGACCCATATCCTCCCATCATGGAAACTGGTATGCCCATGGCATTACGGATTTACACTGAACTCTGTGTTGCCAATGGCCTCTTAAAGCCCAGAGGCACTCCCTTACCAGACACATTTTTCGCACTTTTGTGGCTGTTATCTCATTTCCAGGGCATTTTATTTTTGTGTGACTGCTAAGGCACACTCTTGGCTGTTCTGTCCATGTTACATAACAGTCCATGTAACACTCTTATTTCATACACAAACTAATATTTGAAGCAGCCTTAAACCTTTTTTTTTTGCCACGAGTATATACATTCTGTCATTTTACATTGAAACTGAGGCCGGCATGTCATGTTTTGAATGCATGATAACAAATTGGGGCTATATGACATGCACTTGACAGGGTGGGTATAAAAAGCGGATCACCTTTACCAAATTTAGCTTAGCTGATCAGGGCCCAAGGTTTAAGTTGAGCACTTGCCTGACAAGCTGTGGCATGCACAATTACTGTCTGTCAATATTTGCATTGTAGCTAGGTCATAAGCCCTAAGACCACCCCTGTGGTCAGTAAAAGTGGTCTTATGCAGTAGTACATGTTGTTTGAGACTTCCCCTCTTGCTACATGTAGCAAAGAGAGGTTTTGCGCTGCTGGTATCTTGTAGAAGTACAGTTAACTACATTCAAAGAAAAGCTTTAAGAACATGCTGTTTCTCCTGGGCATAGTACATGTGTACTTGCACACATGTTCTACTGTGTGCACAACATTTTGTAAATATGTACAACCCTTTTCTGCTGGTATTTTTAACTTGGTCCTCCACGACACCAACTCATGATCAGCAAAACTGCTAATCTGGGTTGCTTTGTTTATCTCATGGTTTATATAGATAACTTCTCACAGTTAAACTCCCAATTTATCTTTAATTTGACTGTTTTCTATAATTCGACTTTCCACTTCCTACAAATCCTATAGTGAGTTTAGAAGAAAAACAAAAATGTAAATTTAATGACCACATTCCATCAATTGTGTCCATTCGTATATACAAGCAAATCAATACAACTAGCTGCCAAACAAACCACCCATTCACAGAACATCTGTTTACTGTTCAAACTTTCAGACCACTTGATAAAATGGTCACGCACTCAAAAATGCATGTCAATGTCCATCACTTCATATGTAAAGACAGTCTTCATTGAAAAACTAAGAGAGGCCTGGATAGCTTTTACTTTCTGGTTTGATCTCAATCCCCCTACACTATACATATAGCAATACTTTTGTATTCAAACTTGCCAGTAGTTCCCACAGATCAGAATGATTTTTTTAAAATTAAAAAATAGATTATGACCTCTCAATGGAAAATACAGGAGTAAATTTTGAAACACCTCTTATGCTGCCATGTGGGATTGTGACGTCACATACATGTATACATGCACTCCACATGGCTACTGTTTAACTTGTCACGAGCTATTCAGATCTGGGTGTGGGGTGAATGATCTGCCATGTGGCTGACTGTGAATCCACCGGTACATATGTACTGGATGAACAAACAGCACAGGGGCTTACATGTACAAGTGTGGTAACAAGGTCGAGACACAATGCTTAAATGCTGAACTCATCGCCAGGTTTTCTCTGCCTTCGCAGCCTCTCAAAATCAATGGCTGTTCCTGATTCCCACCCACAAGTGCTAGTTTGGCGATACTGTGACTGCTAACCTTTCCCACTAATTAACTCCATCCTTTCACTTCGATTGGCCAGACTCCTTCCCTGTTGTGATACCATGCTGGAATCAAAAGTGACTAGGCTTCCAGAAAAAAAAAAAGATTATCTTGACATTAAGAGCCCAACTGCATACATGCATCAGAGAAAATGTTTTGCTGTCAAAATTTTCCAGGACTGGTGTTCTCCCCCCCCCCCCCCCCCCATGTTGGTGCTAAGGTTAATGTCTTCCAATAGGTAAGGTCGCTATCAACTGGTTCATGTGGGTTCTCATTGGAGGGCTCTGTAGGCAGGTGGGCTAGGTATGTGTATTTCCATTTATTTCCATTGTAATTTGCACCTGAGTAACTTTAAAACTGCTCCATTTACAAAAACACTAAATGTCGTGTGGTGAATGTCTGCATGTAAAACCAAAGCATTACTTAAAACCTATTTGACAATACAATGTTAAACCCACTAGGGTCTGTAAGTACCAAGTAATTGGCCAAGTGGTTTTAACTCATTCCATACCAGTCCCTGATATTTCCGTATATTTACCTAGATTTAAGATGACAATTGCATATTTAAATTCTTCATGAAAAGAGCTTTCGTTCAAGTACCAACATGCCTATAGCCTCAATTCAGTGGTTCTGGCACTGCCTGGCAAGTCATGCTGCAGCTGCCGCAAGGGCAGCTGCAGCATGACTTGCCAGGCAGTGCCAGAACCACTGACCAAGGCCTGTGACCATGGTATGGAATGAGTTAAAAGATTTTCTGAAGAGCTTCCTGAAAATACAAATGAAACAAGTAGCTGCTGACACTATTTATCCCCCACCCACAATAATCATGGTGGTAAATACACATGATGTACATTTCTATATTATAGTAAGTAAAGGGTAAACAGTTTCTGTTGGTGGTAATATGGAAATTAAGACGGAGAACCTAAACACATTATGGGTCCCTATTTTGAGCAGGAACCAATAAAGACTGGGGTTGTTTGCTAATTGTATCTTCTTTAACGTGCATGACTTAAATAAAGTTGGCTGAAATCAGAAAGAAACAAGTTTCTTGAAACGGACTCTGGAGCTTTTGATTACCTGCAACAACAAAAAAAAACAAAACAAAAACACACACACACACACACACACACACAAGAGAAAACAAGAAGCCCATGGGCCTAATACTCTGATTGCATCGTGGCTATATTGCACCTGTTCATTTCAAAGCTGTGAGTCCTCAAGTGGCTTCTGAACATATAAAGCTTTATGTAAAATTGTCCACCAGATGGCACTTCACTCCACATGTAATCATACCTTATTTTTGCAACTCCTGTGATGAATATTGTTGCATGTGCCAAGACAACAATGAGTGAGTCCTTAACTTTATGTCCTCAGTGACCTTGGGACAGAAGATCAAGAACACCATGATTATGTACATGTAATACAAGAGGCCCATAGACCTGCTTGATGCTGTGCTGACATTGCCATTTAAGTCCAAGCTACACCCAGCCATTGCAAAAATCAACTCTTTCAACTTTACAGGTATGGTGACCTCACAAAAATAGGTCAAGGTCACTAATATTACATACCATTCTAGCGTTGGACATTCTCTATATATCCTATACATTTGGCAAGTATAATACCATTACTTTTCAAGATATGGAATTTTATATCTTAAAACACATTTTGGCTCATAATTTCCATCAAGTTATAGGTGGCGCCACTAATATCACGGCCAACTTAGACTTTGACCTCCCCCACAATCCCACCAAATTCGGTGAAGATCTGCCAAAAATTAAACATGTGAGTGTTCACAAGATTTTCAATTTTGACCCCTATATTGCATAATATTGTAGGTGGTGCCACCAATATGAAAAGTGGCCTAGATTTTTATACCCCCTATAAGACCTGAAAGTTATATTGGGCTAACTTGAAAACTGTGGACAGCACTGCGGTCACAAGATTTTCACATTTTGACCTGTATATAACATAATACTATAGGTGGCGCCACCAACATTGATGTCTACAAAGATTTTTATACACTTTATAACTCCTAAATGCCACATGGACCTGTCTCAAGAGCTGTGGGGTGCAGAGCATTCACGAGATGACCGAAATATTCAAAGTGGCCATTTGACCTTGACACTCAACTCGGATTAAAAAATTGTGCAAATATGCACCCAAGATCCAGCTTGCCATATATAGTCTGTTTGTTCAAATCAGGTTATTGAGGAAAAACAATAAACTTGGACAAGCCCCAAACTCCATAATTACTGGGTCACAGTGACCCAAAAAGCAGGTCACCAAGTACATTTATGTATTATGTAATGAAGTACAATTTTGATCTGGAGGCTCAATTCTCTTAGCCACTGATGTCCAAGCTACAAAATCACCTTTTCAACTTTACAGGCATGGTGACCTCACAAAAACAGCTCAAGGTCACTGATATTAAACAACATTCTATTTTTGGCCATGGTCTATATATCATATAAATTTGGCAAGTCTAATCCAATTACTTTTCCAAATATGGAATTTTATATATTAAAACACATTTTGGCTTATAATTTGTCAAATTATAGGTGGTGCCACTAGTATCATTAGCAACTTAGACTTTGACCTGCCCCACAATCCCACCAAATTTAGTAAAGAGCCACCAAAAATTATAGATGCTAGAGTGTTCATAAGATTTTCACATTTAAACCCCTATAATACATAATTATATAGGTGGTGCCACCAATATTGAACTTGGCCTAGATTTTCATACACCCTATAAGTCCTAAGAGTTATATTGGGCAAACTTAAAAACTGTGGATGGTATCGCGCTAACGAACAAAAGTTTACGGATGTCTCCTTTGAAACTGATAAGCTTCATACACTATTCCACCATACTAGCTGACACTGGTATAAACATGTAAATAGTAACACAATTTATAGCACCATAAAGTTGACTAGAGGTGTTATGAGGTAAAGTGTACTAAGGCATTAGCTGGAAGCCACCTCTTCCACTTTACTGGATGAAGATTGAAAAGAAAGAAATCCTGCCAAAAGTGAGTATGATCATGGTTTTCCAACTTAGGATGGACCAGAGAAAATTCTCTAGGTGGGTTAAGTATACTTTACCTCTTACCACTTTGAGAATTACACTAATGTCTTTGTCATTTCAAGCTCCATCTTGACATAGTTTGTCTAATGTTCTTGAGTTAGTGTTGTATTTATTAGGATTTTGCAACAAAGTTCTGACTCTATTGATGAAGTCACTAAAAAGTGTGGTGTTTCTAGCAATACGTATCACTTGTCCAATACAAACTCCATGTTTGTTTCTCTGGAATGTTTCCTGCCAGATCAGGGTACAAGATAATATCAAATTTGAACTGGTCTCTCTAGTCAAATATTTTTGTTACATACTGGTTGTTCTTTATTTCTATATCCAGATCAAGGAAAGTAGCTTTTGTATCACTTTCATTTTCCAGATTTAATATTAATTCTTTGGGATTTATGTTTTTCCAATTTCCCTTTATTTCATCTCCATTATTTAAAGCACACTAGTCATCTATAAATCTGCTTGTTTAATACAAAGAGAAACTTAACAAACCTAATTCTGTAAGCCCTTGATGATAATGTAATGTGTGAGAATATGATCTTCTTGCAGCTGTAAAGTTTGTTTTTGCCAATTCTTCCATCAATTTTCATTCATAATAATGTAAATAAAGGTTGGCAATATATGGGGCTGGATCAGTTCCCATTGGTATGCCTGCTATTTGTTGCTAGACTCTGGTTCCAAAGCAAAAGTATGCATTGTTGATAATATATTCTATCATTTGAGCACACTCTTGATTTGTGCAAGACATTCCTTTGTTCTGACCTTTATCAAATTTAGCCTCAGCACCAGATATTTTAATACATGTATACTGACATGTGCCACCTTTGAACACTTTATCCAACATTGAAATTAACACGTTGTTTAAGTCTGTCAAGTTGATCTTTGTATACAATGTTGAGAAATCAAAGGTATGAATTGATTTGGAACCATTCTTATTGTGGGTTTTGTCAATGTCTAGTAGAATATCACTTGTGCTATCTGTAATCCACATTCTATTCACTCCCATGTACATTTTCACTTTTTTGCAGTATGTAGTTAGTATGTAAAGTTTTGACAAGTTAGAGAACTTTAGTGAGTCGTTTGGCAACTTGTTTTAAAACACATTTCTTTCCTGGAATGATAAACCTGAATTTAACAGGTTTTTTTTGCATTTTCACAATTGCATATATAATTGGTAATTTCTTGTCCTCATTTGAGACGATGCATTTCTACTCCTTGTTTTTACCCACTTGGTCCTTGATAACAGTATCAGAGGTTCCTGCCTGTTGATAACTTTCATTATTTAATTCACTCAGTATTGTATTAATGTAGTATGGTTTACATGTTAGTGCAATGTTATTGCTAGCTTTGTCAACATGGGGTGATAGCAAACTTGTCATGCAAGTCTTGCAATTCCTGACTACAATATTAATCCTGAAGCACTTGTTTAATCTGTCTCCACTCTTGAAGAGGTCCTTTTCTCAGGTATTTAATTCTTTCATCCACTTTCGCCATTATTTTAACTTTCCATTCATCAAATGCCTTGTTACTGATTCCTTTTTTATTACTATGTTTCTTAATGAAACTGTTGAGTCCTCTTTTAATCTATTTCTTGCCTTTGTGAAGTTGATGTTATGTCTTTCTCTATAGTTTGGTCCTCTTTGAAACAGATGTCTCAATTTTTGGTTTTGAATGATGCTTAAATCAACTGTGATTACATGTTTGTGGTCTTTATCCATATACTTCTTGAAAGTAGTATCACATTCAAAAGTTTGACTATTCAGGCCACAGACCACAATTATAAATCCTTCTATTTTTCATATTAGCATTTTTGAGTCTAAAAAATCTGCATTTTGGTATTTTAAAATTCCGTGAACGGCATTTAACAGATAAAAATGTCAAAAAAACATGGATGGATTTTTGTCATATAATTCTCAGCTCGTTAATTTGTGATAATTGAAATACGAAACAACACCTGGATGTCAGCTTTATACAGGTGTATGAACTGTGCTCTTGCCAGGGTCACATCATTGTCCTTCCCCACCATAAAGTTCCCACCAGGCCTGGAAGACAGTGCATCTATATGACCACCAATAAAGCAACTCTGTGATGCAGCAAACCTGACTTAGCTAACTTTATTTAAACAGAAGCTACAGCATGCTGAAAACACAGTATTTTCACAATTATGGACTATCTCTGTTGGGATGCGCAACCAGCCAATCACAACTGTGGTCTGTAACCTTCATATTCTAACTGTCTAAGTCCACTTCATCCATTATTTGATTGTACATGTAGTTGAAAACCGTATTACGAATACTAGAAGTGTATTTTTTAATAGCAACTGTGACATCCTCCTCAATATAGTTGCTGACCAAATTTTCAGTTTCCTGAAGTCTAAGAATACTTTGTAGATTTACGTACTCGATAGTTGGATTTTCATAGTGTATTATCACAGGATTCATGGGTTTCTTTTTTTCTTACTTTTCCACGTTTGTGCTTTCTTAAGCTTCAATTTATGTTGTATAACATCTTGTACTAAACTGACAATCCTATCTGTTAACTTGCTGTCATTTGTTACTTCATGATCGAGAAGTAACTGTCCCAATTGCTTGACATCTTTTTTCTTCATTTGTGGTAAAGTTTTATTGATGTACGTGTAGTTTCTTTGATTGCAGTTTTTTTGAGTACATTGAATACATATTGAGCTGTAAGAGATTCTTTATGTGTTCTGTGTTTGCTCTTATGTTTGTTTTTCTTTTTTCTTCTTTTGTTGAGTATGTTACATACATTATCAATCTCTGCTCTTTGATCTATGTTCTTATCACATCGATTATTCACCCCGTAGGGATATTCAGTTCTTTAATCCAAAATGTTTCTCTGTTCCTTCGCAATCCTGCTGTTTCCTTTTTCTGCTTTCCATTTGAGTATTTTCCTTGTTGTTTTATACTTTCAATTATTTGGACTTTAAATGTTTAGTTCTTACAAAGTCTTTTTACTCCAGTAAAACCTCGTGGTCCTGCTGGACCAGTTGAACCTGTAAAACCTATTGGTCCTGCTGGACCAGTAGAAGTGATCCACCACAATAGTAGAATTGGATCCTTTGTTAGGGTGTCTTATTCTAGTCCTATGATCATTGAACCTTAGTTCAATTTTTGGTTGGTTTCACCGACATTATTAACTGACCAGAGCAATTATGACAGGTAATCAGATAAACCAAGTTATCTATGTTGCACATGTTTTTTCTACTTGTTGTAATTTTCAGTTCTGTAAGTTCTATGTGCAACAGTACTTGTAAACTTGTTCATTTCCATGAATTCTTGGCAAAGCTTACAGTTAGGTTTCCGACAAGCTTTAACCATTTCAACCCCATGGTCCCCAGCAGAAGGTCCCAGATTACCTCCTAAATCCTTATTTGTTTCCTCTACTTCGGGGTTAGCCTGGTGAGGCACATGAAGTCTCCTAGGGTCAGCTTGTCTAACCCCAGGGGAGGCTACATCCCTTGAGGGCTGCTCAGAGGATGCTTCTGTAGTTTTTTGGCTTCTTGTCTGTACCATCATTGGTATTACGATAAGTAGAGTGAATAAATCACTGTTATAGTAGATGAACTGCAAGGAGTAGTCTAGTAACAGACCCTCCAAAACAATTCATCACCTATAGACAGACGTCTCCTTTGAAACTGAAAAGCTTCATATGCTATTCCACAATACCGACACTGGTATAAACAGGTAAATAGTAATATAATTTTTAGCACCATAAAGTTGACTAAAGGTGTTAGGAGGTAAAGTGTACTGAGGTATTAGCTGGAAGCCACCTCTTCCACTATACTGGACCGACGGACAGACATGTGCGGTTGCATAAGCTCTGTGACCTTTGGTCAGCAGAGCTAAAAAACCCAAAGAAAATCAACTTTTTCCTTACATGTGACAAGTTTTGCTATGGTCTACCAACTCTATAAATTTCAAAGGGCTATAGTATTTATAGTTTAGAAGATATGGCCCAGACAAAATTTGTTTTGGATGTAGGTGCTTTTGAGGTGCTTAACACTATTTGTTAATTGATTTGTAAAAGTAAGTAATTAGCCAAATAAATTTAATCCTATGCACACTCCCTATCTAAGATCTACCAACTCTGAAAATTTCAAAGGAATAGCATGTATCGTTCCAAAGATATGGCCCAGACAAAATCATTTCTGATCCGGAGGCTGCCTAATGAACTTTTGTTAATTGATTAAAGTAAGCAATTAGACACACAAAACAGCGCCTATGCACACCTACTACCTACGATCTACCAACTCTATAAATTTCAAAGAGCTAGCATTTTTAGTTCAGAAGATATGGGCCAGACAAAATTTGTTTTGGACATACAGAAGGACACACGGACAGTGCCCATTACCATATATCCCCCACACACATGCTTCCTGGGCGGGAGGATAAAAATCACTGGAGGATTGCTATTTGTATAAATTTGGTTAAGACCCATCCAAGGTAGATTCCCATCAAGTCTGAAGATGATCCAGCCAACAGTTTGGGTGATGTACAAAATTTGACTTGGGGGGGGGGGGGGGGCATGACAGAGGCCAGATGAGGACACATGACAGAGCTGTCTGACCTATCAGCTGAGGTCAAAAGGTCAGGTGACCATGCATTTACAAGCTGGTAACGGCCAGAATAAATGATGTTTTTTGTATGTGCCTTTATCACTATATATATGGGAATGGATTAACATTCATCTTCATCATTTTTGGCACATGTATCAATGCAGTAATATGCGATATGGTATGCAGTACAAGATACTTAATTCAAATTCACTAGAGTTGTCATGTGCCCCAGGAATAAGTAACATATGCCCTGGGAATAGTCACTTGTATGCAATCATGACAGCGTTCACAGTGATCAGATCTCAAGTACAACATCCTGGTCCTACCACAAATAGTTCTTGATGTAAAATCTACATACAAATCAAACAGATGCCCCCTGACCTTTAAGTTAAAGATGAATGGCCGAGACACTGTTTACATGCCCTCTGACAACGTCAGGTCAGCTAAAAACCTCAAACAGCACCGAAGAAGGACACATTAAACAAACTCATATGCAGTGGACTTGCCAAAGGATCATGTACATTCCCACCACATTGGAGGAGGATTCAACCACCAGTTTTTGAGAAGAATTGATTACGTAAATTGATCACACAAGGTGGGTGGATCATGAGCTTCATGCATGCTGGGATGACTTTTGAGTCAGTGTTAACTCATTCCATACCAGTCCCTCATTTTTCCATATATTTACCTAGATTTAAGACAACAAAATTTATTTTGCATGTTTAAATTCTTCATGAAAAGAGCTTTCCTTCAAGTACCAACATGCCTATAGTCTTAAGTCAGTGGTTCTGGCACTGCCTGGCAAGTCATGCTGCAGCTGCCCTTGTGGCAGCTGACTAAGACCTGTGACCATAGTATGGAATGAGTTAATGGCTAAAAACCTGGCCCACGTTTGACTAGTAAGACAAGATTATTTGCAATCCACATTCTGTTTACAACGGTTGAGACATGGATGCTGTAAATTATAAAACAATAATAAATGAATAAGGATAAGGTTTTTAAAAAGTTGATAAAAGTGATGCATATAGAATAATGAATTATGATAAGATCATAACATTGGTCACATCAATTAGCTGACTAGATTTAGATATTAATGCTGGGGAGCATGAAAAGTTGTTGTATGAATCTGAAGGAAGGGTTTGCATCTCTCATATTCCTTGACTTGGTTAAAATGTCACTTGCTAGCAGGTATCAGTGATTCTCATAAATACTTAAAAATAGTAAAGTACAATCATTTATGTTCTACAATGAATAAATGGTGTCTGTCTTGTTTCGTATTAGCCCAAAAAATACCTACCAATACTTCTCATGAATATCTTTTTCCTATAATGTTGGAAAACACCAAGGTATTCAAGTCTCCAATCCATACATAGGCATTTCTTGGCAAAAATGCTGAGGAACACCGAGATGCTTTTCACTCTAGACATTACCTCGGCATTTCTTGGTGAAAGTGACGAGAAATGCCGCACTAAGGAGTTGGGTAAAAGGTACCTTGCCGTTTCTCTGCATTTTTGCCGAGAAACACGGAGGTAAGAATAAGGGAGAAAGGTATCTCGGTGTTTCTTGGCATTTTTGCCAAGAAACGCTTTGGGGAGAGTAGCATTGCAGCAGACCTCGGTGTTGCTTGGCAAAATTGAGGAGACACGTCAAGAAAAGGATTTTTGTACATATTTCCTCGGCATTTCTCAGCAAAAAGCGCTGAGGGTGGCCCTTTCTCCACATTTTGTCTCTCCAGGTGTCAACAAGTCAGACTGCACAAAAGGAGAGCATAATGCATCTATGATATGAATTTCATCATTGTACATGTATGTGCAATGGTTCTGGAGATATTGTTGTGGAAAGACAGACTGAGACTGACAAGTCTCCACCCTGAATAATATCTGTCCCCTAGCAACATTTGGTAACAGGGAACTAATCTAAATAGACCAATATAAGTTTACATTTAAATAGTAAGGTTGAAAGGCACAGTACTGAATAAAAAACTGAAATCATACTCTGGCCCTTCAGTTTGTTTAATCAGATGTAGGCTTTTGAGGCCAAAAGAAATACCCTTTTTGTCTGACTGGGGGGGGGGGGGGGGGAGGAGTTAAAAAATGAAGTCTTTCATCCCTGGAACAAATGCACACATTTATAATTGACTTCTCATTTTCATTTCACGTTTTTGTTCTACAGAGCTATAATTCACCTCATTTCACCCTGTAAAAGGCTTTCTTCAGGGTAGTTTTCTATATTTACTCTTTAAGTGCCAAATTTTGGACTGAGTCAACAGCTTTTTTCGGCACGCATTGGGCACATTGCACCCAATGCGCGCCAAGAAAAGCTGTTGACCTGGGGTATTCTCTCTGGAACTATAGGCATACTGGTACTTGAATGAAAGGTCTTTTTATAAGGAATATGAATCTGGGATCCTAATGATAATTCAGACTTATCTGACTTCAGTAGATCAACTTAAGAAGTGATTGGAACTGAAAGATTTAAAAGTAGAGGAGAGACTACAGTGAGCAGGCTCACTCAAGTACTGGGGTTTTCTATTGACAATGGAGGTGACCAAAGTGACTGCACACAGCTGTTCCCCTTGCTGTGAAAACACCTGAAGGCAGCATAAGTATATGGTCCTTGGCTTGAAAGTGAGCCAGGGTTGGTGTATGTGGTATATGGGTGACAACTGGTGGCAGGTTATTACACTCTGAACAATCCATGGAAGAAAACATTTCCGTGACCATGCAAGGTACTTTGTTGTACCATACCAGTGCATACAGGACAAGCTAAATTTAATGAATAGAGACAAAAGTTTTGTAAGCATATGAACTTACCTCCTCCACTACTGTAACAAAGGTACGGAAATCGCCAAATGTTGCCCAAACCTACTGCATAGCCAATGCAAGCCAAGATAAACTCAGCCTTTCTGCCCCAAAGCTGACGAGGCATGCCAAAACTGTCTTGGTCTTCCACATCATCCTGATCAACAAATTGACTGGTAGACTCACTTCCTAATTGGACTCCAAAAGCTAAACTATCCAAACTTTTTTGGTAATTTTTGTTAATGCCTATTCCAATTTCTGCAACAACAGAGCCTTCTCCAGAATTAACTTTCTCCACCATTTTAAGAGTCACTTCATTCCTTGTGTCTACGGGTATGTATTAAGTACAATCTGAGCTGAAATCTCACATTGTCTCATTGTACAAAATAAAACTGAGAGACCAACACATTAATAAATCTGCATCAATCAACACACTAAGTGTACCTTGTACCATAAATAAGGGCATTGAGTCTTTAACCATTATATAATCACATATCACGTTTATTCAAACAAGACTATATGCATACAGTATGATTTAAACATGTTTATTTAACCTGGATCACAAAAACAGAACATACGACATGCTCACTAAGTGGGTCTTCAGACAAAAAACACACATTACAGTATATACAATACACACAGGACATACAAAATACAAACAGTGGAGGCAGGTACTACGTGTAATATATAAGTCTCTTCATTTCAATAATGTACTTTTGCACCAGCATAAATATATTTTCATATTATTCTACATTGTATCTAGCTGATTAGTCAACCCACATAACAAAATATCCCTTAGGCATCGAGGAGCCCGATATATATGTATTTACATGTATGTCAGGAAAAAAAGGGTGCAGTCCTGGTGTCATTAGATCTCTGATACCAGTGAGCAAAGTATGTGTATGGGTATGGAATAGGGGGTAGTATAAGAGAAAGTGAAAGATAAACTCTTTCGAATCGTTGCATTTGCATAGGGGGACGGAACTGCATTGATCTGGAATTTTGGAATAAGTGTTGATTTAGAGGAGCATAGCCCTGGCGCAACTGAGTCTGACATATGTTAGCAAAGCAGTTACAGTAGTCCCTCCTTTGAGAGACCGCCTCTAGTGCCACCCAAAAGGTGGTCACATAAAGCAGGTGGTCCCTCAAAGGAGGTAAAAATAACATGGAAAGTACTGTAGAAAGACCTGACAACTGTGGTCTCTCAAAGGAAGTGGTCTCCCAAAGGAGTGGTCTTTCAAAGGAGGGATTACTGTACCATAAAAATAGTAGAGTGGTACATACTTAATCAGTTGCTGCAGAGTTTGTTTCAAATGCATGTACTCCCTCCTTGATTTATAAGACCATCCCTATGGCAGGTCCAAAACTGCTCACAAAAAGTAGATTGTTTTTACATGGAGGTCAAACGACATCAGAAAGTCCGCACTAGGGATAAATGTGGTCTTTAATAAAAAGCAGATGATTTTCCATTGGAGTGATCTCAATAGTTTCAGTTTAAACATATTTACTTTCCCTGGATTACCCAATAGTAGAGAATATAACTAATCTAGGGGTTCTCCAGATACGGAGACGCACAAAATAACAACAAACTCAATACATGTATTTAACATTCCAATCCAATCATAAACATGCAAATATGCACGGATAGATAAACAAGCAAATGCATCCTCAACACAGGGAGCAGCTGAAGGGGAGGTTTAAGCCTGTTGGGCATGGCCGAAGCACAGACTGTTTTGTGTCTGTCCTCCAGTGGGAGGTTGGGTTTTTTTGGTCTCTCTCTTTACCAATATTCTGCAGTTAAGTTCCATTATTGCCCCGTGTGATCAAACCTACATTTCTCCATTACACTGCTGTCCAGATAGCTTATACAACTGAAATCTCGGGAAATAGTTGGACATGAGTGGACAACTTAATACCTGGTCATTTTACTGCGTACTGCAGGTTTGATCTGAGTATAACTTACCGGTCCTTGCTACCCAAGCTTACACGTCCCTGGTGGGTTGCAGGACAGTGTACTGGACATGAAAGGTGATATGCGGGCGTAACGTGTGATGAAATCGTTTTAGTTAGCAAAATGGTGGTACAATATGTGTTAAGGTCTTACAGTATTTCATATCATGTATAAAGTATTAAGCTGATTCTTAAGAGCTTAAATGGGTCACAGTGCAATTATTATGAAATGTGTGTTACATATATAATCATAATTGAAGGTTTTTTAAACGGTTTTCCGGTGCAGATGTTATGAAATGTATGTTTACCATATAGTGCTCCGGATAATGCATTGTTGCTTAGTATTTATAGTTATAGATTGTTATGTAAATTTTCCTGGGGGGGGGGGGTACAGATAATATCAAGCAAAGCACACTTAAATGTCACACTAAAAATATAAAACCTTTTCAGAAAAAGTTATATATTTCTGTTATTGTTACAGAATTTCCTATTTTTGAGATACATCCAGATACAGCTCTTTTTCACTCATTAACATTGCGCTAACCGTATTTTCAGTTACTTTTGCATTTTTGTCTCTCTTTTTTATGTGCATTTTCTTGTTACATGTCATGTAACCTTGTTACCCTCAACGACATTCATAAAACGCCTGACTCTTGTCAGTCCTACAAAGCTTACATGCAAATGACACATTGGAAACGACAATTTGGTGTTGCGTTCTTTTTTTCACCATCCGTTGACTTTGCTGGTATTCTGCAAAATATCACATTGACAAGTACCTGCATCTTTGCCGTATTTATGTTTTCTTGGTTTATAAACAATGGGCATTAATATTGATCAATACTGAATGGCCATTGGTCTCTTCTCAAATGATTATACCCCTTGCATGGTACACTTCCATCCAGGTCCAGGTGTCGAAAACCAAACAATATGCTGCTACTCCTCATTGGCTTTTCTGCACTTACACACACTTCACTGCGTTTTTTCCTGTGTAAAACACATTATATTGTTCCTTTACACATTCTTCCTGTCTTCAATCGACGTTCACGCGAACCCCGGTCCCACACTTAACTCAAACAACCACCTGAAGTTCTTTCATTCTAATGTTCGCAGCATACGAAGTACTGGTAAACTTGACGCAATTTATCTCTTGGCCCAATCAGGTAATCTTAACATTATTGCTTTATCTGAAACCTGGCTGGTTGAACGTTACCCTGATCGGCTCCTCCTCCTTGAGGACTTCCAACCTCCGCATCGTTCAGATGGCACAACGGGAAGAGGCAGTGGGGTTCTGATGTTTATTGACTCTTCTCTGCCGTTTGTAACGTCGCCCGGATCTTGAAAGCATGGATTGCGAATGCATCTGGGTTGAAATTTCGACCCAGCGTGGGAAAGTATTATTTGGTAACTACTATCGTCCACCTGGCCAGTCTGCAGAAATCAGTGACGCATTTCTCAGGTCTTTGGCACCTTCTATTTCCTCTCCTATGGAATGCAACCCTCACCTTTTAATCATAACTAGTGATTTCAACGACAGGTGCGCCGATTGGAACTCTCAACATGAGGACAGCGATTTAGGTTTATCTCTGGTCAACCTTGTGAATTGGTACAATCTCTTTCAATTTATAGATGAACCCACTAGGATGAGTGAATACTCGAATAATTTATTATACCTTATCATTACTGATTCTCCAGGTCTTGTTCTGGATTCTGGAACCCTTGCTCTAATCTCAAATTCTGACCAATGTGTAGTCTTTTGGTCTTTCTCCCTTTCCCTTCATAAGGACAAGCCCTTCAAAAGATCAGTATGAGTCTTCAATAAAGCTAATTTTTGTGACCTCAATGCTGCCCTTTCTACAGCCCTTTGCAACATTGCTTATGATGTCTTTGACTCTATTGATGATGCCGTATCCTAGTGGTCTATTCTCTTTCTATCTACTGCAAAGGACTTTACTCCCTCTAAGGAAGTTACCACCATTCACCCTAAGGACAAACCTTGGATAACTGCAGACATATTAGACGTCGACATCGTGCATGGAAATGCTTCAAAAGAGCATCAAACAAACCCCGCCCCCATAATTATGACCTTCACCTAAAGATTGACAGGTTATACCAATTTTCCAAAAAAATATCGCAACAAGGTTGTAACCATAATAAGGAAATCTGTCTCTTCTTACTTTTCTAATCTCCAGCTTCGACTTGGTGAGAAAGACATTAATCCTAAACAATGGTGGAGCTTGTCCAAGTTTGTTCTGGGATGCAAATTTACCAAGATATACCCCCAATCATTGACGATAACAAGATTGTATCATGCATCACAGAAAAATGTGAAATTTTAACTCCTACTTTGCCAGCCAGTGTAAAACACATCCTGCTGCTGATGCCCCACTCCTGCCCGATTTCACGTTCCAAACTGAGGCACGTTTACACAGTATTACCATTAATGAAGATAGTGTCAAGAAAGTTCTATCTTCCCTGAGACTATCCTCTGCATTAGGCCCAGATAATATAGGAAACATCCTAAAGAGCACAGCAGATTCGATCTGTAAACCACTTACAAAAATCTTCCAACTTTCTCTTAGTCTTTCTCTCTTTCCCAATGCTTGGAAGAGATCCAACATATGTCCTGTCTTCAAAAAGGCCAACAGACAGATTAAAAATAATTATGGTCCTATTTTTTTGCTCTGTAATGTTTCAAAGGTGTTTGAACAACTGGTCTTTAATGCAGTCTATGAATACTTGGCCCAAAATAACAAACTCACTTCCAAAAATTCTGGCTTTAAGGCCAATGATTCTACTATCAATCAGCTTGTGTACATCCAATTCACAATATCTACAATGGCCTAGAACAGTTCAAAGAGGCCAGAATGGAGTTTCTAGATGTGTCCAAGGAGTTTGATAAGGTTTGGCATCCTGGTCTCCTTTTAAAACTTCGACAACTCGGCATCTCTGATAATCTTGTAGCGTGGATTGATAGTTATCTCTCAAACTGATTCCAACGAGTGATTATTCATGGCCAATCTTCATCACGGCTACCTATTGAAGCTGGTGTGCCCCGGGGTTCCATTTTGGGCCCACTTCTCTTTCTGGTCTATGTTAATGACCTAGTTGACAATATTACATGTGATGTCAGACTTTTTGCTGACGACACGTCTACTTGAAGTTGTTAATAACCCCATCGAAACTTCTAATCATCTGAACATTAATCTCTCTGTTATACATAACTGGGGAAAGTTGTGGCGTGTTCTCTTTAACGCTTTAAAGTCTCTTTCTATCATATTTTCAACCAAACTTGTTAAACCACACCATCCACCCGTTCGTCTTGGAGACTCTGAAATACCTGCAGCAGACTCACACACTCATCTTGGCATTACTCTCAGTAGCAATTTATCCTGGAATGCTCACATTACTCGCATTACCACCAAAGCGAGCCAGCGAATTGCCCTTCTGTGTAGATTCAAATATAAACTTTCCCACAAAGCTTTGATTAAACTTTATTTAACTATGGCTTGACCAATTCTCAAATATGGTTGTGTGCTCTTTGACAACTGTGGTCAGGGACTTTCAGATCTTATTGAATCCATACAGTTTGAAGCTGCCAAAATATGCAGAGGTGCATTAAGGCACACATCAAATGTCAATCTCTTATGTGAACTTGGTTGGACAACACTCGCCAGCAGGAGGAAGTATTTTAAGTTACTTCTTCTTTACAAAATGTATCACAACTTAACACCCTACTACATGTATCTCTCTCAACTTATTCTTCCAACTTTTAATGCTCGAAACCTCTGCCACACTAGCTTCATACATCCCATCAATTGCAAAACTAACCGCTTAGACAAATCCTTCCTACCTGCATGACGCTATCAAACTGTGGAACAATCTTCCCTCTGATATAAGAGACTCAATTTCCCTCCAAATATTCAAATCAAAACTGAAAGCAACACTACTAGCAGTGGGTCATGTTTCTGTTTACTATACCCAAAGGACACAGATTTGCCAACATTTGTCATACCCAGCTTCATCTTGGATTCTCAAGACTTAACTTTGATCTCTTTAAAGTCAACATCATCCAACAACCTACAACTTCTTGTTCCTACCCCACTGAAGATCTGCAAAATTATCTGTTCTTTTGTCCAAAGTATTCAACTTTTAGAATTAAACTTCTCACCTCCATCATCCCTATTATTGCTCCCGGCGTCCACCCAAATCTGATCATACACACAACGAGTGACAGACAAGCTCATAGTCTTCTCTTTGGTAGTGATAAATTGTCCATTCCCTTCAACATACAAATTTGTGATGCTTTCCACAGATACATCGTAGATACGAGACGCTTCATATCTTAGTTCTGTTATGCATAAGCAGTAATTTTCAATTGAGTTAGTTGCTGATATACATAATTCTTACTTCCTAAGTGTCCCTTATGAAATTTCCTACTGCTAGTCCGTATTATTGTGAACAGGGATGTATATGTATACATTCTACCTCCAGTAGACTTTTTTGCTTTGTTTTGCATTTTGGTGACTGCTGCTACTGTGATTTTTGTATGCAGGGTACAAATCTGAAGCATGTGTACAGCTTCTCCGTTAATTGGGTAACTTTGTTCTTGTTTTGTCCAGTGTGTTTTGTAATATACATTTTGTGTGTCACTCCATGTTCTGGAAAACCACTCGATTAGTGACATCTCGATGTACTATAGGGCGATCCAGATGAATAAATATGTTTAAACTGAACTGGTTGCATACTCACACTGCCACTGTGGCGCCGCCAGTGCGCCCAGCAGCTCGGGTGTTCCTTCCCGCCTTGTCATTGTCGACCCACCTGTGGAGTGTTGAGGGACTAATACATGTATGTTCAGTAACAGACTTGTTTTCATCATGGGCTTAATTGTGTCTATTGAAACTCATTACCATGGGGTTAATTGTGTTTATTAACAGAGTTTAACATCATGGGCTTAATTTGTGTTTATTCAAGGACTCATAAATATCATGGGCTCAATTGTGTTTATTGAAGACTCATTAATATCCTTGGCTTAACTGTGTTTATTCACACCCATTAACATCATGATCTTGTCTTTACCGACAGCCTTTACAACATTATGGCCTTAATTATGAACGTTCTTTGAGAGACTCAGCATCATGGGCTTAATCGTGGATATTGAGGACTCATTAACATCATGGGCTTAATTGTGGATATGGACACATATTAACATCATGGTCTTGTCTTAATTGACAAACTCATTAATATCATGGGCTAACTTATGTTCTTTGACAGACTCCTAGGCATCAGGGGCTAAATTGTATTTATTGACAGACTCAATAACATTATGGGCTTAACTGTCTTTATTATGACATGCTCACTGACACCATGAGCTCATTGTGTTTATAGAAAGACTTATTAATATTATGGGATTACAATAAACCTCTATGTACTCTATGCACAGAAATTGAATAGTTGAAGTCACCGAAAATACAAAAAAAGCAAGATGGTACACTACATGTACAGGCAGAGTGCATACCTATACATCCCTGTTCACAATATTATGTTCTATAGCTAGCAGTGAGAAAATTCACAAAGAACACTTAAGACTAAGTTTATGTAAATCAGTGACTAACTGATTACAACTGACTGCTTATGCATAATAGAACTATAATATGCTTAGATGAATTTATGGAAGGCATCACAAATTTACATGTTGATGGGAATGGACAATCAGTCGCTACCAAACGGAAGAATATTGGCCAGTCTGTTTACTCGCTATGTGTATAATCAGATTCCGATGGCTGCCGGGAGCTGTAATAGGGTTGATGGCATTGAGAAGCTCAATTTTGTAGCTTGAATACTTTGGACAAAAGAACAGAAAGTGTTGCAAATCTTCAGTGGGGTAAGTACAAGAACATGTAGTGTGTGGGATGATGTTGACTTTAAAAGAGATCAAAGTTCAGTCTCGAGAATCCAAGACATAGCTGGGTATGACAAATGTTGGCAAATCTCAGTGTCCATGGGTATACTAAACAGAAACATTATCCACTACTAGTAAAGCTGCTTTCAGTTTTGATATGCATACTTGCAGGGAAATTGAGTTTCTTACATTGAAAGGAAGATTGTTCCACAGCTTAAGGATACAGTGGTACCTGCTATTTAAGACCACCCCTACAGCCAACAAAAAGTGGTCTCATACTGCAGGTGGTCTTAAATTAAAGGTATATTTAACATGTAAATACAGCAGAGGGTCTTGAAAGAGTGGTCTTAAAAAGACATGCAGTCTTAAATTGGAGGTGGTCTTTAGAGCAGGTACCACGGTATACAGTAAGTTAGCAGTGACTTTCACAAATTACTGAACATAACTTTGGACTCAAATATACAGTATGGTAAACTATTAATTTTCAGAAAGCTAACAAACCAAGGATGCTATTCATTTCAATGTCACTTTGTCAGTTGGTTGCAATGTTTCTTTAACAATTACACAAGTGGTCATCATAGTATAGCACATATATTGCTTCAATTTATTCAAGTCTGAACATATTCGCCTCAAATCTGCAGCAAACTGAAGTTTATGTATTGAACAAAAAAAAGGATGTCTCAGATTTTTCCAATTTTTGTTCCGTTTTGTCACCAGAGTTGACCAAAGGTGGCTTGCCTTTGATGTGTCATCTTTGCAACTTCAAATAGCTGTATATGAGGAACAACAACAAAAGTTCAAAATTCAAGACACACTTTTTACATTTATAGGGTATTCTATAGTTTACTACCAATTTGATATCAAAATCTATTAAAATGTAGGAGTTGAAGCCGAATTTGTATCAAAGAATGATAGCCACTTCTATACACTTTGATAATTGTTGTGTAAACACTATAGCTAAATGTAGTAAACACTTCCACAGAATTAATCTTTATGTTGTTTGCTGTCCAAAAATGTATACTTTATGGACTTTTTGAGTGCATTTAGAGTTCTCAAAAGAAAAGGTCCCTCATCACTGAAGCCAATGCTGACTTGCTGTACATGTATATCCTCAACAGTTTCAGGAAGGATTTGTCTAAGTGATCAGTTTTACAATTAATGGGACATACGGAGTTCGTGTGGCGAAAGTTTAGAGCATTGAGAGTTGGAGGAATTAGTTGAGACAGATGGGAAGGTGTTAAGTTGTGATACATGTACATTTTGTAAAGAAGTAACTTTAAAGTTAAACTTCTGCTGGCAAATGTTGACTAAGTTCATGTAAGAGATTGGCATGTGATCCTGTGCATATTTTGGCAGCTTCAAACTATATCCATTCAAGGTCAGACAAGCCTTGACCACAGCTGTCAAATTCCACACAACCATATTCCAGAATTGGTCTAATCAGACTTAAATATAGTTTAATCAGAGCTTTGCAGGAAAGTTAATACCATATTCATCATAACAAGTGCACAGTGCCCTATGAAAAAATTTCATCCACAAAAGCTGAAAAAATGTAGATTCTAAGTGTGATAATAAATTCTACCACTTGCTTGAAAAACATGCAATATTTTGGGGCGTCCTTTCTTTGAATAAATGGGAGATTTGCTTATTAGGGAGTGTGTGCTTATTGAGATGAGTACTGTATTTGAATCTAAACAGAGGGCCATTCACTAGCTAGTTTTGTTGGTAATGCCAGTAATGCGAGCATGCAATGATCAAGTTTTACTGAGAGTAATGCCAAGATGAGCATGTGAATCAGAGGCAGGTATTTCTGAGTCTCCGAGACGAACAGGTGGAGGGTGTGGTTTAACAAGTTTGGCTGAAAATATGACAGAAAGAGACTTTAAAGCATTAAAGATAACATGTCATAACTTTCCCCAGCTATGTTTCATGGATAGATTTATGTTCAGATGTTTAGAAGATTCAATGGAGTTATTAACAATTTCAAGTGGACTGGTGTCATTAGCAAAAAGTCTGACATCACATGTAATATTGTCTAGTTAGTCAATCACTTCTCCCGAAATTCAATAGGGAATATTTTGTCAAAATTATGCTAGAAGGAAGTCCAGGTCTGAAGACTACATATACAAAAATAGTAAATAAATTAATGGTACAACTTTTGTCCTTGGGTACTTCATATTCGATTAAGCTTATGGCTGGATGAAACTTTCAAAGGTCCAGATGACGTTGCATTTTGACCTTTAGCGGTCACATGTAAGTTTCAAAATGTGCAGTACTACAATAGCTACAATTTGAGCCCAACATGATCAAAATTGGATAAAAATTGACCAAGTTATGGCTAGTAGAAAGCCACCATCGAAAGTGGCCTTTGACCTTGAAATGACCTTTGACTTTGAGATGACCTCTACCTGAAGTGAACCTTGACATTTAAAATAACATTTTGACCTAAAATTGGCCTTTGACCTTGACATGACCTCTGACCTTGACATTTGAGATGACCTTTGCATTGCTATGATTCAACTCCTATACACTCGGACCCACATCTAATATAGTATATAAGATATTGAAGATTTAAAGCTTTAATTAGCCCTCATTTGCATAATTTTAAAAAGCAGGACCTCTCATTAAAAAGGCAAAACTTCATCTATAGAAGTATAATTGTGCCAAGTTTGGAGATTCTACGTGTGATACTTTTCAAATAAAATGTCGGACAAATTTGCCTGTAAAGAAAGAAAGTTTAAAAATGTGCAGTGTTACAATAGCTACAACTTGAGCCCAACATGATCAGAATTGGATAAAAATTGACCAAGTTATGGCTACAAGAAAGCAACCATTGAAAGTGGCCTTTGACCTTGAAATGACCTTTGACCTTGAGATGACCTCTACCTGAAGTGAACCTTGAACTCAAAAAAGACATTTTGGCCTAAAATTGACCTTTGACCTTGACATGACCTTGACATTTGAGATAACCTTTACCTTGCTATGATTGAACTCTTATAAACTCGGAACCACATCTACTATTGTATATAAGATATTGAAGATTTAAAACTTTAATTAGCCCTAATTTGCATAATTTTGAAAAGACGTGTCTGTGTTGACACACAGATATAACAAGTTAACACTGACACTAACTATATCTCCTGCCCTGGTAACCGCATGTATCATAATACAATGGTTTCTGTCTTGAGAGAGCACCCCAAGGTGCTATGTCAGGCTTAAAAGGTCATATTTGACAGGCTCCGTACTACTATGTCTTTGCTTTGATACTGCTTCATTTTTTTGTAAGGACCAAGTATTTTGAGACAGCATATTTGGACGATCGACCAGAAGCATGAAAATACATAAAGGGTGCCTTGGGCAATATCTGCCAAGTAATTGTCAACAGATTCTCAAGGAGAGAATCCGTAAGAAAAGAATTAATACTTGGCAGTGAAAGTGGTGAAAGTTAACTTTGACTTGCTAGTACATGTATCTGAGAATGAGAAAGAAATATGTGGTATTAATGAAACACTATCAAAGTTTGTTTCTCACAAAGACGCTTACGCTGGCAAGGATTTTCCCGATCTCATCTGTTAGATCTGCCGAGGCTCGTTTCTCAGCCATTGCCTTGTAATCTGGTCTGCTTCCCCTCTTACCAGAGGCTCCAGCCATGAAACCGCTAGGAAGGATCAGACGTGAAACGGTTAAAATCAGGAACAATTCTTCCAGCCAACGTCTGTACAGCATGACGAGGATTTGCCAAATGAATTGAGCAATTAACCAAAACACCTAAGACCAAAAGTATGAACAACATAGCTAAAATGAGCCTGAGGAAACAACCTTGGCCCTCCCGGAACCGATGTATATGAACAGAAGGTTCCCAAATATAGGCCGGTTGCAATTATGCATTTTGAGCCACAAAATCTAAAGATTACATGTTGTGTTTTTGCAGAGTGATTCATGTGATGTGATGGTCTGTGTATAGGACTGGAAAGGTCTCTGCATGTATTGTGTTGTTGTTATTGTGGTCTGTGAAGACTTCATCGAGGTAGCCTCCCAGCTGATGTGTTGGCTTTGATATCCATTGCTTAAGCATGCAATGGGTTGGATTTGGGAAGACATTATTAAAGTCACCCATCAATATTATGTCATGTTGGGATGGGATGTGGGAAGGTTCGTCATCACCATTTAACTAATGTAGGAGAATAATTAGCCACAAAAAACCATCAAAAGGCACATCTAGCAGGTAAGGACAACAAGCCATAAACATTTCAGATTGCTAAGTATAATAGTTTTGGAGAAATGGCCTGGAAATGATGCTGGGATGGACTGACAGACAGACGCAAGGCAAATCCACCAAAAGGCACATCTGGCAGGTAAGGGTGGGAGATTATGAGAATTGTAGATGGCATCAACCAAGACAGCATATGTCATGCCAATGAAAACTGTTGTTAACTCAGCTCTCAAACTCACTTTGTATTCAAAGAGTGTGTGTGGGTGGGGGTGGGGGTAGGGGTTAAATTCTGTCATACACTTCAAGCTTCATTTAATACAAGAACAAGTACATGTAGCTCAATGGAACAAGCAATAGGAATTTCACCAAAATTATCCTAAAAATAAAAGTTCACTATTTTCTACTTTGAGAGATGTTTAGAGCATATTTGGAAGACTTACTTCACAAAATACATGTATTAAGGTTAAACAAAAGTCCAACCCAGAAAAGGTTAAAGAAAATTTACTGGTATCTAAAGTAGCCTTTCCATATTTTTGTAGTTTCAATGCATATTCCTGCAAATGTACTCTCTCCCCAAATCATATATTGTGCATGATACTTATTGTACATGTGCATTATAGGCCCATTCATTGAAAGCAAAAATGCAGAAGAGACATCTGGAGGGAAAATGTAAGACCATTTTACATTAACAAGAAAGGTAACACATGTACAATGATAATGCACTATACAGCTGTCATGTCAGGAAAGAATTGAACACAAAAAATGCCTCCTAGTGTGAAAAGTTCAGTAGGTCAGACAAATTTTCAGCTTGAGATTTGTGTAAACATGTATGTATGTATGTATGTATGTATGTATGTATGTATGTATGTATGTATACATGTTTGAGAAAGTAGGAAAAGCAATGTAACTCAATTTTCTTTGAAGATATCACTTGATAACATTCCCCAAAACAGCACTCAATCCCTCTACTCCCTGATGTGATAAACAACCAAGGAACCACTTCCAGCCACCCACCACCTGGACAATTCTGGCTTCCAGCTTTGCCACATTATGTACACTGTACATGTCAGGCTACAGGAGTGAGTCCTCCCTTAGCCTTGTTAACTGCATTTGTTCCACCATAAAGAGACACTCTGTGCAACACTGTCCGAAATTACAGGTGCCACTGCATGCTGTGAAATTCTCATCTTTCAAGTTTTGCTGTTTGCCCACATGGCTAGCTTGCAAGCCCAGCTATTGCCACAGGAACTGTCAGTGTGTCACTGGTGGTCACCCGTGACAGTTCAGATGCACATCTTCCCGCTCTCGTTCCAACATCTTTTTTTGCATCCACTAGTAACACAGTTCTGCGGCATTTGGCAGGAAATACGCCAACTGCCGATTCCTTTGGCCTGCTACCAGGCCTGAGTAGGAAGTTTGGCCATCTGCGGCAAACTGCAGTGAGCCCACAGATTGCCACACTGTGCCACAGAAGCTACTAAGTAGGTCCAGGGAGCATCTGTTATAGGAAAACATCCATGGCAGTGAGCACTGGAGGCTACTTGCAGATAATCCACATCCCTTTTTAATTGTCAGTATAAAATGTACTACTTAACATTAAGAGTATAAGTTGCACATATGTTCAAGTCACACTAACTTTCTCCCCTTATAGTTATATACTATGTGTAGAATACATGTCTTTGTGCTCAAACTACACATCAAAAGCTGTCAAAAAGTTAAATGCATTAACTATGCATTAACTTTGAATCTTTGTTCTTTTCCAGTCTGGGATGTGAGTTTTAGCCTTTTCGAGTAAACTTTGGTTTGAGATATGTATGAGATATTGTTGAAATAAAATGAATCTTGAAATCTTGAATCTTGAAATCTTGGGATGATTTATTTAAATAGGGAAAACACACAAGAATATGCAAACAGAAAAAAATCACAGCCCCAGCTGGCAAACAAATTAAGGTCTAGAGGTCCCCAGAAGTGTCCCTATGCAATATCAAAGCAATTGGTTTTGCAGTGTTGGAGAAGATTTTTGAAGATTTTGAAAAAAAACCCATAATAAATATTCCTAAAAAACGCGAAAAGACCATAGGAGCATGACTATTTGAAAAAAATTGGCAGACACCCACCCAATGTACCCAATAAGTTACAGGTGAATCTGGTTGACAGCTTTTGAGAAGAAGTCAAAAATGCAAATCTTCTTTTCTAATTCTATCCGTTCTAAGATGAAAGATGACAATGTATGGTTTGATATCGGTAAACCTGTAGCATGTTAACTTCTGGTTCACCCCCTAGTAACCATAACAAACAAGGAACAGGGTGTTGCTATGCTGTGGCTGTGTTAATAAACACAAGAATAACAAACTTATTGCCTAGGTAACAAGGCATACATTCAAGGATTTCTTTGTATCACATATAATGATACCATTTTTTTTACATCATACAAATCAATGGTCTGTCCACCTTCAATCATAATTAACTCTTTATATACCAGTCTCTGGTATCTCTTTTCCTTTAAAATGAATATTACATATGAAAAGGAAAAAGAGTTTTTATCCCAAGTACCAATATGTCTAATTGTAAGTCAGTGATTTTACATCAGTTGGCAAGTCATGCCACAGCTTCTGTACAAGCAACTGCAGCATGACTTACAAAAAGCATATATCTGGCCCATCACCTCCAGTCTAGCATTCTACAACACACACTCGAGGACATAAGAATGCTCAATGAATTTGGTTTCAGGACAACATATTACTCAATCAACAGCTAAAAAACGGGTTTAACGCTCATTCCCTCCAATCCCCTTAAGCACACAATATAAATCAGTGTTTGCTTCATTGTGTGTACTTAAATTCCCAAATTCCAAGTCAACAGAATACAAGTTTGATGAGAATTGTGGACAAGACCAATAATGATAGCATCCCCCATGTCTGCAGCCTTTCTTGTTCCAGGTTGGGTACGTTATACCCAGTGTTTCTGTTAACCCTCAAATGGGGGTATATTGCCCTTTAGAAACCTGAAATACCCTCTCAGAAATTACTAATGCAGTCAAACAATTGAAGTGTGGAAAAGCTCCGGGACTTGACAATATCAATAGCGAACTTATTAAGTCAACTTCACCCTTCTTCTTGACAATTTATTTTGAAATCTTTAATAATATCATGTTAAAGGGTGTATACCCTCATGGATGATCTCAGAGCTACACAGTTTCTTTACACAAGAAGGGCTCCAGTCTTATACCAAGTAATTACAGGGGCATTACTATTAATAGGATGAGAGGAACCCTTGCAACAATTCAAGTTGCAGGTATTGTCCTAAAATGGACACAAGTGGGACCACGACAAGTACCCACACAGGTAGGAGTTATTCAACTCCAAAAGGAGGCACATGCAGACATAATAATCTGATTTACCTCCTCACCTGCCAGGTATGCAGGAAACAGTATATAGGTCAAACGGGTCGTTCTCTTATGGATAGAATGCGCGAGCATTTCTATTACATAAATAAGAAAGACCCCACACAACCACTGGGCAGACACTTTGCTCGCCCAGGTCATGACAGCCCAGATCTCAAAATACAGATCTTGGAACACATACGCATGCCTCCCAGTCTCAACAAAACCAGAGAGTTGAGACTCAAAAGAGAAAACTATTGGATTCACCAGTTATGTACCACCGAACCACTAGGCCTCAACGTTATGGGTAGATGAGCTCACTTGCAAAGTGATATACTAAAATTTTACATTTCCGAGCTCCCTACCCATCAACATTTCCACTTGTGTGAAAATTGTTTCCACAAGGTAACGTGCCGTGAAGTATTAATGAAATGGCTATCAGAATTGATACCAAGCCTATTAAATCGAATTATAGACCAGAGGTCATCTTGGTACATACCGGACCCCATTAGGGGCAGGGTTAATGTACTTTTCTTAGTGCTGTTTTATGAGGAACGTATCTATGACGAATAAATCAAACCCGTCATCATACGTTTCAATACACGTCACAGGTCTTTGACGTGTATTTACGCAAATTTACGTTGGTAACGTAAACTGTGTTTCCCCTCACTATATAAACCAGCCCCAACGGCCGTTACTCTCATTCCCTGATGAGCTACGGTGTAGCGAAACCGGTCGGAATATAGTTTAAGAACGGGTTTGCTCCTGGCCTCGCCCACACAAAACCTTATTCATTACTATTAATAGCTGTGTGAGCAAAGTCTTCGGAATAATTCTTAACAACAGGCTCAAGCTTTTCGACCAGAAGTATAATCTGATAAAGAAGTGTCAAACTGGGTCTAGATAAGGAACACGCACCACAGATCACCTTTTTGTTTTACGTACACTATAGATAAATACATTCCATCATCAAATGGAAAGCTATATGCATGTTTTGTTGATTTTGAAAAAGCTTTCGATATGGTTTGGAGACAGGGTCTATTACTAAAATTATAAAGGTCTGGTTTAAAGGGCAAATTTTATGAAATAATTAAGCAAATGTATAGCAATGTTTTCGGGTGTGTAAAGACGGGTATAAACCAGCGCACTGGTATGTTAAAATCAAATATAAGTAAAAGGGAGACATCATCAGCCTATTCCCATTTAATCTTTACCTTAATGATTTACCTGATGCTTTAGGTATTAATGAAGACACACCATATCTAGCTGGGACACCTGTAAACTGCCTTATGTATGCAGATGATCTTATTTTAATCTCAACAACACCAAATGGACTGCAACAGTCCACTGACAACCTCCATGAATACTGTTCTAAATGGCATCTTAAATGTTAAAAAAAAACAAAGGTAATAGAATTTAACAAAACAGGAATAATATGTAACAGGCTTTTTACTTTTGGTAGACTATGTCTTGAGAATGTTAAAAGTTATGAATATCCTGGAGTGCATGTAAGCAACAATGGTAACTGGGTCCCAGCGAAAAGTCAAGTACACTTAAAAACACATAAGGCGATGTTTCCTTTGAAAAAATCATTGGGATATGATGGTGACATAAAACCACGGATAGGTCTAAAACTCTATGACCAACTCATTAGACCAGGCAATATGTATGGGTGTGAACTATGGGGAATGACTAACATCCCTATGAAAGTAGATAAAGACTGGTGGTTCGAAGGGAAAAATATGAGTGAAATTTTTGAGCGAGTCCATGTACATTTCTGTAAGTTTCTACTACAAATAGGGCAAAAGTCATGTAATGCTGCAGTGTATGGAGAACTCAAAAGATTCCCAATGTACATAAATATTTGGCAACAAATTATTAAATTTATTTTTCACTTACAGAATGCACCAGATGAGTCTCTGGCCCATGCAGCCATGTCTGAAGCTTTAACATTGGTCAATGTAGAAAATACATGGGCTCACAACGTTAACCAAATTCTAATTACATATAAGAGCTCCTTTGATAGTTGCAACTTAAAAGTCATCAATGTTATGAAAAGTGAATTTATAAGGATGTGGTTTGGGCTACTTAACAAGAATCAGAGTAGTAACTTTGAGGGGAACAAATTGCGATTTTATGGAATACTGAAATCAAAATTTTATTTTGAAGATTATCTTAGCATTATCAGTAATCCAAAACACAGAAAAGCTCTCACACAATTTAGAGTAAGGGCCCACAAATTACAGGTGGAAGTAAGTCTTTATCAAGGGGTGAACAGTGACCAGAGATTGTGCAATCAATGTGATTTAGGTGAAGTGGAGGATGCAATACATTTTATGTTTCAGTGCAAAAAGCATGACTATCGGCGTGACCAGTTGACATCAAAGTGCAACAACAAATCTCAACAATATCATTTACTGTCAAATACCAATAAAATACTATTCATGTTAAGTTCATCAGATGATCTACTCAAACTGACTGCAGGTTTTTGTTGCGATACATTTCAAGACAGGGTGTGATGTAATATTCAGCAAATCAATTGGTACTATAATGCTCCTTGGTGGTTTTTTTTCTTTTGTTTTTGTTGTCTATTTATTTCAGTACATGCAATGCATGCTGCACATGTCTTTTATGTAGCACATAGGATATGATGATGGTGTACCAATGCATTTTTCATGCAGATTTTGTATATAGATCTGATCTCATAATCTGATGGTCACAAAGACCTAGATGTAGTGCCATCAAGACTGAGTTTGTATTTCTTGCCATGGTCCCTAGAGGACGCTTTATGTAATAAACATATTATGTAAAGATTCTATCACAAAACAACCAAATATGCATAAAAACTACCACAAACTATACATTTTTGGAAAGCTAACTAACTACTGATTTGTTTTCTCCCACTGTCCTGCATGTTTGTTGTCCTGTGTTTATACAGCAATCGTACCAAGTGCTGTCCTCTTTTGCAGAGAACCTTGAAGAAACTTGGATTCAACTTTTTTGTTTTCTGATGCAAGATATTAAATTTGTAGACAATTGTTTATAACAATGTAAACTGAAAAAGCGTGTCTCAGATTTTCAATAACAATTGTAGTTTTGTCAGCAGAACGAGTCACAGTCTGGTCCCTTTGATGTATTGAGGGAGTGTCATCAATGCAACTCCAAATGTGAATAGCACCGTAACAAAACATACATGTAAACCACACAAAATTAGAGACGCTTTTTCAGTTTACATTGTTACGAGCAGTTGGCCACAAATTTTATGTCTTAACATCAGAAAACAAAAGAGTTGAATCAAAGCTTCTTCAAGGTTCTTTGAAAAAGAGGACAACAATTGGTAAGATTGCTGTATTAGCATAGGACAAAAAACACACAAGACAGTGAGATTAAACGAATCAGTACTTTGTTAGCTTTCTGAAAATGTAAGTTTGTGACAGTTTTTATGCATATTGACTGTTTTGTGATAGACTCTTTACAAGCACCCTAAAAATAGCAGTGAACCAGACCGTCATCCTTAAGCCATTGCAAGTGCACTTGAAATGTGACCTTATACAACTAGTCGCATCTCTAAAAAGGAAAATAAAATGAAACGAGAAAAGAAGATTTGCTTCCCTGAAAATCTGTCTGTGTGCTACAAAAACTTTAAGTTTGAAATGTTTCTAATAGCTAGCATTTAGAATCATGTCTTTATCTATATCAGTTTTGAAGATATTAAAGATTTAAATTTTTAAATGCTGCTGATTTGCTTAATTTCAATTGCTACAAATCTGGAAACTTATCCATTAGATAGCCCATGTCCACAAACCTATTGGTAACATTTAGAATCATGTTTTTATCTATATTAGTTTTGGAGATATTAAATATCTAAATTTTTAAATGCCCATAATTTGCATGATTTCTATTGCTACAAATCTGAAAACATCTCCTTTAGATAGCCCATCCTCACAAACCTATAGCAACCATTTAAAATTGTGTCTCTATCTAAAATAGTTTTGAAGATATAAAAGATTTTAATTTTATAAATGCCCCTTAATTGCATAATTTAGAACATCTTGACTACACAATACAATATGCACAATTTCACTTTTAGGTCAATCATCATGGCAAATTTGGCATTTCTAGGTATCGCATTGTCGGAGAAAAGCTCTGGACAAAATCAGGGAGAAAAAAAAAAAAAGAGTTCCAGGAGAAACAAAATATCTGTGTTGGCACACAGACAAATACATGTACCACACTTGTTCATGGAGGAGAGGCCTCTGGTGAAGGGGTGGTTGTACAAGGGGGGGAGGGGGATCACTGTACCTCAAGTTTTTTTTCTACACATGCATGCATGTCATATGATCTTTTTCATAGCTGGGGAAAATTAACATAGACCCTATCCATCCCACCCCAGAACAAAGAGCCAGCTAGAACATATATATGTACTTAAATTTTTATATATATACATATACATATATATATATATATATATATATATATATATATATATATATATATATATATATATGAAGGCAGGAGGGGGGGGGGGTTATGGTACTTTCAGGCCATACATGATATCTTTAACATAAAATCTGGGGGAAAGTTGTCCTTTAGGCATATAAGGGAGAAATCATGAGTGTTCACATATTACCCTTTATCTGCAAAACTGTTGCACAATGATGATTTTTTTTATTAGTGACAGTGCAATCCATGACTGAATGCAAAGTACACTCATGAATGCATCACAGGTTGCACTGGATGCGATGCAATTTTCTCAATGGACCCTGTTTTTATAATTTTGTTTCCACTACAAAAGTATATTAGGTTTTGGTTGATCAAACAGTAAACAACAAATCAAGTGTGTCATGTACAGGTATTTAATCTGATGGTTTCCAAAGTGACACGTCACAAACATACTCAGAAGAAAAGTCTGTCACAAAGTCAGTAGGACCACTTCCTGATCACAATGTGTCAAGGGCCTACATGTTGTTTATCAGCTACTTGATGCAACTGATAATCACAAATATAATAGGTTTTGTCTCATTGTGCCATATTTAGCAAGCAAACAGGTACTAGATAACTTTATTGACATGAATCGATATACATTACACGATATAGTCAAAACACATACAAACACAAAACTAGCATATCAACAATATCTACAGGAAAAAATGGAAGAAACAGATTAATAAATAAAAAAAAAGAAGAAGAAGAAAAAAAAAAAGAAAAAAAAAAAGAAAAAAAAAAAGAAAAAAAAAAAAAGAAAAAAAAGAACAGAATTAAAAAAGTACACTGGCAGATAATTATAGGCAACATGAATATTTACAAAATACAGGTGCACCCAGTGATCACAGCTGATGTATAGGATTGGCACTTTATTCATGTTGTCACCAAACCTCTCTGTTGACATGCACAAATCAATTAGAAGCCGAGATGCTTTTTTCTGGTTTCAAAAATAATGTTTATATACCTCAGTATTGGCCGGCCGGCCTCAGGGCTGTTGCCCATTTTCATAATATATAGGAACTTGTCATATTCGTTTAGGGCCACAAAGTTTGCATCTAAGCCTGTCAAATCAGAATACAGATTGCTTCTATCATGGTATTTACTACAGCCGATTACCACATGGTACTCATCTTCAACTGCTCCATTGTCGCATAAAACACATTTTCTCATTTCAATGGGTGTTTTTGGATTGGTGTACCTGCAGGTTTCAAAAGCCAAAGTATGTGCGCTTATTCTGAATTTACTCAGGTTTTGCCTAAGTTTAAGGTGCCGATTGTTTCGTAAGTATGATTCAATATCAAATTTATCTTTAAATTTACAATATGTGCGAAGCTTATGAGAATCTTCTCTTCCAGTACCCTTGATATGTTTGTACCACTGGGCCTCGTACACATTCTGCAAGTGACTTTTAAGTTTCGATAACATAGCGTGTGTATTAACCCCTCCTAGATTGTTCCAAGTTTCCTGCATACCAGCAAGGTGCAAAATTTTAGAAATAGACTTGATCCAACAATCTTTCCCCTTATAGAATTGGTCATAGTTCTCCAATAAACGTTTAAAGACCAGTGAGTTTTGATTGTAATTTTGAAGGTGGATCCAAAATTTTACGGCCTTACAGGCTATTTCGATCATGATTGGGTAGCTTCCCAGTTCAGCGATCACGGCCGCATTAGTAGCTTTTCGATGTACACCAAGAATGTGTATACTTTCCACAGTTGGTTTATTACATAGTGCCATCAAATTGCTGTCATTTAATCCTTTTAATACGGTGGGACCCCAAACTTCACTGCTGTAGGATAATATTGGCATAATAAGAGACCCAAAGAGTTTTAAAGATAGCTCAACATTGTTATTAACCGGGAACTGACGAATCTTAAATAAGGCCTTATTGGCTTGGACTTTAAGTTTGTTAATTGCCAGGGTGAATGTACCAGAAGCACTGAATTCAACACCCAAGTAACAGTAATGTTGTGCAGTTTCTATGGGTTGCTCCCCAAATTGGAACGACTTAGTTTTTATTATACGACCACCCTTGTTAAACACCATAACTTTGGTTTTTAATATATTTACTGTCAATTTCCATTGTTTACAATAGTCATGTAATTTATTAAGGGAGGTTTGCAGACCATTTGCTGATTGCGACATTAAAACTAGGTCATCTGCATATAGCAGGCAATTAAGTTTAGAATCATATAATTCAGCAGGATCACAACTATTATCAAAAATATCTGGTAGATCTGCTAGAAAAAGATTGAACAAAATAGGACTTAAAACGTATCCCTGCTTAACCCCAGTATTTGATGTAAAGGGTTCCGTGTAACATTGAAGAACAAAACACTGACCTCAGTTACTGATAAGACAGAGTAATCACATCATGTCTTATCAGCCCAATTATCACCTCATACTGTACAACTCCTTGATCCAGAATACTGTGAATACATTTGTTTTCATGGGTATTAATTTTCACAGTTTTTGCATTTTGGATCTTCAACTGCGATTTTAAAATCAATATTTTTATTTGTATTTCCAATCAATGTCATGTCTGAAATTTTTTTCATTGTATTCTTAACTTAACTTGAAGCGCCAGCAAAATAAGTAAAAAAAGAACATGTGAAAATTCAAAGAGTTCATAGCATGAATGAATGGCCTTTCTCTTTGTGCAAATGTGATCCACTTAATTGCATTTTCTAGCAAAACTAAGACCTCATGTTGCCTCCAAAGCAGACACAAGCTGCATATTTTGTCTACTCCGCTAACAGCGAACTTGATCTGCTTTGCAGGCAATACTTCATACAGCTGTTGGTTGCACTCAATCAAACACAGGGCCCAGACACAAATAGCAAAGTGCTTACAAAGTCTTCCTTTTAAACAAGAAAGAGTTAGTAACCGGTACATAATGTGAACAAATATTTTGTTTACCATTCATTTGACTGCTGTTCATAACAAGAGGCTGTGTGAAGTGCTCATGCTCAGCTCACCTTTATACATGTACATGTATATCAAGGTGGTTGCAACATACAAAAGTGGTGGCAATTCAAATCCACGTATTTTTGCCACATCCATCATCAACACAATACACAGATATATGTATGTTAACTGCAAGAGTCAAGATAACACAGGGATACCAACAGATACAGCCTGGTGGGGATAACTGTCACTTAACATAATACAGATATACATGTATGTACGCAACTGCAAGAGTCAAGAGAATGCTGGGATGCCAACAGATACAGCCTGGCTGGGACAAGTGCTGTGTAAACAAGTGCACAGTGATCCAGAGGATCTATGTCCCTCGCCGCAATACACAGAAGAAAGCTATACAATGTTTACAGCATGTATGGATGCACAAAAATTGTTATGTTCTTTGGCCCTGTGACCTTGAAAATATGTCAAGGTCAAGAGCAGTACATGGTTCACATGCCCTTGGTATGATGCATCTCTGGGATAAATTACATTATTCTATCTCTAAGGGTTCTAGAGATATGCTGCCAGACACACGAAAATGGATATGTTCTTGGGCCCTGCTTTCAAGGTAAAAAACAACATGAACAATCCACAGGGCACATGCCCATGGTATGATGCATCTCTGGTACAAATTTTATTATTCTATCTCTTAGGATTCTAGAGATATGCTCTCGGACAGACAATTGGTATGTTCTTGGGCCCTGTGACCTTGAAAATACGTCAAGGTCAAAAGCAATATGTGGCACACATGCCTGTGGTATGATACATCACTGGTACAAATTTCATTGTTCTATCTATTAGGGTTCTAGAGATATGCTCCTGGACAGGCAGATTGATGAACCAACACAGCTCCTATCCCAACTAACTCTATGTCCCCCAATGCCACCTTCGGCGGCAGCGGACAACAAAGAGATACAATAGATACAGATACACACCACAATTTTGTGATATATCTTAAAAACTATATGAAAAATAATTACTTCAGTTGAAGTTTATATATTAAGCCAACTCCCTGAACTGATATAGTGGCATACATGTAGATATCACTGATCCAGACTCACTCAAAAATGCAACTGACCCTTTCAGTGCCAAATTTTGGACTGAGTTAACTGCTTTTCTCGATGCACATTGGGCGCAATGCATGCCGAGAAAAGCTCTTGACCTGGGGTTTCTTTCTGGAACTATAGGCATACTGGTACTTGAATGAAAGGTCATTTTACGAGGAATAAGAATCTGGGATCCTGATGTTGATTCAGACTAGTTTGACTTAAGTAGATCAACTTAAGACTTGATTGGCACTGAAAGAGTTAAGACCTGATGCATGGGCATGTGTAAGGTTTCAGGCTAAATACTATAGCAAATGGGTATCACTGTGACCCACATATTTACAAGACCTAGTAATTTTAACCTTGTTTTACTACATTAGTCTGGGATCCTGAATCATGAGTGTAATGTCTCATGGGAGACAGTCAAAGCGCAGCAAATTTGCAGCCCAGATAGAGATGAATAGATCATTGATATACATGTACATGTACATGTGGCACTGTGACTCCGATACATGATCTTGTGACCCAGTGAAACTACATGTAAATGACATACATACATGTATATTCTTGGCCTGATGAATATGTCCACAACTTTTTCAGAGACTCCAACCCACAGCTTCATACCAACTGGAGATTCTCCCTCATGGAATACTATTGAAACTGGAGATGTGACAGAGTGCAGCGACTGTGCAAGGGGATGGGTCTGGGAGGGCAGCGCCTCCTCCTGAGGTGAGAAAATTTTGAAAAAAAAGTCAAAATGGCGTATTTTGATGATTTTTTTTTACCTTGTCCATTTTTTTAACTGGGAGGGGGGACATATTCTAAGCGGGAGAACGGGAAAGTTCAGAAAAAGGGCACAAAAAATAGGAGATCTCCCTCTGAAGACGCGAGGGTTGGAGTCGCTGCTTTTTGTCAAAATAATGTCAAAGCACAAGGAAATCACATGTCAGCAGGAAATTATCATCTACAGATCAATAGTACTTGGTTCATATGTCATTTTGACCCAAATACTTGACCCAACCATGACCTAATCTTGACCTATAGTCTAGCACTACCCAGACTTGGTGTGCCTCCATAATTTCAAAGCAGCTACATGTAGCTAATTGCAAGCTGTTTTGAACAAAGATGATTTTTGGGGGAGAATAAACATAAAAAAAGTCACACTTGTGTGACTTGTGAGAAATGAAACGAATGCTGTCAGTGTTGCATATAAAATGCGGTAAACTTGTTTTCTATAATGATGTTGGTGTTTTGTGTTGAGGCTGTAGTGCATGTGCATGGCCTGTATTGATCATTACACTTTAAGTGTCCTTATCGAGAATTAATTTGAGCAAATTTTGGTGTTTGTCAATAGATACGATAGTATTATGTTTGGAATTTGCAAAGCCACCTGTGTATTGGTGTCTGTAGCTAGCAATTGATTTTTCCTGTGTAATCAAAGGAGCATTTTTTCCCTGCAAGATTAGCCAACGACCATGTCGTGTTTTGTAATGTCAATACAGGGCTCGACAATTTTTTAAAAAATCACTTGTCCGCAGGGCAAGTAAATTTCAAAATCCACTTGTCCTGATAAAACTTCTATAAACATCGTTTTTTTCAAACACAATGCTAAGGCCTACACAAACCATTTACCCTAAAATATATTTGCCGCGTATTGTCGCTTGCAGATTCGCACAAAAATGTCAAATTTTACAACGATTCAAGCTGCAACTGTTCGACAGTGAAACTGGCAAAACATTAAAAATACAAATTAAAGGGGAACAGCAGTGAAAGTTTTTACTTTTTTTAGTCATTAATGGTCATTTTAGGTGTTCATGTGACAAATTTTCAACATTTTTTCTCAAACAGGTATTTAGTAAGAGCTATTTTATATTTGCAGTAGGTGTTCTGATGTGTGATGTCACCTGGGCTACCCTCCATATATAATACACAAACCTTGAGGGGCACCAAGCTGAGATACACAACATTAGCAGGCATATCATAATGACTTGTGTACTCTGTTAATCACCCCCTTTGATCTTATCAGTGTGGTATATTAGTTGACACCTGCTTCAGTAGTTGATTACACAATCTCAGAAGCTGTTAGCTTGTGTATATTGATTTCTGCATGTTTCTTTCCTTATTAATCCTCATTAAATGAGTAAATATCTCAGTTTAGTAAATTTGATTATATCTATACACACTGCTTCATCCATAGTAAAAGTGGAATATGTGAACTTGGTCAGGGTTCCATGTTTTTGTCAAAGTTTTACTCGGCTGTCATTGCATTAGCTGTAGCAGTTAGCCCAGATGACATCACAACCCCTCATTTACATATCTAAGAAAACTTGATATCTGCTTATCCAGTTGGGAATAAAGTTTGCATTTTCTGATATTGGTTCACATTTATTATATGAAACAACTAAAAAATTGTAAATTATCACCGCAGTACCCCTTTAAAAAAGTAAGCTATTTGCATGGGGTGACTGACGATGAAAAATACATTGTAATTTCTGGGACGATAGGAGTCCGTATCCCGGTCAAACTTAAATAACGATTAAAATAGTTGCATTGGTTTCAGGATCCTTTCTCGCTGCCTCTGATGCCGTGATGGGATGCATATCGTTTGCGTACCTACCATGAACGCTATCGGTACATCGTAGTAAATTTGCGTATACAGTATTGGCAAGTTCCTCGCAATAAACGGTGTTCTTAAATCAAATTCAAACGAAAATTTTGATATTTCAAATCAGAAATCGAGCGTGCGCACCGTCAACATCTTTCCTGCAACTGTACACAAACAGCTGCTTTGGCCATGTGGCCTGACGCACAACACATCACCCGATTGGTCAATTGAGTCACATGCAAAAATGAGCCAATCGCGGCTCGTGCTGCAGTGTTTTCATCATGGCTTCCGCCCAGTGAACATGTGTAAATATGCCGTAATTTACGGAGGGAACACACAAACGGGAAGCTTTTTTTTTTAATTGCAGCAAGCGAAAATAAAGATACCAGTGTTTCTAGCAACAATTATTTGGAGTCACAGGCAAATACGCAAAGGTAGGGGGATAGAGAAAAATGCCGAATGTGTGACAAATCAGTCAGCATGATGCTCCGTTCACGGTAGATTACTCCACGCGGTCACTTGCGTGTGACTGGCAGATGTGTGTTTTGTTTGGCCGGGAAGTCAACTTGCGGCACCATTACATGATCTCTCCAACACTTTTAGAGCCCACCGATAAATTGTCTTTGATGCTAATTTGCTCAAGAATTGGCCATGCAAGTTTTAAAATTTTTTGATGTTCCTTTGTCATCGTTTGGGCAGATAAGACTGACGGTGAGGTGCTGTGACCTTGCCCTGATACGGGCGAAAGCCAATACGCCCCAATGCATGACTGCTGGTACCTTTGATCTCGTCGTCGTATGCACGCAACGGTCAAAATACCTGCTTGTTTTGACAGAAATCAAGTAGGTAGTCAAGTCCTGTTGAATACACCTGCTGACCATGTAATTGTTTAAACCTGGATTGTTTACTTTAGGCCAGGGGATTATCATCACCTATTGCGCATTGGCGTCCCCACGCCCATGCCCGCATTGGTGTTTATGTTCTGTTCACACGGACTACAGTAATCGCCAACATATACAGAGTCGCGAAGGCTCTGACTGCTCATCATTATGTGTCCGTGCATACAAACAGTCGTAATTTCAGTCCAATTAAAAAAGAAAAAACTAGTTTGTCCGCAGGACAAGTTGAATTTGAAAGTCACTTGTCCGAGAAGAGCTTGAGCTTGTCCCGGAACGTCGGATCATAGGAATTTTCGCACCCTGCAATACTTTAAGCATGCACATGTATTTAAATTATGATCATACTAAAGCAATTATGTACTAAAATAGTGTACAAATATTCATTGTTCCACAAGTCAAGACATGTATATGTACATGTAGTCAATCTAAACTAGGGATGTGGTGTTGTGCTCCTGGTTCAATATTATCTGTGGCCCTCAAAAAAAGTCAATCTTGGACGCTCTGTCGACCAAGTATACACACACCTGTTTGAGCTACATGTGGTGCCCAGTCATGTGTTTTACACGTTCCTGGTTAAAAAGACTGACTACCAAGCTGGAATGTCTACCAGTTAAAAGGAACAACATTTAGACAACATGTATTGCCCACTAACATCCATCCATCTCTCTTCTTGACCTACCTACCTATTTCAAGTTTTGGGTATATGACTGAACCATCAGCAAAATTGAAATAAGCCAAGGGCAACTCTATGTTTTTATATGTCTGAGTGCCCACCCAGTCTTTACTTTGCAACCAAGATTGGGGTGACCAAAATATATATATATATATCAGTGATCATGAGCAAAGTCATTCAATACACATACACCTCAATGGATAAATCATCATCATAATATTAAAGATAATTATGTTGTATTGCCCATGAGTATAAAAAATAAAAGTATATTAATGATAAGTATAAGTACAAGAGTCAAATTTCCATGGATCCTTCTAATCCAAGTTCAACTGAATTCAAATTTTACATGTATCCCATTGAGTTTGCTTGTTGAGAGGACAACTGAGCGTTTGCCAGCGGTAGCCGGCGTTAGTCGGCATTTCACAGCGTTTGCCGGCATTTGTAACGCCGGCAAACGCCGTCTCACGCCGGCAAACGCTGTGTAACGCCGGGAACCGCCCTGAAACACCGAAACGCACCCACTAACGCCGAAACAAGTTACTAGTGCATCAAGTTTGAAGTGAATCTGGCATGCACTTTTGAAGAAGAAGCCGAAAATGTGAATTAGCATTAGAATGCCCCTTGACATACATATTAATCAATAGGAAAGGTGCATTTACCGAGAAGTACCCAAATTGAAAAAATCGTTAAAAATCAGGAAACCGCAGCATTCCCACCTAGTGAATAACTTTGCCTGACGCTTCCATAAGGAACATATCCACCAAGTTTCAGCTTCATCTGAGTGACAGTTCTGGAGAAGAAGTCGAAAATAGCAATAATACATAAAAAATCATAAAAAATTAGAAAAATTTGCAGCGCCACCTGGTGAAAAAATTAAGAACTAAGAGTCCCCAGGAGTGTTCCTGTGTGATATCAAAGCAATTGGATGAGCGGTTTCAGTGAAAAAGATTTTTTAAGATTTGCCCCCAAAAAGAACAAAAAATATCATAAAATATCCAAAAATCACTGGAGCGTGACCAATTGAACAAACTTGGTAGAGACCCACCCAATGTACATTGCTACCAAGTTTGAAGTCAATCTGGCTGAAGGTTTCGAAGAAGAAGTAAAAAATGTGAATTAGCATTAGAATGCCCATTGACTTGCATAGTAATCAATAGGAAAGTGCATTTACCGACAAGTACCCGAATTGAAAAAATTGTTAAAAATCAGGAATCCGCAGCATTCCCATCTGGTGAACAACTTTGTGTGACCCTTCCACAAGGAACATATCCACCAAGTTTCAGCTTCATCTGAGTGACGCTTGTGGAGAAGAAGTCGAAAATAGCAATAACACACAAAAAAATCATAAAAATTACAAAAAAATCGCAGCGCCACCTGGTGAACAAATTAAGAACCAGGAATCCCCAGGAGTGTTCCTATGTGATATCGAAGCAATCGGGTGAAGCTTTGGAGAAGATTTTTTTACGGTTTTCCCCAAAAAGAACAAAAAAAAATAATAATCAAAAATCCAAAAATCACTGGAGCGTGACCATTTGAAGAAACTTGGTAGAGACCCACCCAAGGTACATTGCCACCAAGTTTAAACTGGATCTGGCCAATGATTTAGAGAAGAAGTCGAAATCGAAAATGTGAATTGTGGACGACGGACAGACGAGGACGACAGACCCTCACAAAAGCTCAGCTGACTGACAAGTCAACTGAGCTAAAAATCAGAGATCCAGAGTATCAACACCTAGTGAACTTCTTTGTTAGATCCTCCAACAAGCTTCACTTTCATCATGTTTCAGAACAATCTCAGGGAAGGTTTTGTAGAAGTCAAAAATAAAATTAAAAATAAATAAATAAAAAAATGCAGTGCTCCCTGTTGAACAAATTATGGTTAGGGGTCCCCAGAAGAGTTCGAATGTGATTTCAAAGCAATAAGCTTGTAACAGAGTAATCGTTTTTGTGAAGTGTCATAACTTTAATTCTGCTTAGTTGGTGCTGATTGTCTAAAAATTACTGCTACTTTTTTATAATGTAGTGGTATAGCCTGCCAAGTTTTAGATACATTGTATTTTGAGTGGCTTCAGAGAACATTTTTCAAGTTTTTGCAAAAAAAAAAAAAGTGAACAAAAAAAAATTCCTAGAAAGTCTAGAAATCATTGGAGCACCACCAGTTGGATAAAATTGGTAGAGACCCACCCAAGGTACATCCCCACCAAGTTTTAAGTGAATCTGGTTGGTGGTTTTGGAGAACAAGTTGAAAATACGACTTACCCTTACAATTTCCTTTGGCTTGCATTGTAATCAACAGCTGACAAGTCAGCTGAGCTATATATTACAGATGATAGAGCATTCGCAAGATTTTGACCTTTTGACCTTTTACTCCAACTGGCCATTTGACCTCCACATTCAACTTGGATAAAAAAAATTGCGAAGTTCAAAATGTGTGCTCCAAATCCAGCTTAATTTCCATCAATGATCTTTTGTGTGAATCAGGTTCCAACTTTTTTAGCTATTGAAGAAAAAGAATAAACCTGGCCAAGCACTCAAGTCTATAATAACTGGGTCATAGTGATCCAAAAAAAGTAGCTCAATTTATCGATGTCTCAGTGTACTTTGATACACCACGTCAGCGAAGTGGACAAGTCTGTATATCTGAAATGTGGCAGCGCTCCACACATGGCCCACAGAAGATGGTGTATACTTCATAAAAATTTACTTGAGGTTTATACTTCAATGCAGCTGTTCGGCACATGCACAGGCTTATTGTGAAGAGGGTACACACATTTCAGATGTCAAACCAGGAAAAAACAAAGGCATGCGTCAAAACACCCATCCATTTCGCACTTGGTGTGTGCCTTGGGTCACTTATCCATTCATATTCTCCCAAGTCCGTCGAGGCAATCACAGCAACACCACATTTTCATACTGACATGAGCAAAAACTAAACATTTCAAATTGCTATAAATTTGAAGGCATGCATTACTATTCATGCAGAACCAAAATGTCTATTTTCAAAGTTTGCATTGTACATGTTGTATTTATCTGTAGACAAGTAGTGGAGCAGTGTAACATTAGTGGAGATTTCTCGATCATTGTGCTCATTTTGCCACTAAACAGTACAGCAAGTTGGCCATGGATTTGGTAAGATTAGACATCAGGCTTGTTTGGTTTAATAATGTTTACAATGCCATGAGTCTGAATGAAGATTAATGCATTGCTTGAAACCATGCCAGGAGAATACAGTTTTTCTCTTCCATGTTGAAACCTCCTTCGTTCACTGTGTGGGTCACAGGTTGGTCACCAGGTGCATTTTGACCATCATCACCTATTATCGTCCATTTTCCCCCAATCAAGATCGGAATAGGAAAACATGAGCCCATCAATTTCATTATCTTCTGGCTATTTGGTCACCACAATAAACCAATTAAGCAGTGGTCCTAATCTTGTCAAGCGGTTTACACAAGAATTACTAGCAGCACACCTGAAAGGTTAGAGTTGGTTGCTTGCATTGCTACAGCATTGGGTTGTAGAAAGCAGACAACTGCTATCCAGACTTTGGTGGATTATTTAGCAAACGTTTTTTCAACAGACATGCACGCGCTCGAGCCAGCTAAAACATGGTCATGTTTTTGTCCCTTTTTATCACATGAATATTGCTTTTTACGAATCCATGTTTCGTGACAAGAAAGGTAAAGGGCCAAACTTTATGAAAACGTAAAAAACTCATTTTGTGTCAGGTCTTGATTTTGTCATTTTCGTTTAATCCCCTCCACTACCTTAAACTGAGTCTGACCTCTCTTCTTCCACCTCACCACCTATCACTGACTACATGCAGAGACTACAGTAATGCATTGATGGAAAACTAGGACAGCAACAGAGGACACTGTTAACAGTCTACTGATTTGATGGTTAACTCTGTCTGGATGCTACATGTAGGTATGTGTGATCACTGATAAGCATATAAAATGCATAATTTACATATAAATGTGTCACAGTTATTGACTTACTTTCAACTCTGTTACCTGGCATCAATATTGGGTTATGCATGATTTGACTCTAAGAGTCTATGATACCAACAACTTCTAACTTTCCACTTGAGTGGTCTGCAGCCCTTTGTTGGCTTTAACCCTTAAACGGTCAGACCGGTCGTTAACGACCGGTAATCACGTGATTTTATGCTGAGCTAACACTGGCTTAGCTTAACTTGTGTAAACAACTCATAAACCATCACCAAACTTGACTTAGACAGCTGTTGTGTTTCCCCCAAGAAACACATCGATCTATTTATGTATACAGTGGTACCTGCAATTTAAGACCACCCCTAATGCCAGACAAAAGTGGTCACATATGACAGGTGGTCTTTCATTGCAGGTAAATTAACAAAGAAATAAAAGGCCAATGTCTTGAAAGAGTGGTCTTAAAAACTAATGTGGTCTCTCACGAGAGGTGGTCTTTAGGGCAGGTACCACTGTACCGCCCCCTCTAGCGTCTCTGCTTGTCATTCACGGGATTCCCCAGTGATTCCCTTGAGGTGCGTGACGTCACAAATAGGGCAGCATCCAGTACCAGTTCAGCTGCAGGTGTCCGTCAATTACATACAAGTGCCCAGGCTATTAATCTTATTCAGGAGTGGGCAGGGTGGGATTATGTAGAGGAGAGCGACAGTGAAGTCGATGTTGGGTGTGAGGTTGTAAGTGTTTTGTTTTTAATGAGGCTGGAGCCCACAGATGTCAAGCGTATCAGTGGACCATGCATAGTCCATGTGGTTCCACAGTGGGTCCCAAAGCAAAGGCATAGGCATAGATTGTCATTCAGCCGATCAGTTACTCAATCACTGAGTCAATGCCTGCTCTTACCAAGTATCCCCAAGTCTGTTTCCCTGTCAAACCTGTGTTCAATAAACTTTATGAACATGACCTTTTGCCTTGGCCCAGTAATGGAACCATGCATTCAAATCTAAACAGTTTCTCTGCACTCAGTCAATTTACACGGATGGGGGGGGGGGGGGGGGGGCAGGGGAGTAGGAAAGGAGCATGGTAGCAGACAGACACATTATAATATTGTTGTCTGTCTCAGAGATTGTGATAGGCAGCCAATACCGAAGGCCTACTTTGCCTTTTGCATTGAAATAAATAACTTTATTATTACATGTAAATTGTGTGCACGCATGTCATCCACATTTGCAAACTAAAAGTCAGTATAAGGCATCATATATATGATTGTGAATCCAATCACACTTTGTTTCCATGGCAACATATTCAAATGGGGAAAACACAAATTTTTCATAGAGGTACAGCAGTGTTATTTTATTTCTGTCATTTCTTGCAGAATATTTAACCTAAAACATAATCTATGAATACTTATGGTGACTATTATGCAAAGTAGCTGCTTTCTTACTGGTTATGCAGATCTATATAAAAATGCAGTTTTCTGAATTTTTAGCCAAGTACAGGCAATATTTAAACTGTTGCTATGGAAACAGGTCATGTGATCTATATTTTTTTTTCGAAGTTTGCTGAAAGTTCGTATCTCCAGTTATCCAAATACCATGCATATTTGGAGAGAAGGGTGCTTCACATAAAATAAAGAGACACTTTGTTCTCTAATTCAGCAGATTTTTAATGATTTTTTGCCATTTATGAGTGATTAAAGTGGTTGCCATGGCAACCACTCATGTGACTATTAGCAATTTATTGCGCATAATGAAAATTGGCATTCCAGCCATCACAATGATATATATAGTTTTGGTATGCTTCAAAGAAAACTGTTTCCACTGCACCGTATTCAATGAACATTGTCACTTTTATTTTCCCTGGAATAAAAAATAACCTGACCCTTTAAGGGTTAAAGGCCCTTTTACAAAACCCCTGTCTCTCTCACGGGAGAATGACCTTGGCCTGGGACAGGGACACACAGGTGCACTGAACCAGCCCTTCATCAAAGTGCTAAATAAACTATGGAGAATGACCTTGGCCTGGGACAGGGACACACAGGTGCAGATTGTAAAAACTGGTCCAGCAGATTTTATCTGCAATAATCAAATGGGCTTGTTTGCACGCATTTGATACGCTCAGAAGATAAGCTGTTCTACAGAGGAGTAAAATTATAAAACGTCCACACCGGAGCTTGGCTAGATGGTAAAAGCTATCTATGTCCACGAACCATCACATACATGTATATCCAGTCCAGTACTTCTGGGTCTTGCCAATAAATAGAGCAGCCACATACTATTAGTATTTGTCAGTACAGCCGCTGCTATGAGAACGTCAAAGGATCATGTCCTCAGCATTTATAAATGACCTCACCGACTTCTTCATGACTTTTGGTTTCTAGTTTTAGGACTCTGGCATTAGTTGTTGTTTGGGAAACAACACTTTACATTTAGGACTTGTTTGTTACTCAAACACCGCAAATACTCTTTTCAATTGCTTGTGTGTTTGGCTGCGAAGTAAATTTGTCACCGATTTGCAGAGACCAGATATAGCGGTCACCAAAAGTTCAACTTGAAAGGTATATGTAAGGCAATCCTTTTCTTAAACTTGTTTTAATATTATTTTTTCCTACAATTTCACTCCAAATCTTTACAAGATGTTCAAGACTTTCACCTTGTAAGGTCATGTAGGAACCTGACTTTCCCTTTGAAGTTTGATATCTACTGATGTTGTGCAATTGTGTCCAATGGACACATGCTGGAACCTGGATACATTGTGTTTGTTGGGGACATCTCCCACCAACTGTTTATTGCTTTATGGATTCTTATCAGACACATGCCTACAGTAAAAGAGATGATGCTATGCTGTCAATGCTACTGTGTGATTCTATCCCAGGTTTCTACAATTCCTATGATCCTGTTTCCCGGACAAGTGGCTATCTAGGTTGGACAAGTGACTTTTGAACATCACTTGTCCAGTGGACAACCAAATATTTTATTGTAAATAATAATTTATTAAAGACCAATTGCCTGGAAGACTGACTGAGCCAGTGGGAAATGCAAACAAGTTAGCTGGTGTAGCATGGGGCTGGGCTGAAGGTGTAGCTTGGGGACGCGCTTAAGGTGTCAACACACATTGGCAAGCTGTGGTTCTTTTCACATAAATATATTTGTAGCTTCTAAAACCATTTCCAGAAATATTTCCATACGAGATGGACAATTATTCAGTATTGATTGAGACAAGCCTCTTCCCCCATCCCCATCCCTTCTGGGGTGATTTTTTTTTGGTAATATCTGATCTATCTCTAAGAACCCAGAAAACATCTTAAAGCAAACTTTCTTCCATACTTCAGTCTTATAGTATCTTACTTAAGGCTCTTAAGATGGTCTTAGATCTTTTTCCTGACCAGTCAGAAAAAGAGAAAGTAGGTAAGACCCAGTAAGAGGAAATCCAAGTCTTGTTATGACCATGAGCAAAATTAAGGAGCAGAGTCAGTCAGTCAATATTCAGACTAGGTAAGACTTTCAGTGTCCGGCTCATTAGCATAAAAGATGATAAGAGTATACTCAGACCTAGAAAGACATTTAGTAACTGGCTCATTAGCCTAAGAAAAAGGCACGGGGTGACAAGACTAGTATAAGATTTGGTAAGATGTTTTGGGGTAGGGTAATTAACACATGTACATGTAACATGATCAGATATAACAGGACCTTGCAAGATGTAGGAGCCAGGATATCCACAAAATTCATGTATCACAAAACAGTATGCTTTATGTTTGTACTGTCCTACTGAGCAACTTGTCCACTGATGTCACATTCTCTGTCCTCCTTTTTAACTCATTCCACCCTGATAGAAGACTGAGTCAACAGCTTTCCTTGGCGCGCTCTGGGCGCATTGCGCCCAGAGCGCGCCAAGGAAAGCTGTTGACCATGGGCATATAATTTGGAATGATCTTCCATGCAAGTTTCATCCAAAATATTGAAAAATAATCCCTAAATTAGTAAAATACAATTAGCAGACGACATTTAGATATTAGCGGGAAAAAGCGTCATCAGGGTGGAATGAGTTAAAGTCAAATCAAGGTCCAACATACTCAAGCCAATTTTTATGTCAATGTATTCAACGAAAAAAGCACATGTCAACGACAAAGATGATGCCACAATGCAAACACACAATAACTCAAGCCAAAAACAGCTGATCCACATTTCCATCCTTCGTTGACATCACTTTGTTTGTTGCACATGTGGCGCGTGCCTGCCATTACATCCAGCGATGCCCCTTGTCAATTTCACTTCATGGTGCATACTGCTGGGCCAATATGACTCTACCGGGCAATACAGAAAATATAGGCCCTGTAATGTCATATCAGCCCATGTACTGCAACCATATAGTGTAGGCCTGAAGAGCCATATACGGTTAATAACATGCATGACTAGTTAATAAAATCAATTATTTTCTGTCTGCCACCTGAGAACCATTTCCACTTTCCTATGCACTGCATGTCCCTATTCACTAATCTCAGCCCATATTCCCTCGTGAAGTTCAATTGCCTGCTTCCTTTCCTATTGACAGCTTCTCTGTCCCTTCCCTCTATTTCATCTACTCCATTCCCCATGTGCCCATTGAAATCCCAAGCAATCATAACCTTATACCACTGCTACTGGATGTCACTGGTCATCATTCTTATTCTATCATATACATGCATTTGGCCATTCCATTAATTTAATTTCGTAGACCCAGGTTGCATCCCACATATACTACACCTATTGCTACTCTGTTTCCATTTGACTCTACTCCTATCCACTGTGATTCATTCTTCACCTCACTATTATCTTCCCATCTGTCTTTCCAGACTTCATGCCACTTTATCCCTTTCTTTATCAGAAACCCTACTCCTTTTCCTTCCTTCGCCCACTTTCAGTTCCTGTACCTATCATATCATATCCTACAGGGCCTGTCACTATCCCGACCTCTTCTAATATGTCTCTGTACTAGTACTATAATATCAATCTTTTCAGTTTGAGATACATCTTCTTTTTCAGCTATCTTCCTCTTGAATCCTCTACAACTGGCATATTCTATTTTCATGTTGTTCTTTTCCTCCCTCCTTCCTGTCTTACAACTTCTTGTTTGCCTATCATCCGTTTTAGAATACGAGACATGTATATTAATTCCCCGCCACAAAGCTCGGGGTTCACACCTGTCAATCATCGAAAACATGCGGGCATATCACTGTTAAAGACAGGGGTAGATGTCCCTTTCTTACAAAATGAGTGTCTTTTAGGGAAATTTAAGTGCACAAATAGTAAAGTTAGGTTAATTTAGTGTTCCCTTTCAGACCTAAATTGGCTACAAGAATAAGTTTCCATCTGCTTCTGCAAAGTATTCTTCATTTCCAAAATACTAGTGATATCCCACTTCCCCACACAGACAGTGGCTGGCTAGGAAATGGAATAGCATATTAAAGTTGTCATCTTTATCTATAGTACCACTTTCAAATAATAGAGCCTGGGTGAGGAGAGCTCTTTGGTGCTGAATAATTGCCACACTGGCCTGAGGGCAATTATTCAGCACCAAAGCTCCTCACCCAGGCTCTATTCTAATTCTGACATGGGCATCTTACCTGTTCTTATGAAATTTCAGGGCCAGAATTTTGGCGAGAATCCGAGAATCCATTCTCGTAAAGATTCTCCTAAACTTGTCTTTCTTTAAAAAGAAAACTAATTGACAAAAATCCAAATAGATTCTCGCCAAATTTGGTGAAATTCTGGCCCTGAATTTGTAAGAGAGGCGAGAATCCGAGAATCCATTCTCGTAAAGATTCTCCTAAACTTGTCTTTCTTTAAAAAGAAAACAAATTGACAAAAATCCAAATAGATTCTCGCCAAATTTGGTGAAATTCTGGCCCTGAATTTGTAAGAGAGGCGAGAATCCGAGAATCCATTCTCGTAAAGATTCTCCTAAACTTGTCTTTCTTTAAAAAGAAAACTAATTGACAAAAATCCAAATAGATTCTCGCCAAATTTGGTGAAATTCTGGCCCTGAATTTGTAAGAGAAGAATGTAAAATAATCCACAAAGGAGAACTGAGGTACGAGCCTAGGCCTAACTTGTGTAAACAGTGCCATTACTGACAAGGGCCTGAAATATTGTCTGACTGCAACTGGATGTGTGTTATGCACATGTATGCATTTTGCACAAGAGCATGCAGCACTATTGATGCATCATTGGCCATCCATGTTAGCATGTACATTTGATAGACAGCCAGCACGAGTAAACCACTGTTGTTCCTTCAATAATGCCTGGGCTAGTGCTCCATTTAACCATATGCATGGAGGGAGTCGCGTAAAGACAATGCTTGGGATGAGTTGGTGAATATGTGCATCTCCAATTCCAATAAAACTACAGACAGAACAGACCACCAGCAAAAAAATACACGCATGCCGTAAACAATTCATATTTAATTTGCATTAGACTTGGGCATGAGCTGATCTACCTTTATGTGTGTAGGCCTTTTTCTGTACAATGGCAGACATTGAAAAAAAAAATCAACTGGTAGGTATTGAATCCCATACCACTGTTTATGGCCACCATTATGTGATTTCTATCCTTAGTTTGAACAATTTTGCCCACATCATATTGGAGAGGATCTAACATAAACTATTCTGCAGCCATGTTGACAGAAACTGCTGCAAATGTCAGTATGTACAACAACTTGCAAAATGATAAATTTATGCTCATTTCAGGTGATTTTTACATGAATAAAGCTTACTGTGAAAACAAAAGGCTCACAGGCCTAATGCTCTGCTGGCACTGTTGCTATATTGCACCTGTTCATTTCAAAGCTGCGAAAGTCCTCAACTGGCCTCTGAACATATAAAGCTGATGTGATTTTAGTGGCTTGTTTGACCACCAGATGGCACTTCGCTCCACATGTAATCATAGCTTATTTGTGCAATTCCTGTGGTGGATATTGTTGCATGCACCAAGACAACAACTTAACTTTATGTCCTCTGTGACCTTGGAACAAATTATCAAGGTTAAAAATAGGTCAAATTATAGATGGAGCCAATAGTACCACTGGCAACTTAGACTTTCACCTCCCCCACAATCCCACCAAATTTGGTGAAGATGCTAGAGCATTCACAAGGTTTTCATATTCTGACCCCTACATTGCATAATATTGTTGGAGCCACCAATATCCAAATAAAGCTAGATTTTTATACACCCTATAAGTCCTGAAGGTTATCTTGGGCTAGCTTGAGAACTGTGGACGGTATTGCGGTCACAAGATTTTCACATTTTGACCTGTATATTACATACTACTTTAGATGGTGCCATCAAAATTGATGCGGAGAGATATTTATACACTTCATAAGTCTTAAACATTATATGGGCCAATCTAAAAAAATTTGGGGTGCAGAGCATTCACGATTAGACCCCTATATTCAAGCTGGCCATTTGACCTTGACCGTCAACTCGGATTAAAAAATTTTTATGTTCAAAATATGCACCCCACATCCAGCTTTCCATATATAGTCTGTTTGTTCAAATCAGGTAATAACTTTTCAAGTTACTGAAGAAAAACAATAAACTTGGACAAGTGCCAAACTCCATAATTAATGGGTCACAGTGACCCAAAAGTAGGTCACCAAGTACAGTTTCATGTATTATGTAATCAAGTTCAATTTTGATCTGGAGGCTCAATCCTCTTTGTCATAGATGTCCAAGTCAGCCCCTGCCATTACAAAATCACCTTTTCAACTTTACACGCACAATGACCTCACAAAAATAGGTCAAGGTCACTCATATTAAATAACATTCTAGCATTGGACATTGCCAGTTCAATTTCCATTTATATATTTGTGTTATATACACACAAGCAGTGAAAAGTAAATAAAAATCTGCAGCATTATAGCATAATTATGAATAAAGAAATACACAAAATTTAAATTTTGAGTATCTTCAGAACTATTAGGTACCATTCAACATTAGTATATGGGTTTGTGATATGGCTGGATCTAATGGACCATTAACCAAAATTGTAGCTTTTTACTTAATGCAAATTAGGCAAATACACAGAGTTTCAATCTTAAATATCTTCGCAACAGTAATAGATAGTAATGCCAATTCAATTCCAATACATAGGCTTGTGCTATACACACATCAGGTTAAAAGTGAACGTAGTTGCAGCATTGCATCACTTTAATTTATGCAAAATAAACAAATACACAAGATTCAAATCTAAAATATCTTCAAAACAATCATAAATAAATGTACCTCTCTAATTTTAATTCATAGGTTTGTAAAGGATCAGGAACTGTGCTCAGCTGATGCAGAATGTGTGAAATGAGTGTGTGTGTGTGTTTGTGGGGGGGGGGGGGGATGACAATGTGATACTTCCTTTTGCCTCTTGAATGTCCGGAGTCTTTCTGAAGACAAAATGAGATGTATCCACTCAGATCTTTCTCAACAGCTTGAGGTTGTATTTATGTCTGAAACATTTTTGTCATATCATTCAGGTGTTAAGAATGTTACTTTAACTGGTTTTTACAAAGTTATAAGGTGGGACCATCCGACTGGCTCCCCATGTTTATGATTATTATCTGATATTATAATTTATGAACCCTTCCTAAACATATGGTAGGCCCATGTTGTACTTCAAAGACCTATATTTTTGTTCTTTTTTTATGTCTGTGTGCCAATACAGACATATTGTTTTTCTAGGAATTCTATATTTATGTCTGTGCGCCAACACAGATGTATTTTCTTTCTTTATTTCTTTCTCTTTCTTTCCTTCCTTCCTTCCTTCCTTCCTTTCTTTCTCTTGTCTGACATTTCATTTGAAAAGTATTATACGTAGATATTCCAAACTTGGCACAATTATACTTCTATAGATGAAGTCTCACCTTTTTATCATGAGAGGTCATGCTTTTCAAAATTATGCAAATGAGGGCTAAAAGGTCATTTCAAGGTCAAAGGCCACTTTCGATGGTCGCTTTCTTCTAGCCATAACTTGGTCAATTTTTATCCAATTTGATCATGTTGGGCTAAAATTGTAGCTATTGTAACAATGAACATTTTCAAACTTACATGTCACCCCTAAAGGTCAAAGGTAAATGTATTCGGACCTTTGAAAGTTTCACCCAGTCCTAACTTGGCCAATTTCCATCCAATTATAATCATGTTGGACTTCAATTGTAGGTATTTTAACACTGTATAGTAAACTTGCAATTTACAAGTGATCTGCAAAGGTCAAAGGTCAAGTTCACTTGGACTTTGAAATTTTCATCCTGCCATAAGCTTAATGGAATGTGAAGTACCAAAGGACAAAAGTTGTAGCATTTAATATTTACAACTTTCGAAGGCACACAGACAGATTTGCTCTGAAGCAAATCTTCTTTTCTAGTTCTTTCTTTCTTTCTTTCTTTCTTTCTTTCTTTCTTTCTTTCTTTACTCGTAAATTTGGCATACTTTTCATGTGAAAATTATTAAACATAGAAACTCCAAACTTAGCACAATTATACTTCTATAGATTAAGTCTTGCCTTTTTGTAATGTCATGCTTTAAGAACTAGGCATTCCCAGGAGTATTCCTGTGTGATATCAAAGCAATTGGGTGAGTGGTTTTGGAGAATAAGATTTTTTAACATTTGTCCAACAAAAAGAACAAAAAAAATTATAAAAAATTCAAAAATCACTGGAGCATGACGACTTGAACAAACCTTGTAGACAGCCACCCAAGATGTATTACCACCATCTTTGAAGACAGTCTGGTTGACGGTTTCAGAGAAGAAGTGGAAAATGTGAATTAAATGCCCATCAACTTACATTGTAATCGATAGGAAAAATCAGGAATCCACACTAGCACCACTTAGGGAATAATTTTGTTTGACTCTTTCACAAGAAACATATCCACCAAGTTTCAGCTTAATCTGAGTGATGGCTCTGGAGAAAAAGTCGAAAATAGCAAAAACAAACAAAAAATCTGAAAAAATTGCAGTGCCACCTGGTGAACAAATTAAAAACTAGGAGTCCCTAGGAGTGTCCCTATGTAACATGAAAGCAATTGAGTGAGTGGTTTGGAGAAGATTTTTTAAGGTTTGCCCCCAAAAAAGAACAAAAAATTTCACACAAAATCAAAGTCACTGGAATGTGACCATTTGAACAAACTTGGTAGAGACCCATCCAAGGCACATCCCCACTTAGTTTGAAGTGAATCTAGCTGACGGTTTTTGAGAAGTCGAAAATGTGACTTGTGGACGGGCAATGGATGTCTCTAGTATGATACACTTATGTAGAAAAACGTGACCCATATTCATAAATATCAAACCCAACAATGAGGGTGGGTAAGGGGTTTCCCGTACTGGCGTACTGGGGCTTTTTATTTACCGTACTGGCGTACTGGAAGCCCTCTTATTTTACGACTTTACGTACCTCGTACTATCCAAAATTTTGAAAGATTTTTACTTTCCGTACTACATACTGTAGAAAAATAATTACCTGTACCAGTGTACTGAAACCCCCCTTACCCCCCTTCAACAATGACAGCAAGGAGATTCTTGAGTTACCAAAGCATCAACATTCATCTTCCAATACCAATGTGAAGAAACAAATTTCACTCCTAACTTGTCACAGGTAGTTACCTGCAAAAGGCAACTGGTGGTTTTAAACCGGCGGGTGGACGGACGGGCAGACGACGGACAACAGACCATCACAAAAGCTCAGCTGACTGACAAGTCTGCCGAGAAAAAAAACAAACTATGATATATTTCAAAACTAATACAGATAGACACTTATTCTAATAGACTAATTTCATCCTTTAACTTAAAGTTTAAGTTCCATACATGTACATACGTTTATTAGTATTTTGCCAAGTTAATTGCTTAAATTGAGATAAATTAATGTCGGACCAATGAAGCGTCGGAATATTGAGACGTCCCCGACAGACGACATAGCACTGTGCACACTGTGAAAAGATGCCAGGCGAAGCCATGTGGGGAGGGGGCGGATGATTAGCCCCAAGGGACCTCCCCATGCTCTGTAAGCTAACCGCAAGCTCACAGAGCGTGGAGAGGTCCCTTGGGGCTAGGGGATGATGTGCACTTTAATTCTTTCACACTTACCCCCGCCACTGCTGTAACACAAATACGGGAAACGCCAAATGTTGCCCAGTCCAACCGCTGCACCAATGCACGCCAAGACGAATTCCAGTTTCCTGTTCCATTCTTGTCTTTTGACAGATGCTCCGAGTTCCACCCTGTCCAAAGGCTCGCGAAGTGATGCTGTCGCCGCGGTTACATATTCTCCATGATTGTCGGGGAAAGAAGATGGACTGGTGGTCAAAGCCGTCCTTTCCAACTCATCCATCTCTTTTGACACCATGGTCCTGCTTTCCCCCTCAGACCACACGTATACGCTAACTGTCGTGAACCAGCGTCAATCACTCATATGCAGGACCGTGTCACTCAGTCATTCAGGTTGTTTCATTCATTCATTCACGGTGTTATACTTGAAGGGTGGATCGTTCCATGCGTACAATGTGCGCGACTCATTCGCTAGATTTACTTCCGGGGTCATCGCTTTCATATAAAATTGCCGACGTGTTGTGATTGGCTGTCACTGATCAGCGCTCTTTCTGGACAGCTGTGAACCATGCCCATGGAGCAGGAAATAATTGAACAATATTGTATCTGGATAAAGTCGCTATGTGTGGCGACTTCAATATTATTAATTTACTTAAAATACACGCACGAGAGAAATTTCAAGAAATTTTCGATACCATAATGTCACACAGTTTTTTTCTCCAAAATATCTGTTCCAACCAGATTTTAAAATCCTAGTGGAACTTTACTAGATAACATATTTTGTAAAATTAGCGACGTTTCTCTCAAGTCAACATCTGGAATTATGGTAAAGATACATGTATTCTCATATCAGGCATCAACCATATTTTGTTTGTTTTGATGCCCATCTCCTAAACTAATTACAGAATTCCACGCACGAGGACCTTAAAGATGCCAATATTGATAACAGAATGAATAAAGACCCATACGCAAACCCGGAAGAAACCTTTAACATTTTTCACAACATTATAAGAGAAGGAAAAGAAAAACACATTCCCTGCACAAATGTAAGGTTCCGTAAACATAGGAAAGGAAACTGGTTAACAATGGGCATTTTACTGTCTATCAATTTTCAGAGATAAACTGTATAAAAGATTAAAATGTACAGGTCTACTCAAGATACTTCCCCCTTACATCCTTCCCTGAAGAGGAATCTATCAACTTACAATAATAACCTGAAAAAGACAGTTGCTAGGGCAAAAAAGGACTACTATGAATCATGCTTTAGACGATATGAAAATGATATTTAAAAAAAAACATGGGTCACAATCAATGAAGTACTATCAAAAAAAAAAAAAGGAAGAAGAAGAAGAAGAAGAAGAAGAAGAAGAAGAAGAAGAAGAAGAAGAAGAAGAAGAAGAAGAAGAAGAAGAAGAAATTTCCAGAATATTTTGCCGATAACGGACAGCAAATCAAAGCTAAAATAGTTGTTGCCAATAAATTCAATAACTTTTTCACAAATATAGGCCCAAATTTAGCAAATCAAATAAATTTATTGTGAGCAAATAGTTACGAAAAATATTTTAACAAAAATTATACTCAAAATTTTTTTTGAACAGCACTGATGCTTACAGCATCAGCACTATCATCGACAACTTAAAGTCAAGTTATTAGCTAAAGTTAAGGTATGGATGGTATTTCGACGGAGCTACTGAAAGCTATAAAAGACCGGTAACAAAACCCCTTTCCACAATTATTAAACAAACCCTAAGAACTGGCATATTCCCAGCCAAACTGAAAATTGCGAAGGTTACTCCCATTTATAAAAAGGATGGTGAAAATCTCTTCATCAATTTACAACCCATATTAATACTACCAGCTTTTCCCAGAGTGTTTGAAAAAGTAATATTCAATCCACTATATGATTATTTCGACTCCTGTAAATTATTTTATAATAGCCAGTATGGAATTCGTAAAATTAATTCAACTGAGCTTGCTAATATCGAACTTGTTGACAAGATAACACAGGATATGGATGAAGGTAACCTCCCAATGTCTATTTTTTTAGACTTTTCAAGGGCATTTGATGCACTCAACCACACAATTTGACTGGATAAATTAAAATATCACAGCGTAAATGGCACAACACGGACTCTTTTTGAAAATTAACTAATAAATGGACAACAATGTGTTTAATATGATGACGTTGAATCAAATCTATTACTCATCAAGACTTGAGTACTGCAGGGCTCGACACTGGGTCCTCTGCTGTTTCTCATTTATATCCACGATATTGCTCAAGTTAGCAAAATATTTGAACTAATTATGCATGCAGATGACTCAACACTTTCTTCTAGTCAAAATATCTATAGTAATAATACCCGTAGTATAGATATTGACCATAACAATAATTTTGAACTCAACGAAATGTTTACCTGGTTAGATACAAATTATCACTTAGGGAGACGGAATTTATGATTTTCCATCAACCTCAAAGGAAATTTAGAATCCCGGAGATGAAATAGCTTATGTAAACAGTTCTAACTTTGTAGGAATTGTACTAGATACACACCTAAATTGGAATTCTCACATCGAAAAAATAATGAGTAAGATATCAAGATTTTTAGGGATTCTGAATAAGCTAAAACGGATACTACCAACTTACTCTAAATTGAAAATTTATAATTTCATTTTACTTTCCTACATAAATTATGGAACTCTGACATGGGGTTTTAAGTGTCAAGTGTCTTAGGCTAAAAACAATACAAAAAAGCTATAAGAATCATAACTTGTAAATATAATGCGGACACAAAGCCATTATTTAAAAAAAAAAATGGGTCTTCCAAAAGTTGGAGATATTTTCATAATTGCTAAAATCAAATTCTACTTCAAATATTTAAATGAAATACTTGCTGGTAACTTTTAAAATTTGCCTTTGCTATCAAATGTGAATATTCATCCCCATAATACCAGACATTCTGGAAATTTATTCATGCATCGTTACTTCACAGCCTTGAAGCAATGTCTTAGGTTTTATTTACCAAAAACAATAAACGCACTGTCATCAATATTCATGATTATTTCATACCCACAGCCTCAAGGATTAGTCAGGTATACTAAAATATGTGTATTAATAATTAGCCAGAATCTTGTGACATCCAACACTGTTATATTTGTGAAAACTAGATCTTATGGACCTACTTTATCAGCTGTTCTACGTCAGAATGTTATAACTACATTTATGTTCATTTAATTGTAAGTAAGACATGAAAAAGATAGTTAACACCGATGTACATGTACTAAGCCATTCATTTGTATCACTATAGTTACTTTGTTAGGTTGGTCCTCATGATAGCGACATTCCATTGTCTTAATGAGGGTGTCCCGACCATCATACATTCATGTAATACATATTTGTGAAACGATTCATGTACTATTTTTGTATGTATATTGGTCAATACAATTATCCTGAGTCCTGAGTCGTCGTCGTCATCGTCGTCATCGTCATCATCATCATCATCATCATCATCATCATCATCATCATCATCATCATCATCATCATCATCATCATCATCATCATCATCATCATCATCAGCAGCAGCAGCAGCAGCAGCAGCAGCAGCAGCAGCAGCAGCAGCAGCAGCAGCAGCAGCACAGTTAGTAATAGTGATGTTAAATGTGCATAGATATTGATGTTCAAGATGTTAACACAAAATTATTCTACGTCGGACATCGGTAAAATCTATATTTGTTTATTTATTTATTTATTTGAGGGGGTACTGGGTGAAACGCAGAGTAGTCTGCGCATTTGAGTCCAGATACAAGGATGCATATATATCCGGACTCAAATGCGCAGACTTCTCTGCCTTTTACCCTGTACCCCCTGAAATAAACAATTAAATAAAAGTACTCACTTGCGGATTTTGGTTGTGCGCAATTCACAATCATTTCCGTTTCCCGTTAATTTTGGCAGAGGGAGGGAGGGAGGCAGGCAGGCAGGGAGGTTCAAAACTATATTTTTGTCTCTCCGGTATTTCTTTGCGCGCTGCACCTACGCATGGTGGCGCTGGCTTTCCAACTTGACGTGGTTTCTCTGTAGATCGCTCGTTTGGGATTTAAACTTACATATTTAAGCCTACACAGTACTTAATAAATATATAATGATTTGCATGTTGATTTTGTTGGAAATATCCCAAAAATATGTAGTTTTCATCCTTTGGTATCGATGTCCTATGTACATAATAAATAAATAAGTAAATAAATAAATTTGTAATTCAGTACAAATGGAATTTACTTGGTAGAACAACAACACAAAATAAATTTTATATGTTAATGAACTTTATTGACACAAACCACATGCATAAATGGGTATAGTCTCAGCTCTAGGCAATGAAACGACAAACAATATACAACAAACAGGAATACCAATCATTGTGTATGTACAAAAAGAAAGAAAGGGGTAGAGAGAAAAAATCTATACCTTACGTTCTAATCCACAGGTAGGTACATCCAATCATGTTTCTAGCATCCTAGTATGCTGTGTCTTATGTAAAAAACCGTGTTGACAAATTTTAAGATAGCTTTACATACTTTTTAATCTCCCAAAGTCATAATATACAACTTACACGAATTTCCCCTTGTCCTCTAACAGTGGAAATTCAGGGTCTACATTTGTTATGTCGGTATATAGCTCGTGCCTTATGGGCGTATAATTATCACAACATAGAACTAGATGCTTTTCATCCTCTGTTTGATGAAACTTCGTCTTTTTTGTTCGGGGAATTTTGCCTCAAGATAAGATGCTTTTTTGAATGAAGATTTGAATAGTCAGTATGAACGAAGTTCATGTCTCTCACCATTGTTAAGGCCATTAGCTTGTGCAAACCACTGATTTTCGTAGGTCGTTTGTAACCTACTCATGAGGTGTTGTACATCAATGTGACCAACCGGGTTATGCCAGGTCTCTTGCATACCCACAAAGTTTAAAATTTGGTTGGTATATTTAGCCCAACAATTAATGCCATCTCTTTGAAATTTTACAGTAGACATTTATACACCATTGACTTTGGTTGGCGATTTTGTAGACGAACCCAGTATTTAATAGAATCACACACATTCCTGATGAACAGGGGAAAGCTCCCAAGTTCTGCTCTAACTGCAGTCATTGGTGGCCTTCCTAAATGGACGCCAAGAAAATATTTGCAAAATTTGGTATGGGTAGTTTCAATATTTGTTTGTTTGTTTGTTTTTTACACAAATGATAGATATTATTTACGTTGAGACCAGAGCGCTGAAATGGACTCCAAACTTCACTGCCATGGAGAAAATAGGCAATATGAGCAGTTGAATAACTTTTGTGATGACTTGATATTATTTTTATTGGGTATTGCCCAAGTTGAAATAAAGCTTTGTTAGCTTGATCTTTTTGTTTATTAATAGCTGCATTGAATAAATCGCAGGCGCAAAATTCAGTACCTAAATAACAGTAATTTTAGTGACTTCTACTTTGTCATTTCTGTAATAATAAGGGGTGGTCTTTAGTATTCTATCGCCTTTATTGAAAACAAAATTGTTTGTTTTTGACATGTTGACATTAAGTTTCCACTTATCACAACAAACATGTAGTTTTGACCGAGAGCGCCGGGTCATCTGCGTGCATGCATGAGGACTGAGAACACAACCCTGTTTTACACCTATATTGGACGAAAAAGCATCAGTGTATGCAAGATCAATCTTTATACAATATTGTACATCTTCATACATAGCAGATATAATAGAAAAGAAGTTTCCAGAGACACCATTTAACAGTAGTTTATACAGCAGGGCTTGGCACCACACAGAGTCAAAGGCGCATTTGAAGTCCACAAAGCAGACATGAAGACATTTTTTTTAGAACCAATGTGCAAGTATTTATCAATAAGGGTTTTGAGGGTTAATATGTGGTCAGTTGTTCCGCTTCCCCTTTTTGAGCCTATTTGTTGTTGAGGGACTATGTAGTTGGCCTCAAAATGATTGTATAATCTCGAGTTTAATACTGTACAGAATAGTTTACATAAATGATTGAGAGGGCAGCGCCTCTATAGTTATCATGTTTATTAGGGTCCCCCTTTTTGTGTACTGAGGTTATAATATTCTCTCGCCAACAGTTTGGGAACGTCCCACTGGACAATATCCTGTTGAAAACTCAGGTGAGAAAGGGTGCCGATACTTCAAATCCACTTTTGAACATTTCATTTACAACACTGTCAATTCCAGGTGATTTATTTCTTTTCAGCTCTTTATTGCCTTTTCTACTTCTCTAAGGGTTGAATCTAAAGTTTAGATGATTAAATATTTTGTCCCTATTGTATTTAATATATAGTTATCTATTCACATGTCACCCATGACATTTATATTATTAAACAGCTTCTTAAAGTGTTCGACCCAGACAGAGGTGTCAATTGGATTACTCTTGTCTGAATTTGCGATACTGGTCAACTGGTCATATGGTTCCCAAAATACAGAGGGCTTGCGCCCTTCTAAGTTCTCCAACTGTTTTGTCAAGTTTGCCTGATAAGAGCGCTTTTTTTAAAATTTAGAAGTTGTTTATATTGTTTCCGTTTGCACATGAATTGTTCTTGCGGTCTCGTATCAAAAGGTTTCAAATGCAGTGATACGGATAGGTTCTTACTGTCTTTCATTAGGTCCCTGCAGTCACTATCATACCAGTTCTTTTTCCTTTTGTTTGTCTTTTTCTTTCTTCTTGTTTTGATTCCTGTCGGAGCTTTAGTGATATTGGCCATTCTTGAAGCTCGTATCAACAGGTGGCTGACCTCAGGTATCAATTTTGTATTTGTGTATTTTACATCTTCCATTTGCTGTAATATGTACCTCAAATTTCTCTGAATTTCTTCTGTCATGAATGCATATCAGTGTTTTATATCATCACCTTTCCATTTAAATTTCATACCCCGTCTGGTTGGTACTTCATTTGTACTAGTGGAGTACTGACCAGTAATAATGCAGGTTGACAACAAACAGTGTAAAGCGTGGGCAGTTGGTTCTTGCACACAGAAGTAGTTGGCTCTATTCAGCAGGTTTTGGTCAGCATTCATATAATGAATAGTGCTGGGTGCACCTGTGTGGCTATAACAAGTTTTACTACCTGGGCTATCACCTAAAAATCTACGGTTTAGAATACGGAAGCCAGACGACTTACACAAGTCTACTAACTCTTGTCCATGTGTGCTTGTATTTGTCTGATCCATGTTTTTCCTTTGCCATGGAGTGTCTTCAACATAGAATACTGGTATGGGCATATTTAAATTTTCCATTGTGTCATTAGATACAAAATCTGGCTCCTGACCAGTGCGTGCACTGAAATCTCCACAGATAACGCACTGTCCTTGAAGAGAAAAAGTGGCAATGTCACGCTCCAATAGTTAAAAACATTTTCTCTTTTTTGCGAAAAAGTTGACCCCTGGGGGCTCACATACACATAGGCCTGATAAATATCCTCTGGCAGGTTAAAGGAAGTATTGCTTAGTTTTAACCACATAATTTCAGAGCAGGCTATGGGCATAATTTTTACACCTGGTTTAATGGTGTCTTTGATGCAAACAGCAATCCCACCAAAATGTTTCTTCGCATTCTGAGTTTTCGGCCGCACATTTGTTAGAGTGGTACCAAGGAGATTTTATATGTTTTATTGCATCCGGCAGCATTTTTGAAGTCCTGATACATCTTGTATGTGTATTTGAATGTAACAATTTAAATTACAATTCAAACCCAGACCAATGAAAATCTTTTGTTTTTTATCATTATTAATTGGGCCATGGTAGTTATGTTGCAGTTTTCCCGCACTATATCACTAGATATCGATACAATTCTGTAGGAGGGTTTCTTTTTTTCTCTCTCTTAAAGTTAAACTCATTACATCATGTAATAAAGCTAAGATTTTCTTAGTGGAGAAATCACCATGTCAGTATGCCGTACTCTTTCAATGTCTGGTTCACTTCATGAACTATAAACTGAGAAAAATCACCTCATCTCCCATGTTTGTTATCTTGTACAAACATTCAATCTATAAATGTGCAACACAGTCAATGTTTACTTGCAATGCCATGTATTGTCTCACAACTTGAATATTACATATAGCTGCGATGCTCACAAATCCAGAAGAAAGACTTTGATGGAGAACCATTAAAATCCTACGCATAAGTGGCTTCATATTGTCCAATTTGCTTAAGGTAATAGGGAGATAATAATAATAATAATAATAATAATAATAATAATAATAATAATAATAATAATAATTATAATAATAATAATAATAATAATAATAATAATAATAATAATAATAATAATAATGAAGATGATGATGATAATAATAATAATTATAATAAATTTTTGCATAATAATAATAATATCATTGTTATTAGTAATAGTAGTAGTAGTAGAAATAATAATGATAATAAATGATGATAATAATAATAATAATAATAATAATAATAATAATAATAATAATAATAATAAAAAGAACAGCAATAATTCATTTTTTACATATAAAAATAAGTTTATTATTGTTATTATTATTATTATTATTATTATTATTGTCATCATCATCATCATTATTATTATCATTATTATTCTCCCCCTTTAAACAAGCAAGTGGACAATTGTGTATGCAAAAGTTGATTGAAATCTGACCTAATAAAGGCATCAAATTATATTTAAAACGTGTTTATTTCAATTTTGCTGAAAACTCAATGTTGGTAAGCAGACATGTGCCAATAAAGCGCACACAACTACGACACCCAGAAAACAAGCCGCAAAAGAGATTTTAAGAGAAAGAGAAAAAAACAGGCGTGTTTTTGTATGTAAGCATCTTGGGGTTTTTTTTGTTTGTTTGTGTTTTGTATTTTGCTTGCGTTTTTTTCCGAAGTTTTTGGCGGGAAAATTACACAGGGACTTTTTAAAAAGAGTATACCCTTATTTCCACATTTTTGAATGCTGGGGTGAGAGGAATTTTTAAATTTTGACCTTGACCTTTGACCTGGGTGACTGACCCCATCACGGGGGTCAACATGCATGCAGATCAAATGGCAATTCCTGGCTTTGTTGGTTTGGTATAATTAAGAATTGAACACATCGTGGTCAGTGTCATCTTAGCAGATTATGCCTGTCAAAAAATCTCTGGACGTCCGAAGTAGATGAAAAAATTTCAGACCTGAAAACGTTTAGGCTGTGATGCTATAACGAATTGGAATGGACCTACCTGTATATCTCTGCACCCTGCAAATTTTCCAACCAAAGTCTTGCCTTAATCGTGATAACACGTGTATCTGTATCAATATGTTTATACACGGTATTCATTCATCAGCCTTTCCATCCTATTTAAAATGTTGTAATATCACATTACAATATTCATATGGTTTCACATATCCATCTGTTTCATACGCCTGTATTTTGTCTCTTTATCATCTGTTGTTTAACTGGTGTATCAACTTTTACTATATGGTCGCTGAATAGAGCTTCATGTTTTAGCTAATGTTTTCATGTTTGTAAAACCAAAGTAAAATAAACTTTGTCACATTTTATCTTTGCAAATTGTAGGGTTTTTAAGCAGCAAGTACACAGTATATGCACACCCAAGCGCCAACATCCATGATGTACAATATTGCGTTAACATCTTGAATATCAATATCTATACATTAACACTAGACCCGCCGTTGCGACCACATTCAACGCTCAAGATCACAACATGGGACCGTATCAAAATGAGTATCGAGCCATTCGAGTTAGACTGCATGGAGTGTTTAAGTCTCTGCATACGGTTTATGAAAGAAAGTAGGTTTAAATTCTGTGCAGAGGGTTTTTTTTTTTGTCTACAGCCACTACGGAATACCTAAATACCCTAATAGCAGGAAAAAATGGGGTGATCAGTGCAATTCATAGTGCAAATGTCCCACTTGGCAGAAGTCTTTCCATGGGCAAAATACAAAAAACAAAAAACAAAAAAAACAAAAAAAAACAAAAAAAACAAAAAAAACTAACAAACAAAAACAAAAACAAAAACAAAAACAAAAACAAAAACAAAAAAACTTTCCAAAGATACACTCTGTCTTTATGCTGAAAGTCATCTCATTGGCATAAATTATGCAAATTAACACCTGAATGAAAGGACGGCCTAAATTTGCAACCAATTACCAAACAATATATGTGTGAAAAGTTGCATCCCAGGAGTTCCATGTCATCATGTAGGTTCTATATGAGTAAAGGGCAGATTTTTTTGGCCTTGCACTATGAACAATTTTTTATCACAGATGCAATTCCAGAACTGGGACCCCCGGCCCCAAATAAGCACAACTTGTTGTATAATCATGTTTCTAGCTTATACATGTCTGAAGTAGTGCACTCTGAGCAGCAAAATTAACATTAGATTCTGGCTACTTTTTCATTTGTCGTTAAAGAAACAAAGTATATTATTATTGGTGGTGTACGATACCCGAAGAAACAAAAATTTACAGTGGCCATCTTTGTTTTACGGATCAACACAACAATTCACACATTCACTTCTGTATCAAAGCTAATAATGTATGTACTACTTTCTTTCAGGTGCTAACTAGTATAATCTATGCTAATTAGAGGACTGTGAGTACTATCAATGACATTCTATCACCAATGCAATGCCAGAGCTGAGTCGCCCACTACCAAAAGTAGTAGGAATTGTTGCATAATACACGTTCCTAGCTCATAGATGTCTAAAGTGGTGCACTGTGCCTGAGGAAAAAGAAATATCCAGCGGTCATCTTGGTTTGATGGTCAAAAAAAGGCCTCCAATTGTCAAAATACCCCCCAAAATGGATCACTGACCCTCAAATTACCCAGTTGCGACTACGTACACGTTTCCTTCTGTTCTCTTGCCAACAATTTATGTACTTCTTTCCTTCAGGTGCTAATTAGCATAATAAATGCTAATTAGATGAGTCTGCGCATAGAGACAAAGTGTCTCTGGATTTTTCTTTTCATTTTGCCACAAGGAACGCCTGTGCCAAGTGGGACCTTTGCACTCTAAAATGCAGTGTAACCTCTCTTAGCAAGTATACTATGAAATCAGTTTGAAATTTCCTGTAGGCTAGTTAAAATATTTGCAGGTTTGGCTTGCCATATCCACGTTACAAATATAATTTAGTTCAGTTGTCGTATTATTGTGACAAAAATATCAATTTCATTATCCCGGATTTAAAGAGCCCAAAATACTCTGTGGAAATGCAATAGCAGACATTTAACAACTTGGACAGAGAGGCTGCAGTGGGATTAAGATGAGGTTCGGAGAAAATCCTCTGAAATGCTGACCTGTTGTGTCAAGCTGAAATACCCAACATTGGTTATAATGATATTGTTAAGGACGACATAGCATTACGAGATTTGTTACAGGCTTTACTAACCTATGGTGTTGGATTTGTCAAAGATGCCTCGCAAAATTTGGAGGGAACACAGGCTATTGCAGAGAGAGTATCCTTCATTCAGCATACTATGTTTGGAGAAATGTGGAACTTTACAGCTGAGGCAAAGTTAGGAGATACAGCCTACACCCATCAAGCTTTCGGTGCACATATTGACACCACTTATTTTAGTCTGCCAGCGGGAATACAGGTATTTCATTGTACTGCTCACAAAAATGGGACTGGTGGGAAGACTCTCCTTGTGGATGGCTTCCATGCAGCAGGAGATTTGCAGAAAGATGATCCAGAAGCTTTTGGTATTTTCACAGCCATAGGACTCCCAGCAAGATATAAAGAAATCGTTGGTCCTGGAACAGATGTTCGATCCTTGGAAACCATCTTGAAAGTCCACCCAGTTTCAGAGGATCTTGAATGGATACGATACTATCACCTTGATAGGGGATTTGTTAATACAGTGCCACCCAACCAGGTGGCACAATTTTATAAGGCATCCCTCAGTGCAAAGATAGAAGACTCGTCTCGGGAGTTTTGGATCAAGTTAATGCCACGGACAGTCTGTTAACAGACAACTGGCGAGTTTTACACAATCGGCCAGCATTCACAGAGCACAGGGAAGTGTGTGGCTGTTATTTGCCACGGGACGACTGGCTGGGCAGAGCAAGAATGCCTGGCATACTCTGAAGATCCAAAACACAATTACTGATTATTAGAGTAATGTAACACAGTGTACAATGTGTCGGCAAGAATGTCTCCAGTGAGCTAAGGGTACAGCTGGTCTTAAGAGTTTTTGGCCGTGTACATTGCTGGTCTTGAAGAATAGTAAAATTTATAAACAGATCATTAACATATCTAATACCATTTATATAAGTATGCATGTACATATACATAAAAACACACGTACATACACATATTCAAATACATATTCATATATATGAAAGCAACGCTTATGCCTGTTTTAATTTGTCACATACCGACTCAGAGCTTGCTACTTTTTCAAACCACATATTTTACAGTAGGATTGTGAATATGCAAGGGCAGTTCTCTGTTTTGCACATTATAATACTCTTTAAGGTCCTCTAGTATAGAAATAATTGTATTGCTTTTAATCATGACTGTAGCATGGGGCAAGATATTACATAGTCTTTACTTCTCGCAGGCTATATTGTGTGTTCTTTTGTTGTGTATATGTTGTTCGTCATAAATGAAATGTGCCCATCTGAGTTTCTATTTCTTTTGTGTTTATGTGTTTTATTTCTCGATGTACTGTTGGCAGTAAACTTCGCTTCTTTTCTCACCAAAGCTCTGAGATACATCCCTGTGGCATGAAGGTCACGGTTATTGCTTCCCAAGTACATAGCCCTCATGGCATATGTCGAATGACTTTTGCGTAACGAATCCAAAGTTACCAACATCAATGTCATTGTACTTGATAACCTTCAGTTGAAACAATCCAATAGTAGAGGTAAGGAAGTCTGTCTGCAAAACTGACCGATTTCACAACAGATGAAGACAGCACAATGTAGTAAGTATTTTATACAGCCTGGCTGTACTTTGAGCGGAAACCTGATGCGTAGCAAGCTATTGACCATGCAACTTCTGTGTTTGATCATTAGATACCTTTGCCCACTTTTCATATAAAGACGCAATCAGCTTTCGAAAACCTCTGGGTGGACCTACCCTGTATTTTTCGTTGATTTGCCACATGCTATTTGTAAACCTGCATCCTCTGATTGGCCAGTCTTTACCAACAGAGAGTGGTTTGTTCTGCACCTAATTCCCATGTGCTGGTGGCTTCATCTGTTGAGGAAACAACAATTCAACAATTTTAAAACAAATTACTGTTCCAACCATTCAAAGCAATCCATATTTCTTGCAATTGGAATCCTGTTTCTTTCTAAAATTAACATTTATCAAGGATACACTTGAAATTAATGGTCAAATGGGAGCTTGTGTTTGGATTCAGTTCGTGTCAGTCAGTGCAGAGTAGGGTGGATACCCCTGCTCAGGCAAACTCTTTAACAACTACCAATAAATAATTAATTTATAAATAATGTATGTTAGGAGCAAACACGACCATATGTATACGCATGAAAAAATGCCTATTCCAGTTTTAGTTCTTTCAATCCTGGACTAATGGAAAACCTTGGTGAGGCACTTTTCCATTTCATTTTATTTACATATCTCCATAAAAAAAAGTTTTCCATTTCCTATTCTGCCTTGTTCACCAACCACTGGAGTCTGGATCCGGAAAAATGCTCAACCGACGCCACGCAGTCTTCTAAGGTAAAATTTTATTTGTAATCCGGTTCTTGTCAGTCCGTGTATTTCCATTCTGAGATACGTCCCTGTGACATGAAGATCACGGTTATTGCTTCCCAAGTACTGGGTCCTCGTGACGTATCGAATGACTTGATAGATACAATAACATGTTGGCTCCAATGCCACAGTGCATCTGAATATAGTTTGGGTATTCTATTATATATTCTGTCTTACTAGGTGCGTAATTTCATTGTTGCTGACCATGCATAGTTTTGCAAGCCACCATTCTTTCTCAAACCGGAAGTATAGGCTTGCACTACTTGCCAGCCGCTATATTAGAAATGTCTTCTGCACTGCAAAGGTTTTGGCACAAACATTTAGTCATGACCTTATCATGTTTGAAAGCATTGTGGAGATCTTCTGCCAACTTCACAGCAACATTTGAACTTCGAAAGGTGAAATTCTGTGTACAAAGAAACTTTTCCAATGATAGAATGGGATCCCTACTCGACACGTCATATGTATACACAAAAGGCTACAGCAATCTCGCTTTTGATTCGAATTAACAGTCGAAACTAGAGGTTTCTGTTAATCCCCGCATAAATACAACATCATGTGGTCTGGAATTGGCCACTATTTTCTGATGCACATAAAAGACTGCTGTTTTCCAGTATCGTATCGGCTTCATCTGCAGTTGCATTGACCAAACAACATACACATTCTACATTTGCTAAAATATGATAAATTCATAGGCCTTGAGAAGCACTTTCAACGTAAATACAACCATATTTTGCGGAATTTGGTTGCCATATTTTCAATGAGCGGAGCACCACCGACCAAAAGTATGCTGATATAGCGCATTACTTTTTATTTATTTATTTTTTATTTTTATTTTATTTATTTTTTGGGGGGAGGGGGGGGGCTTGAAAAATGAAATCTAAGAATCTGAAGTATGCTGGTGACACTATATCTAGCTATTATATTATTATGGCTGTTTACCTCATTGCTATCTCACTGTTTTATTCCTGTGGATCTTGCTAATTAAGGTTACGCTTCTACCGTTGATCAAAAACTGAGCCTAATATGTCGCTGAGTTGGCCTAATTTGCCACGGTAAACCAGTGTTGATTTTGAGCAATACATAACACTAGTCTTCTATTTGCCTTTTTTATGCCATTTGTCAATGCTCATACACCAAAGATGCAAAATTAATAATGTATTTTCACAACACATTCACGTTAAGTGGTTTGCTTGTTTGGACAGCAACCATAAGGTAGCTCGTTGAGAAATCAAAACACACACACACACACACACACACACACACACACACACACACACACACACACACACATACACACACACACGTGTCCGTTAGCGTCGAACCCAATGGATTGTGACTCTAGACAAATCACAAGGTGAGTAGATGCATGGAATTATTATTCTTCTTTCATTATGAGGATATGCATTTATAAGCAAAACTTCACGTATTTAGCTAATTCATCATTTGCCACGTTCATAATTATTCATTATTATGCGGGTTGTCTTTGCTGAATATTTAGCTTAGATAAGGAGCCGCTACTCAGAGAGACATGTACGGGTATAGGCTCCGAAACATGTTCTGAGAAGTTACCGGCTGAAGACCCTTTAATTTATTTGGGCTAGCTTATGGAGCGTAAAGAGTCCGGACTGCGGAAAAGGGTAATGACTACTACAAAGTGGTTCTGGACAAAAAAGACACAAATAGAATAGATGTATTATTGCAGACATCATGTGACCAAAGTTGCATAAAAACCGTTTTCGTCCGGTTGCACTTTAAGGTTTCTATATGGCAAACCGGTGAAAAATTTAGGGTGTTAACTCAGAAATATCTTTCCACTTTAGATAGCACATAGAAGTGGCAATACAAGTTTCAGTGCAAAAGGCACGCGACCAATATGTGAAGCACCTTCTGTAATTTGTTCTCTGAATGGACAACTAGTAGTAAACTGACTGTCAAAAACTTTGCACCTAAAGATAAGTATATATTGATATGCGGGTAATATGAGCACTTGGGTGCCCATTAGCCTCTGTATAAACTAATGGCAGGTATCAGCTATACTCATATTACTCTCTCTGTGGGGGTAGTATGAGCACTTTTGTGTCAATACTTTATTAGATTTTTGTATTTCATTTCACCTGCAGTAAAATTCTCGAGAAAATTTAATGAAAGGCAAGATATGAAGTTGTTGGTTTCTCCATACGAGTGCTTTGAGTAAAAACTTGTGTACTTTTATTAAATCTCACTTAAAATAGCAGGAACTCATATTACCTAATGGCTATGCTCATATTACCGTTACTTGAAAATGTGGTGGAAATATGGGCATGTTTATAATTTTCGCTTTTTTATAAAAATGTAGAATATATCTAACCGTCGGCCCAAATTCTTTAAGTATTTACTACTAAAGGAATTTAAAGGCTGGTTATTTGTATCTGTATAGATGCACGTTTTGCTTTGCAAGAGAAATTCCTTACGGGAACCATATTATCCCAAGTTACCCTAAGCCTTTGATTTTTGCAAAATACATCGTTTGTCTCCAACATAATTTGGGACAGTTGCATGGCAACCATGTTGGCCAGCTTATTTGATAAGTTGTCCACATATTGTAATGTTCATGTCGCCACATGAATTCAGCAAATTTTAATTAAGACACATTTATGAGCATATTTTGAAAGTTTGTGGGTGAGAAACTTTTGACACAGGGAAGATACAAATAGCCTTCAGATTATGCATTGCCCAAAATTATCTCAAGGTCAGGTGACATGACCGGCATCTTGGATTTTTGCTTCTTTTTCAGCACATCTTAGCATCATTCGAGTGTAAAATGCTTTTAATTAATCCAAAACATACCTGGGATGTCCAGACATGCAGCAGATATGTGAATTGATACTTTAAATCTCCAAATTAATGCTATGATGGGGAAGTGTACAGTCAAAGACGTTGTTCTGTGCAAACCCACGGTTCTTTCATGCAACACAACATACAAAGTGATCTAGGAAGGGCAGTCAGCATATGCGCGAACTCCGACTGCAGCGGTAGTTTGCATGAGTCCGGTATATGCGGACACTGACTGGAAAGTGTTAAAGGATCAGCTAGGATTGCCTTGGGTAAGTTTCGAACAATTTCTTCAAGATTACTGAGGATCGTTTTGGATCATTCCTGCTTTATTCATATAGGACATTCGATGACTCATGCACTGGATATATGGTTTTAAAGCTGCATGTTGTGTGGTGTATACTCAAACACATTCATACCGATTCCTTTACATTTACAACAAATGTACATATAATATATCAATTCTTCCCTTGATTGCTGCTACCTACAACATTACCTGTAGTCAAAGTCATAGCTATATGCATGGATATGCGCTAGCTTCTATTTGCAGTTCAGAAAGTTGTAGTGAAATACTTACTATAGGTTGGTAAAATTTCATCAAAACTGTGAGAGGACGATCCTCAGGTTTCCCCATCAGTTCTTTGGGCAATACTCTCATGTCAATTTGCCTTGTTTTACCAGGGTAGACTACCTTATATCACTAGATTGGGAACATTTGGAAACTCAGCATACAAGGTGCATGGTTCTAACTGCCATTATAGCTGCCAGTGCTTACCATCAAAACTGAGACTTCCTTTTGAGAGTATTGTGGGCTACAAAAGTCATATGGATCGCTTAGGATCGGTTAAAAAAATTGTAGTCTTTTTGGATCGCTTAGGATCTCCTCACAAATTGTCAAAGTCCTAATGGATCACTAAGGATCGCTTCCAAAAATTTATAAGTTGTATGGATCGCTAAGATCAGTACAGATCGCTTAAGATCGCTTCTAAAAATTCCAAACTCCTGTGGATCACTTAGGATTGCGCTAGGCTCGCTTCATTAAAATGAGCTTAGCAGTGAATTCCTAAGGATAGCTTTGGATAAGTGGTTGCGCTTTGCTAAATCGTGATTGGATCATGATTGCATCGTAATCGGTTCAGGATTTTAGTAAGGGACAGGAAGGTCTAGTTTTGACCAACTATGCATTCTATATTGTTAATGTGCATATGCTGGAAAGATGTGCATGTGAATGCATTTAATCGCACATAAGCCTAAAAGATGATTCAAAATTAAGTAAACCAATCGGAACAAGATTGTCACTTGCGATTTGAGTTAGGTCTAAGTACAAAATTAGCTGACCTGAATTGAAAACAAACTTTGGTGGTCTTACCTGATACTGCGTGTTGGCATTTAGATGCCATTACGTGCTCCAAAGAAAGAAATGCCAAATATTTCAGTAAATTCATTAGGGTTAAACTACTAAATCTCTGTAAAGGACTACATGCGACTATCAAGGATGCTTACAAACTTGAGATGTGTGCGTGTGTTCTAAAAGACATGGATAGTTACCAGTCTGTAAAGTCGAGTCGAGGATCAGCAACAGGCTCAGAATGAGACCGAGCGGTATAGCTTACAGAACAATCTGAGGGTGTGGACATAACAAGCTAAGAGTCCGAGCAAAAATACAGACCAACTTGTGATAAAACATGCCAAGAAAGCTGGTGTGTATCTCCATCTTTTTGACATCTACAGATCTCATTGCGATGGTGAAGAGGATCGTGTGAAGCCTGGCCAAATCATCGACAAATTCACTCCTACGAAACCAAAGTGTCATGTACCAGGATAGAAAGAAGTACAAGGAACTCGTGCATGTCTGAGAACCTTACCAAAAACGATCTTACATAATGTTCTGTGTGAGACTAAAGAGACAAATAGAATTGGGATATCAGTACTGCTGCTGGTGTAAAACTTAAGCAGTTTTGTGAAGTAAATGTATTAAAACTCCTTATGAAAGAACCAACCAGAGTAACAGTCACTACATCAACTTGTCTTGTCCAATTTATTTATAACATACTGAATTTTATCAGTGAGGCTTAAGTTCTGCTACCTCTCCAACTGCGATCATTCAGTAGTGGCATCCAAATTACATTTTCCATGTCAAATAGAACCAATATTTAACAGATATATTTGGCAATACGGAAAAGCAGGGACCAAAATAGTTGGGGCGACTGCTTTCAATCTGATAATATCATATCAACTATTGCTGTGACAGATGGACAAAATTTTTTCTTCCTGTTGCTCAAAAAACGATTCCTGGTAAATCAATAACTACGTCCCTCAGATTCACATTGCTGCAATTCTCAGCTCTGATGTGAAAAGCGGAAATCCATGCAAGCAGGCGGTAAAGCAAAGGACAAAAAACATGATATAAACTTATGGCATATTCACGACAAACTCTAAAACCTATCGCAAGAAAAACTCAAAAAGGCAGAGGAAAATTACCCTAAAAAGTTTTGGTGCTTCATTTAAAATGCAAAAAGTAAACCTACAGCATTGTGGCGAACTGTTAAATATTTTATGAACTGCAACTAATCCTCAGCTATTCCTTCCGTCTTGCACGGAAATCACCCCATCACAGAAAACTTCTCCAGGGGTGAAGTTTTCAATCAATTATTTCTAGGCCAGAGTAATATTGATAACATTCATTTCGCAAAGCTTTCACTCGGAATTTAGTTGACTGAACCGAATCAAATTGGAACGAAGTCTTGGGTATTTTACAAAGCTTGGACGTCACAAAGGCCACTGGTCCTGATAGGATCAGCTCCAGATAGATGGTGTGCTATAGGGCACACCATGTATCTGCGACTCACTGACTAAACTATTTAATATGTCACTATGACTTGAAACTTTTCCTAGTTCATAGAAACAGGCCCATGTTACTTCTTTGCATTAAAAGGGTAAGACGAACCTTTAATAGGCCTAATTGCCGCCCCATATCTGTACTGAGTTGCATCGGCAGGGTAATGGAAAGTTATATTCAAACACACTATTAACTTCTTTAGAAAAAACTTGCTTGCGTTGGCAAATAAGTTAGGATTCATCCCTGGCGACTCAATTGTTAACCAGCCTTTACTACTGCTCCACGAGCGTTGCTTAGCTTCGACCACCAAAACAGATGTTAGAGTAATTATCCATATGTGACCTGCGGACATGTGACCTTCCTGAAGGGCAAAACGTGGAGTAAGCGAGTCGGAGGGCGGATAGACTGTTGGTCTCTTCAGGATTTCATGCATTAATTGGTATACCTAAATATGCAAGCCCAGATAGTAGTAGTAGTAGTAGTAGTAGTAGTAGTAGTAGTAGTAGTAGTAGTAGTAGTAGGAGGAGGAGGAGGAGGAGGAGGAGTAACAGGGGTAGCAGGTATTATGTCATGGAAATATAGTAAGCTAAGGTGTAATTGTGTGTGGAAGATGGCAGCAATCATTTTTCATAAAGTTAATCTTAAATATCTACAATGGTGACAGGCCCGTGTTCCAAGTTATGATGCCTTTTCCATTTTTGTGAACAAAGTGCCGCTAGCTTTTCTCCCCTATCAATTAGTGTGGTCTAAGATATTTGAAAGGGAAATGTGTACCTCCAAAATAGCTCAAAATGCGGTACTTTATACCCTGAAATTCAAAATGTTCCGGGAGAACATGCCCCCCGGACCACCTAGCTTGGCTGTGGACCTTCGCTGCTAACCAGGGCCCATTAACGTAATTTCATCCGGCCATGTTTTAAGTTAATATTTATTCTCATTTCATCGAGATCTACCAACCAATCACTTTATAGTTTTAGAAATTGGCGGTTTGTGGAGCCATAGCAGAAATGTGGATGCGGTCCCTTCTACTTCTTCTTCCTTTGTACATCTCAAAGTTTAATTTTAATTCAAATTCATTTTTTCCAGGAACAAGCTAGCAAACAGTAAAAGATCAGGTGTAGGCAGCGATCACATAGGTGCTATACACCGCTTATAACTAATTATAGGACAGATAGTTCAATGCGTGTATACATATTTAACTGTCAAGAAACGACCACCTGGCAATTATACAAACATTTTTTATATTGTGTGAAGCTATATTTGTTTTTGAATTTGTTGCATCTGATAACAGAAATACTGGCGCAACAGGACTGTTTGAATTTGAATTCGAACAGTCTTACATATACCTGAAATGAAGGTGATGAGAAGTCCCAACTATATATATGTTTTTTCCCGGTTAATGATTCAATGCTATGGTAACGATATATATGACCACAATTAACAATGAAATATTTTTACATTCTGGTGGTCTCGAGACGAATTCACTCCTTAATGTATTAAATATAGATGAGGAGTACAAAGACGAATGATTTAACTCTTTCAGTGCCAACTGCGACTGGAGTTGAACTACTTAAAACGAAATGATCTGAATTATGATAAGGGTGTTTGAAACAGGTTCCATGTAAGAAGACCTTTCAATCAAGTGCCAACATGCCTGCAGTTACATAGAAAATGAAAAGTGCAGCTTTTGGGAGCATTAATCATTTTATGCTATTTAGTGTAAATATAAAGTCAACGCGAAATTTGGTGAAATTGAAGGCTTTGTTCAAGAGTTGGGAGAAAATGATTCTGAGTTTTGAATACTTTGTTTTCAGAAATATTTTATGAAAGATGAAACTGACCTGACTGTCTCAACTAGAGGGCTATAACAGTACTTCACAAGGGCAAATTTGTTCAATTAAATGGTTAATAATAATAATAATAATAATAATAATAATAATAATAATAACAACAACAACAACAACAACAACAACAACAATAATAATAATAATAATAATAATAATAATAATAATAATAAATAATAATAATAATAATAATAATAATAATAATAGTAATTATATGTATATATATATATATATATATATATATATATATATATATATATATATATATATATATATATATATATATATATTAATGAACAATATTATTACACTTCAGTGAATACTGATAGATCCAATGTTTGGGAAGGTCAATTTATCCAAATATCAGGTGGTGACCTGACAAATACCTCTTGAAAATATATACATATCACTGAGAGATCTGGTGAAGAATTACCGAACGTTTACTGACTTCACTGATGTTCCAGTTAACATGGAAACTAGAAATAAGGAAGTAATACTTTTTGATGACTTTTATACAGATATTTTGAAAGTGACCTAACCATTTGTTAACATAATGCTGTAACATCATTATATATGGTAATCTCTGTGCACTTAGCGGGGATGATCTTTCGGCATTTTTAATGCACAATCCAGCAATGACAGGTTTGACAACAGTGAAGTGGTTTTCCACAGCTACGTCTGCCATTTTCAGCTCAGTTGACTTGTCAGTCAGCTGAACTTATAGGATGGTCAGTCGTCCGTCCATCCACAATTTACATTTTTTACGTGTCCAAAACCACTGGCCAGATTCACTTGAAACTTTGTGGGGATGGCAATGTTCCTCTGGTGGGTCCCTACCTAGTTTGTTCAATGGTCACACACCAGTGATTTTTAGATTTTTTATGAATTCTTTAAATTTGTCCTTTTTGGGGGCAAATCTTAAAGAATCTTCTCCAGAACCGCTCACCCAATTACTTTGAATTCACAGAGGGACACTGCCAGGGACCTGTACTTGTTAATTTTTTCACCAGGTGATGCTGCAATTTTTTCTATTTTTTGTAATTTTTTGTGTTTTTGCTATTTTCGACTTCTCCAAAAACATTAGTTGGGTTGAGCTGAGACTTGGAGGAAATGTTTCATGTGAAGGGGTCAGACAAAGTTGTTTACAAGATGGCATTGCTATGGACTCCTGATTTTTGACGAATTATTCATTCGGGTATATATCGGTAAATGCATACATTTTTATTGATTACTATGTAAGTCAATTGGCATTCCAATGCTTATTCACATTTTCGACTTTCTCTCTGAAACCATCAGCCACATTCTTTTCTAACCAGGGGGCAATGTTTGACTAGTGAGTCTCTACCAAGTTTTTTTCAAATGGTAATTATGTCTCCCCGTGCAACCGGGCGGACATATTGTTTTTGCGTCCGTTTCTTCCGCTTCTTCTTGTTCTTTTTGTTCTTCTTCAACACATTGTTGCGTGTGTTGCGGACGCGATAACTCAAGAAAGATTTGACTTGAGGAGTTGAAATTTTTTCCGAAGATGTTCCTATAGATGATTTTTCTTGGGATTGCAGATGGATGACCTCGACATATTTTTCAAGGTCACATGGGCATGTCATCTAAAATTGACGCGGACGCAACAACGCTGCAAGGATTTGACTTAGGAGGTCGAAATTTGCATGATTATGTACCATAATATGAACTAAGTTGGGATTGTAGATGGGTGACCATGACATATTTTCAAGGTTACATGGACACTTTTTAAAAATCATTTCAGATGCACTCGAGGAAGATTTGACTTAAAGAGTTTGGCATTTTGTGTGATTGTTTCTATGTAAGGATTTTGTAAGACCTTGCTTGTAACTCCAGATGTATGACCTTGACCTATTTTTCAAGGTCACGGCATTTCGTCTGAAATCAACGTGGACGTGATAACTCAAGAAAGATTTGACTTGGGAAGTTGAATTTTTTTTAAGTGAGGATGTTCCTATATATGATCTTTCTTGGGATTGCTGATGGTTGACCTTGATATATTTTCAAGGTCACATGGGCATGTTATCTAAATTTGACATGGACGCAACAACTCTGCAAGGATTTGACTTAGGAGGTTGATATTTTGCATGATTATGTACCATAATACGAACTAGGTTGGGATTGTAGATGGGTGACCTTGACCTATTTTCAAGGTCACATGTTCCTTGTTTGTTTCTTTGCTTCCATTCTAATTGTAAATAATTTTATGCAAAATAACACAAAAGTATTTGTCCTCTTCAGACATGTAAACAAGCGGAATCGTCAGTCCCTGATATAGCCCTGCTAATAATACTGGGTAGAAATATATTAAAGGGCTGTTTTACAATCAAGCTACAAATTGTGTCTCACAGAGGGTAAAAAGTAAGGTTCAGATTGAGTACAAAATATGCTTATGTCTGTTGACACAATATATATTGGGTGGTCTAAATTTGCTATTTTCAGACCTCAAACACGTCACTATTTATTTTTCAGGGCTATGATATACAATAAAACCTTGGATTATAATAAAATTGAAATAAATCTAATTCATGACCAAGGCACTCGAAAATATTAACAAAGAAACAAAATTTATGACCTCCTATACTTCCGATACATAAATCTTCTGGTAAAACCCATGATTATAGCACTGGATACATTGCGTTCACAAAAAAAATCACTTTTAACAGGCAATTTACATACTAATTCCAAACTATTGGAAGAAGAATGATTGGTAGATGCTATATCATATGTCAGAATATAGTTCAGGTACATTCATTTAAAAGCTTTGATAATTATATGTAATCACCAGAAAAAATGGCTCTCCACTCCTTCTTGTTTTTATTTTATCAACTGTAATATTATACCCTTATTTTACCATGCTGGTTCCAGAGAGGATTTTTTTTTTTGACAAGAACAAAAATGATTTCAAAAACCAAGAAAAGTCCATTTTTGAAGGAAACAATGCTTCATGTGGTACCAAATGACAACCTGTGTCAATGCAGCATGAAGTAAATATAATGAATTCAGCACAGTTGGCTATTATTATGATTATCATGTACTCTATACAGGTAGTGATCACTGATATGGACAGGAACTATATCTAGATTACTAAATCAAGCTATCCAACAGAATAAAGCAGGCCGGTCAATGTTTCTTTTCAGACTTTTTCACTTTTGTAGCATGTAATTGGTATACCTGTTCCCTGTGGCCATCATTTAAGCCTATATATGAATTGTTCCGGAGAGGAATAATTTTTGACAATGACCATTCATGTGTATTCAATATTGGCAAATGTTATTTTCACAGATGTAATAGTGTTCCTTATGGACTGTCATCAACAAGAATGACATACATGCAAGAGGTGTCTGTTGCTAGATTTTAGTTACCCTGCAATTATAGGTCCAGATAGATACAATGGTAAATTCACATTTAGATAGATTCAGTATACACATGTACATGTAGAGGTATGTTACCTATTACCATTGGAACTTGAATTTAAAATGTACATTAGTAATGTTTTACAAAGTTGATGTATTTTAAGTGTTGTTTTGTGACTGGTTACTTCAAGTGAAGCACTAAATTAGTGTTGTTTTTGAACATCTGAGAATTTGAATACACATAATTCCGAGAGGACTTATTTTTTGACAAGCATTATACATGTATATGTGCAGTAACATTTAAATACTATGTGTATTCACAACCCCACATCAACATGAAATGCCACACCTGGTTTCTTGTTTATCACTGGTCAACAACATGAACAGCAGCAGTATTTTATTGTGTTAATCAGCTGGGACACTCGACAAGAAAGAAGCCAAAGTGCCTTCTCTTCCCTATACATGTACTTGTTATGCTATAAATTATGGCCAAATAAAGCCCATTATACTGAATGTATATATACTATAGCAATGGACGTGGCCAGTAGGTGATTAGCATAGTCAGGTGCGCTACATAAATTAATTGCCTGTTGCGCAATGCATTGTTGTCCCCGATAGTTCTATCGCCACAATGGGAGCAGGGTTCCAATATGGCTGACACGGCCAAGATAAAGTAAGATAAAGCTTTATCTCGTCGTATCAAGTGTAGTAATGTATATCTTTTTGGCGACAACCTAGAAGCGTGTCCCACAATGTGTGCGTACAGAAGCTGAGACAAGACAAATCTTCTACTCAAAGCGTTGACTTAAACTTAAAGGCCCGCCATTGGCTAAATCAGGTCATGGTGACACCAAAATCTAATCAGTTCATCTTGACATGCTAACTAATTATACTGCAAAATTTGAGCAAAATGCATTGGGGGCATTCTGGAGATATTGTGGTAATGAGCCCTAACGAGCATTTAATTAGGCTGCCATTTGCTCAAATTAGGTCATGCTGACACCAGAATATAATCAGTTCATCTTGCAGGGTTGGATAAGCACACTGCCAAATTTGAGCAAAATACATGGAGGCATTCTGTAGATATTGTGGTAAAAAGAATGTGCACATCCGGACGGACAGCCTCAAAAAAGAAAGGGTCCCCCTCCCCCCATGGGGCGGACCCTTAAAAACACTTACCCCTCTATTAATTCACTGTTCTTTCCCTTTTACTTTTGCTCCATGACATGCCAGCCACCTTGATGTATCGTCGATTCTTGGGGCAATATTGTTGTGCCCCTTCAAATCTGCAACAGTGCCTGAACTGAGAAGGTGGCTGGCATGTCGTGGAGCAAAAGTAACGAGAAAGAAAAGTGAATTAGTGGTAGGTGTATTTTCAGTCTCTGTACGCGTAGGCCTACATTATTTGTGGGACACATTTGATATGAAGCCGCCAATAAGATACACAATACTGCATTTGAACAAGGGAGTATTAGACTTTTATAGGAACGCAATTTGCTGTTAGAAAGTGATTATTATGTGGTAAGAAATATAATTTAAAATATATACATGTATTGATAGTTTAACAGCTGTATGTCCTAGTGTTATCGCAGGTATGGCTAGCAAAGATCCCGATAATACCGGGTGCAGAGGAAATTACAAGCTTGCGGAGCCAATGGGTGAATGTTAATAAGGATTTTGACCATTCATATGTTATAACTTTTAACTTTTTTTTTCATCATGATTTTCAAACCACAAAATTCCCCTTATTACCAGACATCAGTAAGTTTATATGTATGAAAAAAATGTTATCTGGTCACTCTGAAATGGACAACAATTTTTTTTCGCCAAATTTGTAACACGTTTTCATCTTATAATTTAGGCCTATTCTGGCCGACTTGCTGAAACAGCCAGTGCTACTGGCTCTAGAAATGCTCCTTTTCCATACCTCTCTGAGTTCTTTCTCTTTTGGAAAGTTGTAGAAGCTGAACTGTCTATTTCTAACAGAATTATTATAACAACCAGGCACACAACATGTAAATCCAGGCATCCTGAAATCGCATTACTTGTATTCATATACCAAAGCTATGTACAGAAGCCCCAGAGAACTGTTGAGTTCCACAATGCTTTCCTTCAATATTAGGCACTCATTTATTCGATATGGCAACTGTGCTAATCGCAAATTGGGAACTCATGGATGAAATGAAGAGCATGGGTGTACTCTACATGCCATAAAAGGCACATTATCGCTGAGTGTGGCAAATACATATATGTACAGAACACCCATTCTCTTCATGAAGACCAGGAGTTCATAATTAGCTACGTTCATTTCTTACATTTACAAAAATTAACAGATCCTGCAAAATTTTAGCAAAAAAGCTTTTCGAACAGCCGTCAGTCCGTAGCAGTCTTTGCAGACCCATTATACAGAAGGTCCGTATGCTGACGACATTAAATGTTGAAGAGAAGTTAGAGAACGCCCCTAGTGGTTGACACCAGAAGTAACAAGGAAAATTCAGGATCCAATTCCTATGGACAACTTTCACAGAACTAATTCAGTGTTTACACGCACACACACACACACACACACACACACACACACACACACACACACACACTATATATATATATATATATATATGAGAGTGAGGCAAACAGGGCAACTTGCCCCCCTCCCCCTTCCCGAATGGCCTCAAGTCATAAATTCGGCTCAATTGTTCTATATCCCAAGTAAATGTGGTCCTTTCAAGAAACTATGAATTATGGGGCCATATATATATATACATGTCCAATACATTGCACATACATGTATGTTGGTGCAATTTTACTCAGGGGGTTAATGTATTACATACATGTATATGTACATGGTGATCCATAGTGTGTGCATAAAATTGGAAGCATAATTCATAAATATTTTGTAGTAATGAACCTAATTACTTTCTTTTTGTCATACAATTAAGTATGGCATCATTATATGACTGTAAAATTGTTAAAAATGCAACTTTTAGACTATGTGAAGAATTGCATTGACTGGTCCCATCCATTCAATCAATACAATCCTGATGAAAAAAGTCTGATTAAAATGTCAAAGAAAATATTCCTCTCCGGAACTTTTCTATAGTGGAAGAAATCCATAACTTAACGTATTTACTCTTTTCTATGTATTCTGTTTTGATTTATTATAAACCTCAGTTGGGCATATATGGAGTAAACAAACCAATATTGAGAATATTTGAAGACATTGATACATGCATATTGGCTATTACACATGTGCACTCAGTATATATTGCTAATGTGCACAGAAACATGTAAACTGATACAAATACCATTTTCTGAAGCACAGTTTCACGTAAGAATAGCTTAAGACAAAATAATACAGCGAATGCTTGGTATTGTAAAGTAAAACTGATTCATTAGCTTGGTAATGTCATATATACTTTCGGTTCCGGAGAGGAAATTTTTGACACATGTATTAGAACCAGTCAAACTCTCACCAGATTAACTTTTAATGAAAGACCAGGATACTTTGGAGTAAAATGAAATGAGACACCATTTTGTCAAAATTCTGGTACATCATCCGTCACCACCAGGTAATTCTGTAATCAGCTTTATGACAGACCATGTCATACCATAGATTGGACATGTCGGATGGTACAGCCTGATATAGCAACTTGGTTTTACCCTTATATATTATTGTGGTATAACATGATTATGTGCAGAACATAGAATTTGTACCCTGATTGAAAAACAGCCCTAAAGTGAAAATTTGCTCGAGCCTCTATAAGAGTGTGCTTGTGCATCTACATGGGTAATCTTTGCTTAGATTTTGAAATGTCAATAAAGAGTGTGCTTTCACCGTATCTGTAGATCATTGGAATCGGTATACCTATTTATAAAAATAAGGGTGACAAAACTAAGGGGCCATGGGGAGACATTTGATTTTCTCTCGAAAAATCAGCCTGTTCTCGTTATTTTTTCATTTTTTTATGAATTTTTTAGTCTTTTTTCACTAGAGCAAATCTTACATGTACACACACACACACACACACACACACACACACACACACACACACACACACACACTTGTATATAAGTACATACAGTCAGGTTAACACAGCTTACTTTTCATTATTTAGTTTGCCTCAGAACAACATTATGCTAAATACTATATAGATCTTTGCTCCATTTTGGTATTCTTGTTATAATTAGCCCAATTGATTCCTTAGCTCAGCTGAGCACTGGCTGATTACTCAGCCCTCTGGTGTAAACATTCAAAAGATACCATTTCATTTTAAAATCAAGAATTAATTTGAATCTGGTATATAGTTTAATATTGGTATATACCTAAGGTACATTGATCATATCTGGTAACATAGATAATCTTGGCCTACTTTTAACGGTCACTGGGATTATATGCATACCCTTCATCTTAACACCAACGGCAGCAGAGCGCTGGGCCCATGAGCCTCCTAATATCTGTTGGTTTCATCCTAGGGGTTGGGGGTAGTGGTTAGAAGCAAGGATGAGAAATGCAGGTCAGGCGAAAAGGCCGTCCATGTATCAAATGTCATTTCAAGGAGGCTGTCAGAGTGTCTTCTTCTGGTCACATCTTGTCTGCTAGCAAGTGGTGTACAGTTCAGATATAAACGCTCCACACTGTGTAATACACAGCAGGTATTTATAAGCATTTTGCTTGCAAGAAGGTTGGTCAATACAGGCAAATGGATAGGAAAAGACTGGTAACACAATTTTTGAAAGAAGTTGTGTAGGGGACCTAGAGCTGTTCAGCAGTTCGTGATTTGAACAGGTCTGCATGGTTTAAGCTATTGTCAAGTACTGTGTTAATGTGGGCAGACATATGAACTGGGTAAAAAAAAACCCAGCTAGGTTGAGATCATGTAAAAAACCAAGGTAGATCATAAACTAGCCAGATTATACTTTGTACAAATCAAATGTCAACAGTTTAAATAGATCTGAGCTATTGTAAATCAATGTGTTAAATGTGGGCAAACATAAATGAACTGGACAAAATGTTCATCTGATGTCGAGCTTATGTTAACATACAAGATGGATCATAAGCTGGCCGGATTTTAGTCAATACTTATGACGGCAGTTCTTGTTTAAACAGATCTGAACTATTGTGCTGTGTTAATGTGGGCAAACATAACTGGACAAAACAGCGGATGTTGACCTCATGCTGAAAACCAAGCTGGATCATAAGCTGATTTGATGAGTCAATACATATAGACAGCAGATCGGAGCAATTGTAAAAAACATATACTGTGTAAATGCGGGCAAACATGTATTTTTAAGTGTATGCATCAGACAAAGCACCTGATGTTGAGCTTATGTAAAAAACCAGTATGGTTCATAAACCAGCTGGGTTTAAATCATTAGTACTGTCAGACATATTATCCATGTACATATATATCTATCTATCTATCTATCTATCTATCTATATATATATATATATATATATATATATATATATATATATATATATATATATATATATATAGTATGAGAAGCACTCTGTAGAAAATGTATGTGCAAAGGGGTCTTAATTTTGGTCAATATGCTACAAATGTACATTTCATCATAATATACCGGCTGCATGCACTGAGTGAAACTTGTAATACTTGCTGAGTCATTTTGTTTGTTACATGTTTGATTATTTAGATAGAGAAATGAAAGATTGATTTGCAGGGAATAGTCCTTCGGAATTTTGAAATTCATTCTAGTTTTAGAGCCAGAACACAAATGTTAGTTAACTCTTTCATTGCTGCAAGCGACTATTGTTGAATTTATTTGAATCTATAATGATATCATATTCAAATTCTCTACGCAAAGACCTTTCATTTATGTACCAGCAGGCCTAGGCTAGACTGTAGAGTTTCAACGAAGGTAAAGGTCTCCGTCAGCAGCTTTCCTCGGCACACTTTGCGCAAAGCGCGCCGAGGAAAGCTGTTGACTCAGTCTAAAATTCAGCAGTTAGAGAGTTAAAGTTGTAAAATCTTAAATAATCTAACATATCACTTTGCATTGCTATTTCTTGGGAACCAGGCTATACAGAAAAAATGTGAAGGGCCATTCCCTCTGAAAATGTTTATATTTTTTAACAGCAAATTACTGTACAATTTTGATCAATAGTAAATTAGAGTTATAGCTTTTAAGTGACCCTCCGAGGTTTGTGTGGCAGAATCTGAATTGTTCATGCAGACCTAGAACCAAAAGTGCACCTCGAGGTTCTAGGGCTGCTTGACCGATTTAGATTCAGCCACACAAACTGAGGACGGTCACTTTAAAAGCTTATTCTAAAATGTCTGTGTCAGCTTACGTATTCTGGCTTAGAAATGTAGCAAATGTGCTCAAATTCCCCTCGAAAATGTGTGCCTACCTTGGTTTACCCAGTGTTTTCAAGTACGTGCCATGTTAACAAACGTTACCAATTTGGTGACATCAACAAAGCTAGGGCATTTAGAAATAGTACGCCGACGTAACCTTTCACATTGATGTGCAGGTACTGATCTGGGGAGGTTGGCTGAGTCTACGGATCTAAATGGCTCATGTGGGCCGAATCAAAGAATGTCTATGGCTACCGCTTCCAAATCAATTTAGAATCTATTATGTTTAAAGTAACCAAGTTCGGTTTTTAGTTTTTCGTTAAATATGTTTGCTCCATTTTATTTAAATACACAATCAATTTTACATGCGTAGAATGTGTAATTTCAGGGAATGTATACTTTAATTGATATGTATTTTTGTCGCATGCCTATAGATGCAGCAGCATGAAGAAGGGAAGACGTGGTAAACAGGTCAAAACTATTGTGAGCCCATGAATTATGATTATAATATACTTATTATAAGTGGTAATGGCCATGCTTCTCTGTCTTCATTAGATGGACTTGACTGATGAATTTCTAAAGTTATGTGCAGCTTGTAAACTAAGCTACAAAAAGGCTGCAATTTGAGAAAATAGGTTTTACAAAAACTGAAGTTCGAGAGAAGAAAAAATGCAAATATATCTGCACTTAGTATTTCCACAGTGAAAAATGACATTTCGGAAGTTAGGTATATACAGTGGATTTAAATTTCTAGTACTTGATCGTTTCATCTTATAGGCATTACAGTTCAATGTTGTTGATTCAAACTTCTGGGACTTGATAGTTTTTATCCTAGAGGTATTACAGTTCAATATTTGATGTATGTTTGTGGCAAAATGATTTTGGCCAGTTAAAGCTCAGCATGTTAATTTTTAAATCTTACACCTAAGAATATATCAGTGGAATAGATATACTGAACCTGTACTATATGTACATTTCCCTGAAACCATCAGCTGTCAAGATATTTACCTTCAGAAGGGCAACCAGATGAAATTGCCCATGGACTGGAGTAATTTTGTTATGAACGTATCAGTAGACATTTATCCAATAGAATATGACTATGATGATTCAGTAAACCAATCCAAACCCAGTTCACAAAACTAGATTTAAAGCAGATTCTATCAGTGTTTAGCATACAATAATTTGAAAGAGCCGGATCAATCAATATCTGTGTGCAAGAATTAGATTTTTGAGGATTCATAGGCATTATGCTGCATAGAACACAGATGGTTTATTCTAGTTCTGTATATACATTATGCTGCATAGAACACAGATGGTTTATTCTAGTTCTGTATATACATTATGCTGCATAGAACACAGATGGTTTATTCTAGTTCTGTATATACATTATGCTGCATAGAACACAGATGGTTTATTCTAGTTCTGTATATACATTATGCTGCATAGAACACAGATGGTTTATTCTAGTTCTGTATACACATTCGATGCTACTTACACAATACTAGAATTCAGAATCACTCCACACACAAAAAATGGTACAATATTTGAAGAATTACTCAAGTTCTAGTGCATGCACTTTGTGAACAACCTTATCAGTGCTCATCGGTCAGTATGTTAGTACCTAGTATTAGTACATGTATAGGGTACACGGGGCTTGTGAATGAGCAAGAATATGCATACCTACAGTGAATAATGTAAGATGGGTCTCTGTCAGTAGGTGTGCAAAGGATGAGATGATCACCACAGTTTGTGAATATGTATTGCTGTACAGACTTCTGTGCAGGTTGAACAGAATGTGTGGGAGGCAAGAATTACCATCTGTCCAGAACAATTGGGATGAATTTATATAATTTTATGACGGAGAAATGCATGAAATGTTTGTTTATAATGTCATTTTCACCCATATGAAGACAGCAACATTTGGGATAGATTTGTATATTATTGCAAACTGGGGGAGTTTCTATTGTTGTGTGCTGAAAAATCCTTTTGAAAATTTTGGACACTTGACTTGTTTTGTCGTTTTTTTTTGTTGTTGTTTGTTTGTTTTTGTTGTTGTTTTTTTATTTTTTTATTTTTTTTATTCTTGCATTTCTGAGAATTGTGAGGAACAGATGCAGGTAGTTTATATATATATACTCAGATTTTATCTCATGGTTAACTTCGTATCCTTCCCTGTATTTTTCTCCCAAGGGCCTGTATCCCCCTGAGGTTTGTGAGGATACAGCCCTCAGGAGGATCTATGTATCTCAAATACAAAAGCAAAAGATTAGCTGCCAGGGTAACAGAAAGGAAGCCTTTTGATTGGCTATTACATACAGAAACAAAAATACTGATTTGCTGGGCTGTTTCAATGGGTGACCATTATCCTCCCTTGGGATATACTGAATGTTGCCAGGGTAACTATTTCTCTGCATTCTGATTGGTCAGACTGAGTATTGTCCCTATTTTTATGTGATATTTCCCCATAAAAGTGCTGGATGCTACACGACAGAAAGATCAGTATAAGGGACAATGCAGGCCTATATTTGGGATACATATATATACATGTATTACATATTCACACTACCTGTATCTTTTCCTCAAAATTATCAGAAATATATATATACTACCCGCATAGTTTCCTCAAAATTCTCAGAAATGCAAGAATTGTTGCTGGTTTTTTTTCTTTTGGAGTTTGTAAGGAAGTTTTTAGCTCGGATGACTTGCCAGTCAGCTGAGCTTATAGCATGGTGTGTCATCCATCTGTCGTCTGTCCATCGTGCTGGGGTGAAAGGCCAAATTTATGTTCACACTTTTATTTAATTAGGTAAACTTTAGCCCTGTTAAGGTGGAAATACACAATAATTCAAAGTAAACCTTTACGTATATTCTTATATTTTAACATAGCTTTTGATTTTTAGTAAATATTAGCCCAAAATATGTATTTTTAATTAAATCTTTAGTAAATTAGGTAAATGTGGTCTTTCAAAGCAAAGTTTAATAAAGTTTGAAAGTAAATGTTTGCTTACTTGGTTAGATATTTAAGCCAAATTCACATGTTTTTCAATAAAATTTTCCTGAATAAAGTTAATGTATTCTTTTTTTAGTAAACATGAACAAAGTTTGAAAGTAAATGTTTACTTATTTGGTTAGATGTTGTCTGTGATTTTTGTAAAGTTTAAGCCAAATTTACATTTTTTTTCTGTAACTTTTTACTGAAAAAAAGTAAACTTGTCCCCCTTATTTTCTAGACATTAATAAATTTTTAAAGGAAATGTTTACTTATTTGGTTAGATGTCGCCAGTAATTTTAGTAAAGGTTTAAGCCAAATTCACATATTTTGGCAGTGAACTTTTAATCAATTAAGTAAACTTATTCCTTTTTTTAAATAAACATTAACAAAGTTTGAAGGCAAACCTTTACTTATTTAGATGCAGCTCAGCTACAATGAAATAAGTAGATGTTTACATAATATGTTTTGCAGTGTGGTACAGTAATAAAAGATGCATGGTTAACTGTTGAGGCGCCAGGGATGAATCCTTACTGATTTGACGACAAAAGCAAGTTTGTCCTAAAGAAGGTTAAAATGTGTTTGGATATGATTTTTTCCATTACCCTGCCGATGGGAAGAGAGATGTGTGTGCTTGCGTGTGTGTGTGTGTGTGTTCACATATTTTGGCAGTGAACTTTTAATCAATTAAGTAAACTTATTCCTTTTTTTAAATAAACATTAACAAAGTTTGAAGGCAAACCTTTACTTATTTAGATGCAGCTCAGCTACAATGAAATAAGTAGATGTTTACATAATATGTTTTGCAGTGTGGTACAGTAATAAAAGATGCATGGTTAACTGTTGAGGCGCCAGGGATGAATCCTTACTGATTTGACGACAAAAGCAAGTTTGTCCTAAAGAAGGTTAAAATGTGTTTGGATATGATTTTTTCCATTACCCTGCCGATGGGAAGAGAGATGTGTGTGCTTGCGTGTGTGTGTGTGTGTGTGTTAATTATCAAAGGTTAGTCTTTCTTTTTTATGCAAAGAATTAGTACCATTGGCCTGTTTCCATGAACCAGGGTAAGTTTCAAGGCATAGTTACAAATTAACTAGTTGAGTCGGCAAGTCACAGATAGACGGTGCAGCCCTCAATCTGGCACATCATTTATATGGACCTCATCCCATCAGGACCAGTGGTTTTTGTGACGTCCAAGCTTTTTTTAAATATCCAAGACCTCATCCCGATTTGATTCAAGTAAATTTCGAGTGGAAGCCTTGGGGCATCAGTATTATCAATATTGCGATGGCTTTGAAATAATTGGTCAGAAACTTCAGTCTCGGAGAACTTGTCTGTGATGGGGAGATTTTCATGCAAGAGGGAGTGAAAAGCCAAGGATTGGTTGTGGTTCTTAAAATATTTAAAAGTTCATCCCCATGCTTCAGTTCTACATTTTGCATTTTTCAATGAAGTAGCAACATTTTTATGGTAATTTTCAGCTGCCTTTTAAAGTTTTCTTAGGATAGATTTCAGAGATTGTCTTAAATATGCCATAAGTTTATACCATGTTTTTTGTCCTTTACTTTACTGCATGCTCACATGACTTTCCTCTTTTTGCATCGGAGCTGTGGATTGTACGAGTGCCAAGGTTAATTAGAGGGACGTAGCTAATGGTTTTCCACGAATTGCTTGTTGAGCAACATGTAGAAATAATTTTGTCCATCTTTCACAGCAATCGTTGATATTATCAGATTAAAAGCAGTCGTCCCAAATAGCTTGATCCCTGCCTTTCTGTATAGCCAAATATATCTGTTAAATGTTGGTCCTTTCACGTCCAAAATGTAATTTGAATGCCACTACTGAATGATCGCAGTTGGAGAGGTGGCAGAACTTGAGCTTTACAGATAAAATTCTGTATATCATAAATGAGTTAGTAAAAACAAATTGATGTAGTGGCTGTTATTCTGGGTGGTTCTTTGATATGGAGTGTTAATAGATTTACTGCTGAAATTTTACACCCAGAGCAGTATTAAAATCCGATTTCTATTTGCATCATTCTGTTTGTCTCGCAGAGCACATTACATATGACCGTTTTCTGGTCAGGTTCCTAGACATAAATGAAGAGTACTTGTTCTTCTTTCTGGCCTGGTGCATGCCACTTTGGTTCAGTAGGAGGTAAATTTGACGATGATTGGGCAGGGTTTAACATGATCCTCTTTACCAACGCGACGAGATCTGCTGATGTCCAAAAGATGGAGATACACAACAGTTTTATTGGCTTCTTTTATCACAAGTTGGTCTGTATCTTCGCTCGGACTTTCAGCGTGGTTTGTCTGCACCCTCACATTGTTCCAATGGCTGTTCTGCTCGGTCTCATTCCGGGCTTGTTGCTGATCCTGGATTCAAGTTTCAAGACTGGTAACTAAATCTTTCAAAACAAACACACAGCTCAAGTTTGTCAGCGTCCTTGATGATTGCATGTAGCCCATCATAGAGATTTTGTTGTTTAACCTTCACGACTTTACTGAAATTTTTGCCATTTGTTTCTCTGGCGCATAGGGGATCTAAATGCGAACATGTAATGTAAGGTAAGACCATCAAAATTTGTTTTTGCTTCAGATAAACTGATTTTGTATGGAGACTGAGCTTAAATCACAGGCAACAATCTTGTTCTGAATGGTTTACATACTTTTGAGTCATCTTTTAGGCCTACGTGCGATTAAATGTATTCGCATACACATCTTTCCAGCACAAGCACATTAACAACGTAGGATTGATAGTTAGTCAAAAGTCAAAGCTAGACGTTCCTGTCCCTTACAAAAATCCTGAGCAATCACATCATGATTCGACCACAATCTGATCATGATCTAATCATGATTTAGCAAATTGTACACACCGATCCAATTAAAGCAATCCTTAATAATTCATTGCCAAGCTCAATTTAATGAAGCGACCCTAAGGGATCCTACAGCGATCCGTAGGATTTTGAAATTTTGTGAAGCGATCTTCAGCATCCGCTACTGAACTTAGCAATCCATGAAACATATATTTTTTAAGCGATCCATCAGGATTTTGAACTTTTCAGAGACAATCCTGATTGATCCGAAAGGACTTAGTAATTTTTTTAAACTAATCGTAAGTGATCCATATGACTTGTATATCCCACAATTCCCTCAAAAGGAAGTCTCCGTTTTGGTGGGAAGCACTGGCAGCCATATTGGCAGTTACAACCATGCATCTTGTATAGCTATAGATAGATAGATAGATAGATAGATGGATAGATAGATACTTTATTTGCATATAACGCCATCTGGCGGACATTACAAAAACATTTTCATGCCGCGTATGTAAGAAGTTCCACCGAAATATTACCTTCTACCACTGCGTATACTAGTCAATGTGTATAGTAAATCTGGAGATTTAAGGTAGGCTACCTTGGTAAAACAAGGAGAATTGATAGAGTAGGCTAACATGATGGGGAAACCTGAGGATTGTCTTCACATAGTTTTGATGAAATTTTATCAACCTAGAAGTACTTCACTGCAACTTTCAGACCTGCAAATACTAACAGAAGCTAGTGCATGTCTATCCATGTAGCTTAGACATAGACTACAGGTAATGTTGTAGGTTGCAGCAATCAAGGAAAGAAATGTTGCTGTAATCAAGGAAAGAATTGATACATTATAGGAATAGAAACTCTATTGACACAACCTAATACAAAGGTATAGTCTAAGTGGCCAAGCTGTATATAAATTCACACAAAAGACATAGAGATTCAAGGGAGGCTTCACATCATCACTAATTGACAGGTGCAACCCAGTGTGTTGTACCTTTTCTCAAAAATTGAATTGATATATTTAATGACTAGTGCTCGAACTATGTCATTCCCATCTCCCAAGGTCATGATAAATTTAAACTTACTATTATCATCCACCTGTGGATTGCAATAAGACTGCAGATCATGTATATTAGCCAAATCTGTATAGAATTTGTGTCTTTCATTCTGTAAGACACTACAATGTAGAATAAAGTGGAATTCGTCCTCTGCAATCTGTCAAGTGAAGATTGTAAGCCACTTGACGAATCAGAAAGGAGGACCAGGTCATCTGCATATAGAAGGCTATTCAATTTTGTGTCGTACAGTTCTACAGGATCGCATGTTGAGTCAAAAATATCTGGTAAATCCGATGTAAACAAATTATACAATAAAGGGCTGAGCACACAACCCTGTTTGACTCCTACATTGGAATCAAAGGGGGTAGTGTACCCTTCATTAGTCTGTAAACAATATGTTACACCAGCATACATACTTGTATGATATTTAGAATGTTTCCATCGACATTGTGTAGTAGAAGCTTATATATCATTGCTTGTCTCCAAACAGAATCAAAGGCTCGCCGGAAATCAACGAAACATGTATACAAGTATTTTTTAGAGGACGACTGAAGGTATTTATCAATCAGAGTCTTAAGTGTCAATATATGGTCGGCAGTGCGGCTTCTCTTCTTGAAACCAATTTGGTTACTAGGAATAGCTTGATTGTTTTCAAAGAATTTGTATAACCTGTTATGTATAATATTGCAAAACAATTTACAAAAATGACTTGACAATGCGATACCCCTATAATTACCTGGCAGATAGGCATCACCCTTTTTATGTACAGGGGTCAAAATATTGCCACGCCAGACATCCGGGAATTTACCACTACATAGAATATGATTCAAAACTTTTGTGAGAAGTGGGGGAAGAATAATGATCCCACACTTGAACATTTCATTTAGAATACCGTCCCTACCAGGTGCTTTGCTTCGTTTCAGCACTGTAATAGCAGCTTATACTTCCGTCACTGTAATCTTAAAATTCAATTCATTAAACATTTTGTCTTTATTTTCTGATATATATTTACCAAACTTATCACTGTCTTTAAGATTTGAATCATTAAGTACCGACCTAAAATGATCCACCCATACCGCAGTATCAATAGGATTTGTTTTTGGTTTAGACGGATTGTTAAGTTGATCATAAAGATCCCAAAATACTGATGGGTTTTGATTCTCCAAGTTCTCTAGCTGCAAAACTAAATTACCTTGAAATGCACGTTTTTTCTGGTTCAGCAGTTTTCTATACTGTTTACGCAATTTCCTAAAGTTGTGAAGAAGAGACATATTAAAGGGCTGAAGTCGAAGCTCAACGGACATTTTTTTCAAGTCCTTATACAAAGTTCTACAGTCAGCACCATACCATCTTTTCTTCTTATTATTTCTCTTGGTTTTTTTTGTGAAAATTTCTACCAATAGCAATACACTTTACTTTGGCTATTTTTGCAGCCTTAATCAATACATTACTGACGTCCGAAGCTATGTCATTTACTAAATAGTCATTCTTACTGAGTCTGCTGTACATGAGACTGAGATCACTTTGTATTTCATTACTTAAAAGGGCTGCAGCAAAGTTATGATCATCGTCCTTCTTCCAAACCAGTTTCTTAGCTGGTGTGGTTTCCACTGTTACGGGCATACTAGTATTGTGTCCACCCGAAACCATGCAAATTGATATAATACAATGTATGGAAAATGGAGAAGGTGGCAGAACTTGAAAGTGAGTCAGATTACCCAGCATGGAATGATCAGCTGATATGTAGTCAATAACACTGGGAGCACCTGTGTGGCTATAGCAAGTAAAATAACCTCAGCTATCTCCCAAGAACCTACCATTGAGGATGTGGAGGCCAGTAGATTTGCATATGTCCAGTAATTTACTACCATGTGAATTGAGTTTAGCCTTGTCTAAATTATTCCCATTGAGTGAGACATCCCCAACGTAAAAATCAGGAAGAGGCAAGTTTCTGTTTGCATCATCCACAGCGAAATCTGGGGCTTGTAATGTTCGGGCATTAAAGTCCCCACAGACCATACATTTTCCGACAAGAGAGAACTTGGTTATGTCAGCCTCCAATAGTTCTATGATGTCCTCACTTTTGTAGGCATAGCTTGAGCCTTGTGGACTCACGTATACAAAAGCGAGATACACGTCATCATTCAAGTTAAAAACTAGCTTATTCAATCTTAACCAAAGGATTTCCGAGCTTGTGAAGGGCAAAATTTTAACTCCATGTTTAATATCTTTTTTGATGCATGCAGATTCCTCCAAAATATTTCCTGGCCCTGTCTGTTTTCTTCCGAGTGTTTGAAATAATATCGTAACCATCAAGTGTTAGTGAGTGATCAAATCCACAGTGCGTTTCTACTAGGCCTATAATATCGAATTTTCTTAGTACAGCCTGGACTTCATTGTCATCTAATTTGCATTCTCTCTCGCCTCCAATCCTCTGGTATGCACCATCTATATTCCAGCAAGCTATATTAACACGGTCATGCACTTCCATTGTGCTCAAATGCTCTAGCAAAGTGGTAGAAGAAAGAAAACCTGTGGTAACCTGAAAATAGTGTTAATCAATAAAATGTCACTTTCAAAAATCCTAACTATGAGTTTGTACAGATTCCAACTCCCTCAAACAAAGTGATGGTCCGGCTATGCGTAATTATACCACAAATCTTGCAGTACAAAAACGAAAAAGCGATCGATGGTCCCCACCATGTGCAGTCATATATCACAAGTCTTGCAGTACACAACCAAGTACCTGCACTCTAAGTCTTATTCTTACCCTGTGAAAATAAAATAAAATCTCGATCACATTCGAATATATCACTAACATTTACTGCCATATAAATATGAAAAATAGTATATAACTATATAGCACTGGTATTTAAAAAAAAAAAAAAAAAGGAACACTATAAGTAGCAGTACAGCAATTTTGCCACAACACCGGTAAGTTTGCCAGTCACTTTATCTCTCTATGTGCTTGATGACATTCACAAACATTATGGACATAATAAGTTTACCAGTCACTTTACATATATTGTAACGTTTACATGCATAAAAATGTGGACTTATCTTAGCAGTATCAAAGTCTCCTAGTGTCAAAATTGCAGGTACTAGCACCAATTAGAATGTACCAGCACCAATTAGAATGTACCAGCACCATTTAGAATGTACCAGCACCAATTAGAATGTACCAGCACCAATTAGAATGTGTGTGCCACTTCAGTACTTTTAACCACGAAACTGTAACAAAACCCTTTCCAGGTCAAATAAGCAGCCCCTTAGGTGCTGCTCACCATTTCGAGGAGCAGTCTGTGGCCAGTTCATGGTAGCGTTACAATACTGATCAGTTAAGTTTGATGGCCCCATATGCCTACTGGTAGGCCCTCTGTTTGGAGGCATGTATGTGGAGTGCATTGTGTCCTGGTAATGTGTTGACCCATGCTGCTGGGTTGATTGGTTCCGGTAAATACTGTCTCTGGAGTTTAAGGGAGCGTTTGATACATCATTTGTGGCACTGGTAGGCCTGATTTGTGTGGTTCTATTAGATATTTCACAGTCAGCATACTGTTTCATACCCAACACACCGTTCAGCACCTCTTTGTAGTTTCGCCCCAGTTGAGCCGTACCCTTGGCTGTTGAATGTATCCCATCGGTGGCATAAATTGTGTTATCCCCCACACTGAAATTGGGTTGAGCTACCACCTTTGCAAGCTGTTGTGTATGTGGCCACTCATTGAAAAGTGCCACTCTCCTGTTGTACGTATACTTTAGTAGGTGCCTGATTACCAAGTGATCTTGGTATCAGTTCAGATACACACACAGTGCTATGGGGAAACTTTGAATTTGTGATGGAGATAAGCTCCTCCATATTTTCTTGTCCGTGAGTGCACTCTGCTGATGTGGCTGTAAGTAAGTAGTTAGAGCCTATCGGAAGTAATATGCATTTGGGTCTCATAGTACGTGATTTGATGAATTCTATGGCCCGTGGAATTGTTTTGTCATGAAGAGTTTGGATGTTGCAAGATTTATTGCGGTACATCTTGCTTTTTCGCAGTCTTCCCACATGGGAACTTCCTACAATCAGTAGGTCTGTTTCCCTGTGTGTTGCACTGGTTTTGTCCATCTGCCGTAGAGAGTTCCCAAAAGATGGAGACCTATTGATAGTTTGTTGGACCATCTTTTCAGAGAATGAGGGCCTGTTAATAGTATGATTGTTACGTGGATCTCTCTGACTTTGGGTGGCTGTCTTAACTACCCTGTCCTGACCATTTGATAGATGCCTATCCGTAGACGGCCCTTGACCCTGCTCTAAAGGTGAGTTGTGTGTTGACACGGTCAGAACATCAATTGAAGTAGCACAGGCCCAATCACTGGGCGAGTTTCGACTGTCTGCTTTGCAAGCAGGGCCACCATGATCACCGTCCTTAGCCTGTGGTGGCACTGGTGAAATCACGTGCGTATCACCTGAATTTGGTTGAAGAAGCAGTTCCAATTTCACTAACCTGTCATTATACTGATGCATAGTGACCCCTATACCATTATTTTAGTGGCTATTGTGTCACTGTGTTGGCGCATAGCTTCCTCCATGACACATATTTGACTAGACAAGGTATCACCAGCGGTATTTGCCTGGATTCTATTGTCCTTTCCATTGTCCGCACTCACTGGGACAGTATGCTGTTGCTGTTGCTGCAAGTCCTTGTTTCTATTAGCAAGCTGTGCCTTTAACTCCTTTATTTCACGGTTTTTACTGTCCAGCTGAGTGTTAGGCAACTTAATCCTATCATCTTTTTGCTTCAGAGATTCTTCAAGAGTTTTTATGCGAGTTTGCAGGTTCTTCTCAGAAGCATTTGTGTTTACACTGACTGAGTCTAACAATTTATCTTCCAAGTTCTTGAACATGGCAACCAGACAATCTGGTATACCTAGGTCTCTGCTCTCAAGACCTGCCTCCATTTTAGTTTTACCAGGGGTATTAATACTATTATCCTTACCTAGTTCCACCCCCGTTTTATCAGCCACTGGTAGGTTTTCCACTGTGTTTGCCTTGGAAGTTTTCTCCACAGGACTGTTGCAAAGTGTAAATTTGTAGTCCAGGGTCTCGTCCGCTACATGCTTAGTAAAGGTAACTTCCTCCAAATCTTCGCATTCTCTGTGGAACCAGTGCTTACAGATTGAACATTGTATTGCATAGGTGTCCTCAGTATCCCTTGAGCATATGAGGCAAAGGACTTCGGGTTTCTCACCATTTAAATCCACTTCTTGTAATTCCACAGCCATCATTTGGCTTTGGCTGCTGAACATCAGTATTGGTTCGTAACTCCAATAAAATATCCGTTATATTGAACCCCAATGCTGCAATTTGTGAATCACATATCTCCAAAATACAATGTAAGTCTACATCTGCGAAGTGAGATAATTGTCTGCCATTAACCAAAACAGACAATGTTCCATTGTACATATTGAGGGTATAGATAGCACGATTATCACGTCTGCCTTGAAGTTTTATCATCACAGAGTTCGAGTTCGCTTTTACCGCCTTCTCAGCTTCTGTGTTGAAATGTGCTGGTTCTCATTCTTGAGCTCACTGTAGTATCGTTCAGCACTGTCCTTGAACAGCGCATACACTTGACTGGGGAGAAACAGCCTGATTCCTCCCCCAGTAATCTTCACCGTAGGTTTAGTGACCGCTACTTTCTGCTTAGATACTTTTAGGTTCTGATTCCTGTCACCCTCCATGTCCGACGCCGGTAAATGATGTGCGTTGCCATCTTGAATGCATGGGGAGAAACAGCCTGATTCCTCCCCCAGTAATCTTCACAGTAGGTTTAGTGACCGCTACTTTCTGCTTAGATACTTTTAGGTTCTGATTCCTGTCACCCTCCGTGTCCGACGCCCGTAAATGATGTGCATCGCCATCTTGAATGCAGCCCGCAGCAGCCTCAGCAGTCTCCAACTTTTCATCCATTTTCAGGTTACTGTAAAACTTCAGACGTGTATAAGTGTCTGAAATACTCCCTGTATACTCAGGAACCCATGGAACTTATTTAGGCTAGATGAGATTATCTTCTACCACTTAAAACTATGAAAAATTATCCAGCTCTATCGTAGGTCACGCCCGCCATATCTATCACGTGACTCATTATATGTTTCAAATGTGCAGGAATCAGTAGGATTGTGTTTGAGTATATACCATACAAGTTACAACCTGCAGCTTTAAAACCATGCATGACTCATCGAATATCATATATTAAATATGCAGCAGTAATCCAAAGCAATCCTGAGAGATCCTGAAGGAATGGTTCCAAACTGATCTAAGGCAATCCTAACTGATCCTTTAATATAATTAACGATCCAAAGCGATCTTGAAGCTATGGTTCAAAACTGATCCAAAGCGATCCCATAGCTGACCTTGCAATATTATAATTAGCGATCCTCAAAAGCTTATTTGCATGTTAAAAATATTGTGATCCGATCATGATCCACAAGCCATGTATGGATCAGTTAGGGTCAATGAAACCATGATCCTCAGTAGAGTAAGGGGACGATTATCCCTTGTAAATTTTGATGCTTTATGCTTAACCGTGTACGTTGTACAGAATACAACTCCCTGTTTTTTGTTGGCAGGGATGCCGCGCTAAATTGTGCTTTTTCAGCTGAGTAAAAGACGTGGCAAATACGTTTTTGGATCCTTGAACCTTGACATGAAGACAAACTTAAAGCAGAAGGTTTCAATTATGAGCTGGAGGCAGGCTCATAACAGCCGGCAGCCAATGGTAGAGGGCTTATCTGACCATCAACAGGGTAATGCAGCGGGGAGCCCAGAGGTCTGGTGTCTATAAACTAACTCCATGTGGTGGGCAGCATGGCTTGCCCATATCAGTCATTGACCTTGGACTGACTAATCCTAGGCAGTGTAAATTAACACAGAAACAGCAACAAACCTCTAAGTGCAAAACCATGACTATGGTCATTCTTACATGAAGCAATCAAGTTAAATCAAATAATTAAGCTGACATACCTTATATTTACTTGTAAGTGTAGTTTGAACAGACTTGTGTCTAAGCAAGAACCATCTGTGAATAAATATCCATTTTTGTGTGTCTGGTGTATAAAATGGTAAATCTCAACAATATATTGTATGCAATATATATATATATATATATATATATATATATATATATATATATATATATATATATATATATGTACTTGTTCACAAAGTGGTAAACCAGAGGTTATTTCCGTCCAATTCCACATGTAGGCCTAGTGGTTAAACCCTCTCTTTGTACATGTCACGTACAAAAGTTTTCCACACCTGGTCCCGGTACACATGTGTGGCATCCTTATAGGTTCTCCTCCCCAATGAACGAAGAGTTCCAGGTTTCTGTGTTTTGGGCACCCACTTGGATGTGTATGGTCTCCCAACATTTTCATTCCAGTGCATCACTGCATATTGTGAACGCACTTCATATTCAGTGTCCCCGTAATAAATCCGTTTGTCATGAAACATGTTCATAGTATTATTGAAGCTCTCCACATGTGAAGTGTTTTTTCCTTATACAAAATCTTCAGCTCCTTTGTATAAGGTTGATGAAGTGATTGCATATTTTAGGAGATCCTCTGCTTTTTTTGTTGGTGATAGATGTACGGGATGGCTCATAGGTTGGTTCTAATTTACAGCGAGATGTACCAGAACAGTCCCTATGATTTCCCTTGTAATGTTCTACACAGTTCAGTAGCTTTGATCTCAAAAGTTCAGCATTTTCCTGGCAATGCTGTATTGCCCAGTGTGCATGTGTCCCAATAGGTTCTTCTTTACCTTCAAGTTGTTTGTGCCATTTGATACTGTGATATTACTTGGGCCCCGAACCCACTTCAGCTACATTTTTCTTGAGTCCCTTTATCCCATGCCAGGAATCATTCTGGTTCACAGCTGTAGTATTTTCTTACATGTACTTATTTATGCTGAGATTTCTGTCATGTATGTGAGTTTGCACATCAACATCCTTACTGGCAAGGTATTCATAAATTCTTTCCGTCCCAATTTTCTCATGTTGCTGGGTGACCTGGTCGTCTTCATTTTTTTTCACATGGATATGACATAAGACCGGTCAAGAACGAAATAGAACAAACTGCAGACCAGGGACAAGAGTCACAGAATGACTATGCCAGTGCCAGTGGTGATTTTTATATCCCACCACAAGAAGGGCAGGCTGAATGTGTGTGCTGTTTGTGTCGGCCTTGTGTCACCAGTGAATGCTTTCGGCAATTATGGTGGGAAACTGAAAATCATGATCCATCTGATGACAACAGTCGCTTCAGGAAGGAGCACTACAAAAGATTTTGGGTTATGTTGTTGAACAGAGGAGCATGGCGAGACCCAAGATACCAGGCTAGGAAAGCAACAGCCCTGGCCCGGGACCCAGCACACAGGCAGGATGTCTGGAGGGGTCCACACAAACACCCGAGAGATCTTATGCCAACATGTGCATTGAAGCTGGTCAGACAGTGGCTTCCAAATGACAGGAAACCCTATTTGGGCCACCGTGTACAAATTAGTGGCGTAATCTGAAAAAAAAAGACACTCAGGATGTGTTCTCTACCTTGACTTTTGTGGGCTTGAGATTACATTACGATTTACTTGGAACCTTGTAGTGCCTGTATTTGACAGATTTAGACTGTGGGCAGACAATTAGTGGCATAATTAATGTGTTCATTTTTATGTGAAATACATCAGGGAGACCTGTCATCAACACATTTTGCATCATACCTCCATCCATGCTTAGGATAAACTCTTTTATCTGTCATGGAGACTTGCGGAACACATGGCTACTGATGCTGTGTTTATGTCAACATGTGCTTGCCACTAGATGCAGGATGCCCGATGTGGTTGCCATGGGCAACTGTCAATCAAATTCAATTTACAACAGACGGGATCAAAACTTCTGCTGCAAAGTTTGTTTCTTTTATCAAGTGCATGACAAAGATAACAAAAAAAGTGAGTACATTTGACATTCATACACTAATATGCCAAAAATGATCAAGTTACATTGCTTATTTACTGAGCATATTTGAAAAATGTCCCAGATTGGGCCAGAGCTCTGACCGGCACTGGTGCATTACCCACTGTGAGGAGGCCTGCCATTGCTGCCTCTTATAGTCTACCCTCCTGCTTTAAAGTCAGGCCATCCCACCTGCTTTAGACACGGTTTTATTGAGGAAGTCCTGTGGGTGAAGTGATGAAAAATAGAAACATATATATATACGCTGGAAACACAAGGGAATATTTTGCCTGAATAAGACCTTTAATAACAAGATATGTTTGTAAAACATAGATGCCCTCCCCCCCCCCCGACCTCACTACCCTTGCCCTTGCTACCCTATTGATAGTGGTAGATGGGGCACTCGTGACCTTACAAAATTAGTGAAGGTTGATCATACATCAATGTCACATATCTTTAAACTTTAACATAGTCCTTAAAAAACGACTAAAAACCTGGACAATATAAAAGTTATAGCTGAAAAATTAGTCATCATTTAGAAACCATATTCAGCAAAGTGGCTTTATGACCTTGGGAATTAGGGCAAGGTCACTCATTTTCACTTGACCTTCTTCAGTTATTGTGCAAAAACCACAGGAAGTCTACTGTCTGTGTGACCCTCAAAACTGGGTCAAGGTCACCCATCTACAAACTCAAGCTAGCCCTTATAGGCAACCATAAAGCTGTGCAATATAAAAGTGCTACCTCTAAAATGCAAGTTATCATGCAGAAACAGTATTTGACTAAATGGCTCTGTGACCTTAGAAATTAGGTCAAGGTCACCCATCTTCAAACTTAACCTAGCCCCGAATACGGACAATTATGCAGTGCAATACAAAAGTCCTAGTTTAAAAACCTCTTCAGTTATCATGTGGAAACCAAAGGTAACTCAGGTACCAACTTGACCTTGGAAATTAATTAAGGTCACCAAACTTTAAACTTCTTCTAGCCCTTAGCAAGAACTATAGACCTGTAAAGTATCCCAGTCCTAACTAAAAACTTCTTGAGTTATTGTGCAGAAACCACAAGAATTCTACAATCTCTCTGTGACCCTGAAAACTGGGTCAAGGTCACCCATCTTCAAACTCAACTAAGCCCTTACAGAGAACCATAAAGCTGTGTAATATAAAAGTTTTAGCTCCAAAGTATGTTATCAAGCAGAAATCATGTAAACCATATTCAGTAAAGTGGGTCTGTGACCTTTAAAATGAGGTCAAGGTCATCCATCTTCAAACTTTGCTATCCGGAAATATGGACTATAATCCTGTGCAATATAAAAGTCCTAGCTTAAAAACCTCTTCAGTTATTGTGCGGAAACCAAAGTTCACTCAGGTACCACTGTGACCTTGAAAGTTAGGTCAAGGTCACCCATCTTCAAACTTTGCCTAGCTTTTGACTAGAATGATACACCTGTACAGTATCAAAGTCCTAGCTCAAAAGCTTCTTAAGTTATTGTGCAGAAACCACAGTCTACCGACCGACATGTGCAAAGCTACATGCCCCACCTTCTTCGAAGGGGGGCATAAAAATCGATTGTCAATTTATTGTCACCTTGACCACTGGAACAACGCTCTGACTAGGTAAGTTCCTTGATGTGCATGACCTGGTGACTTACACGAAACAAGTATGCACTTTAACTTCACCATAAGGTGATATTGACATCATATATAGGTGAATGAATAAAAATTATATGTGTGTACCCACCTTGTGATTTGTCTGCACTGCATAGGGTTTGACGCCGACCCACACGTGCGTGTGTGTGTGTGTCTGTCTGTCTGTCTGTGTTTAGTGTTCTCAATGAGCTACCTTTTACGTGCTCTCAAAACAAACCACTCAACGTGAATGTTCAGTGAAAATACATTATTACCTTTGTATCTTGGGTGTATGAGCATTGAAAAATAGCATATAAAAGGCAAATACAAGACTACAAGTTTTATTTATTGCTCAAAATCAACACTAAGTTACCATGGCAAATGAGGCTAACTCAGTGACATATTTGGCTTAGTCTTTGATCAACAGTACAAGTATAACCTAGCAAGATCCACAGCAATAAAGCATTGAGATAGCAACGAGATAAACATCAAAAATAACATAATAGATACATATATAATAACCAGCATACATAACATTTTTAGATTTCATTTTTCAAGCTCCCCCCCCCCCCAAAAAAAAAAAAAAAAAAGGAATGATGAGCTGCATCAGCATACTTTCGCTTGGTTATGCTCTGCCCATTGAAATCATGCCAACCAATTTCCACAAAAAGGGATGTATTTACCTTGAAAGTGCTTGTCAAGGCCTATAAATGTATCATGTGAGCCACCTCATCTGAGCAAAAATAAGATTGTGTACATTGTATTTTGTTTGGTCACCGCAACTGCAGACGAAGCCAAGGCGATGATTGGAAACAGAGGTTTTTTATGTGAATAAGAAAAAAAAAGTGGTCAATTCGAGACCAAATAATGCTATATAAATACATATGACGTGTCGAGTAGGGATCCCATTCCACCATTGGAAAAGGGTTTTTTTTACAGACTTTTACATTTCTTAGTTCAAATGTTGCTATGAAGTTGGCAGAAGATCTCCACAGTGATTTCAATTGTGATAAGGTCTTGAATAAGTTTTTGCACCACAACTGCTGCAGTGCAGACAAGATTTCTATATAATATAGCAGTTGGAAAGTAGTGCAAGCCTACTTCCAGTTTGAGAAGTGAACTAACAGTGGTGGGTTGCAAAGCTATGGACAGTCAGCAAAAATATTATCCTACTACTAAGACAGAATATGTGAAATAACACCCAAACTATATTCCGATGCACTGAGGTATTGAAGCCAACAGTTTATTGTACAAGTTACAAGAATGTTAATGCACAGATTGAGAAGAACTGGCATAGAAACAGAATTTTACCTTAGAAGACTGTACGGCATGGATTGAGAATTTTTCTGGGGTCCAGACCCCCCAGTAGTTCATGAAGAAGGCAGAATGGTTAGTGGTAAACTTTTGCTTTATGGAGAGATGTAAAAATAAAATGAAAATGGAAAAGTGCCTCACCAATGCAGTTTTTCATTAGACCAGGATTGAAAGAAGTAAAACTTGGATAGGCATTTTTTTATGCCTAAACATTTGGTCCAAGTCCTGTTTGCTCCAAACATACATGTATATTACCAAGCTGTCATTTGACCAATAATATCAAGTGTATTGTTGATAAATATTAATTTTACCAACAAACAGGGTTCAAATTGCAAGAAATAAGGATAGCTTTGAATAGTTAGAACAATAATGTGTTTTGAAATTGTCAAACGTATTGTCATCAAGCCACTCTCTGTCAGCAAAGACTGACCACTCAGAAGATGCAGGTTTACTTATCGGATGTGGCAATTCAATGAAAAATACAGCGTAGGTCCACCCAGAGGTTTTCAAAAGCTGAATGCTTCTTTACATGAAAAGTGGGCAAAGATATCTAATGGTTAAACACAGAAGTTGGTCAATAGTTTGCTTTACGTCAGGTTTCCAGTCAAAGTATAGCAGGCTGTACAAAATACTTAGTGCATTGTGCTGTCTTCATCTGTTGTGAAATCTGTCAGTTTTTTCAAATGAACTTTCTTTCCTCTAGTATTGCATTGTTTCAACAGAAGGTTACCAAGTACAAAGACATTGATGTTGGTAACATTCGATTCATTACGCACAAGTTAGTGTATATGTCATGAGGGCCCTGTACTTGGGAAACGATAACCGTAACCTTCATGCCACAGGGATGTATCTCACAGCTTTAGCATGAAGTGACGTATATGCAAGTAATGCAGCCAGTGAGAAGTAAGGTCTGTGTAATATCATGCACAGTGCTAAATTCATACTTACAAACAATAAAATTATTTGAATACTAGAGGGCTTTAAAGGGTATTATAATGTGCTAGAAAAAAAACAAAACAAAAAACTGCCCTTGTAAATCCTCAATTCTACTTGCATTATTTTTTTAATTGGTTGCTTTCTCTATTTCATTAAAAGCGGCCACCCAACTTAAGTGTTCACATGGCTCCTGTAAAATATCCGGTTTGAAAAAGCAGCAAGTTAAGAGTATGTATGTGACAAAGTACAACAGGCTTAACCGTCCCATAATCATTGCTTTCAGATATACGTATTTGTATACATATATGTTTATGTATGTGTGTTTTTACATATATGTATCATGCATACTTAAAAACATGGTATCAGAACTGTCAATGACCTATTTATACATTTTACAATTCTTCAAGACCAGCAATGTACAGGGCCAAAAACTCTTCAGATGAGCTGTACTCTTAGCTCACTGGAGACATTCTTGCCGACACATTGTACATGTGCACTGTGTTACATTACTCGAATAATCAGCAATTGTGCTTTGGATCTTCAGAGTATGCCAAGCATTCTTGCCCTGCCCAGCCAGTCGTCCCGTGGCAAATAACAGCCGCACACTTCCCTGTGCCCTGTGAATGCTGACCGACCGTGTAAAACCCGCCAGTTGTCTATTAACAGCACTGTTCCTGGTTTCAATTTGATCCAAAACTCCCGAGACGAGTCTTCTATCTTTGCACTGAGGGATGCAAGGGCCTTATAAAATTGTGCCACCTGGTTGGGTGGCACTGTATTAACAAATCCCCTATCATAGTGATTGTATCTTATCCATTCAAGATCCTCTGAAACTGGGTGGACTTTCAAGATAGTTTCGAAGGATTGAACATCTGTTCTGAAACCAATGTTTTCTTTATATCTTGCTGGGACTCTTATGGCTGTCAAAATATCAAAAGCTTCTGGATCATCTTTCCGCAGCTCTTCTGCTGCATGGAAGCCATCCACAAGGAGAGTCTTCCCACCAGTCCCATTTTTGTGAGCAGTACAATGAAATACCTGTATTCCTGCTGGCAGACTAAAATAGGTGGTGTCAGTATGTGCACCCAAGGCTTGATTGCTGAAGGCTGTATCTCCTAACTTTGCCTCAGCTGTAAAGCTCCACATTCCTCCAAACATGGTTTGCTGAATGAAGGATACTCTCTCTGCAACAGCCTGTGTTCCCTCCAAATTTGGTGGGGCATCTTTGACAAATCCAACACCATATGTTAATAAAGACTGTAACAAATCTTGTAGTGCCATGTCGTCCCTAACAATATCATTATAACCAATGTTGGGTATTTCAGCTTGACACAACAGGTCAGCATTCCAGAGGATTTTCCCCGAACCTTTTGGTTTTTGAGGATGCAATGAAGCATCCAGAATCAAATCCAGGTTAATGCTGGTGTGATGTCCATCAGTCCAAACAACTTCCAGGTTCTCATCTATCACGTTTGCTGCTTTTACCTGTATGTCATCAAGGTGATGCACTAAAATGTTTCTCTGTTCAGTTGTGTGGTTATAACATTCAGAACATCTGCAGTGGTCACGTAACCATACAAAATTGACCTGCAAATAGTGACCATCTATGTCAACACTCAGGTGATTCGAATGTAACTGGATACCAGAGACCCGTGCTGGATGAACCTCAGAACTACCTAATGCCTTGAATCTCTGTTGCTGTGCAGCCGGAAATGACAAGTGTACTTGACTTTTTCTGGTAGGAACTCCGAATACACCCCTGCTGCAATAGCTGCTACATAGTCTGAGACAACAGGCTAAGGCAGGGCGTCCTGATCGTGCAGCAGTCCACATTTTCTCACTGTAAGTATAAAATAAATAGAGGACATCATTCATAATCTATACTTTGCATGTTATTCACCGCAATAAATATATTTGCTCATCTATCTCCCACTGCTGCCTCTCTGTCTACGTTAATTGTTAAATGTCTGCTCTTGCGTTTCCACGGAGTATAATGGGCCTTTTGATTCCAGGCTATCGAAATTGATATTTTTATCACAATAATACAGCAACTATAACTAAATTATATTTGGAACGTATATATGGCAAACCAAACCTGCAAATATTTTAACTAACCTACAGGTAATTTCAAATTGATGCCAGGCTGTATAGGTATTCCTTACAGTGCAAAGATTTTTAATCACTTGCAGGGTGCTTTCAAATGTCTGCAAAGAAATATACAATCTTTCTGCGAACAAGTAAAACCCTTTACACAGAATTAAAAACCCTCTACAGAATATTTCCCTCAAGAGCTGTACGCTGAGAATTAAGCACTGCATGCAAGCTTATTCAAATAGCTCAATACTCATTTTGATACGGTCCCTTGTTGTGATCTGGCACTTGAGAGTTGAATGTGATCGGAATGGCAGGTCTGGAATGGGTGGATGTAGTTTTGAGAGCAATATGATGTTTTAATGTTTGGCAGTTTATGCATGAAACATTGCCGTTCTCTTTTGCACCTGACATGTAGTGACCTTGGTATAAAATGTCAACTTCATAAAAGCATTAATTTTATTTAAATTTGGTATAGACAGACAGACAGACAGATATAGAAAGATAGATAGATAGAAACTGGTCTGACATTTTAAAGAAAGACTTTATCAAAGATAACGTACATTCATATAAGATCTCACAGATCAAATGCTTTCAAAATTGCAGATTGTCAAATGTGCATGCCACCAGCAGGACTTCTTGACAGCAGTTATACTATTCCGCCTAATATGTTTGTCCCAATTGAGTTGTGATTTTCACTAATGTAACAGAAATTTATCACATGGAATTCCAACACGATCATTCGTATAAGCGGTCAGAACATGCATATTTGCAAACATATCATTTTGGATGGTGCATGTGACAGTGATCGCTAAAAGATTTTGATATGCATTTCACATCAATTTATTTTAACATACCAGCAGTTCTACTTTTGGGGTATTGAAGCGTTTAAAAGAATCTGTGATATGTATACTATTTGAACATTGTGGTTAAATAAAAGAATATCTGACCCATAGTATGGCAGACTCGGGATTACGTTGCATTGAGGAAGCCCACTGCAGCTGAGTCTATTACACAGCAGAAAGACATTTACTTTCCCTTGAAACTCGAAGCAAAAAGTAAATAAATATATAAATAAAAAAATGAATGAAGTGAAAAAGAGCCCATTCTGAGCCAAGTCCCAGCAAATTTAATAACCGCCCATCTATATTATCGCATAGTAATCAATGTGCATTTTATAGGGCCTCTGGTAATGCTGCCCATGTAGAAACCAGGCAGGTGTGAGGGTGATGTGCTCAGCTCATATTGTATGAGCAAAAACATTGGTCTTAAATTTCATTCCAGTGAAAAGGAATCTCATAGACAGGTTATGTTGTAGGACATTTGTATGCAATCGTTAATTTGCCTTTACAAAGAACTAGACACATTGTTCAAGTGTAAAATTGGAGTCTCAAAATCCACCCCCAAAACAGTCCACATAAAGGGCCATCACCATGTCCAATGTAAAATTCTACTCACTTTGTACCTCAAATAAGCAAGAAAAATCACCAAAATGTGGCCAGTCTTGGCTACCTGGTTCTTTAGTTTCTATCTTGAATGATTTACTACTAAGGAAACCATGTGGCCGGGAAAATAAGGTCACGGTCATGCACATGTAATCCTACCTGGGCTGCTTCAAATAACAATCACCACACCCCCTTGTTTAGTCAAAACACATATAATGGTTGAGTTATCACAAAAAAAAAAAAAAAAAAAAAAAAAACCACGAAAATCAACAGAGCTGCCATTCCTTTGAAATTTAGTCAAGGTAATTCCCATATAATAACGATAATAATAATGATAATAATAATTATAAGATTGAGGAGGACAAGGAGGGGAAGAAGCACCTGGTTCACAACATGTGTCCCCGGGCCATTTGAAACCAATTGATCGAGCAGTTTTAGACAAGACGCTTACTTAACGTTTTTGCAACAAATTAACAAAACTATGCCCTACTTAGTAAACTGGGTAGGGACTCCCCCAATTTACACCACACATGCTATGAAAAAGGATTCAGTCAACTGTTTTTGGAAAAAAACTAGACAGGCGTCCACATGTATTGACACAAATTGTCCTATTCTCATAATGCTAACATGCTCTTACTCATATCAACAAATGTTTAAAAGTCAGGGATAGCTGTGGTCCAACCTGGTGAACAAATTGAATGAAGGCTGAACCATATTTCATTAGAAATCAAGTTTGACAGTCTAATCAGTGCTTTTGGAGATGACAATGAAGAGCTCAAAGGCATTTGAAGGCAACTGGCCTCATAAAAAAAAGAAAGAATAATTGCAATGCCACCTGATGGCTAAAATAAGAACTACATGACCCCAGGTGACCCTATGTGCAATATCAAAGCAATTGGCCAAGTAGTTCTTGAGATGAAGATATTTTTTTCAAATCAAATTAAAATTTCATAAAAAATAGACAAATTATTAAATCATCATCTCCTTTGCAAACTAGGTAGAGGTCCACGTGGGTAACATCCAATGCAAAATCAAAACATTCCAAGCACTGCTTTTTGAGAAGTCGAAAAGGGAAAATACGATAGCCATATACACTATACAGTGGTAACCTTTACCTATGGTCGCAAAGTTTGATTTTCTTCTGCAAAAATTAACATATATCTATATAATTTTCCCCCAACTTCCGCAAAAATTAACATATATCCATATCATTTTCACGCACTTTCATTGTCTAAAGTCAAATTATATTCTGATAAAATTCTAAGCAATTCTGTTTAGCCATTCTGGAGAAGTCAAAAACAGCCTTAACACACAAAAATTCGTAAAAAATAAGCAAACTGTAGCACTACCTGATGGCCAAAATAAGAACTAGAAAGGAAAACTGCATAGATAAGTACCTGAACTGAAAAAAAAAATCATTAAAAATCAGGAATCCACAGCAGTGCCACCTAGTGAACAACTTTGTTTGACCCTTCCAGAAAAAACATATCCACCAAGTTTCAGTGTTATCTGAGTGACGGTTCTGGAGAAGAAGTCAAAAATAGCAAAAACACACAACAAATCATAAAAAATTAAGAAATCACAGCACCACCTGGTGAACAATTCAGAACTATGGGTCCGTAGGAGCGTCCAAGTGGGATATCAAAGCAATTTGGTGAACCGTTTCTGAGCAGAAGATTTTTTAATATTTGCCCCAAAACAGAACAAAACAGGAGGGCTGTGTGAACAGCCCGTCCCTCAGCTGATCTTGACATTCATCACACTTGCAGCTCTATGAACTTGGGAAAGGATCAAGGACACCACATTCTGAGTAAGTCTGAACTTTATAGAAGAACACTTACATGAGCAACATCAAAGTTCAAGTAGTTCTCAAGTTATAATGAAGAGTAAAATTCATGTATGTTGCACTGTGACCCCACAAACGAGGTCAAGGTCATTCATGTACTGTCTCAGCATGACCTTCATACAGAATAATTAACATGTGTAGCTAACTCAAAACAGATCTCAAGTTATCAAGTAAACAGTAAATTTCGTGTCAGTTGTCCTGTGAATTAGCATTAGAATGCCCATTGACTTACAAGATTTTTCACGATTTGTCCAAAAAAAAGTACAAAAAAATTCATTAAAAATCAAAAAATCACTGGAGCATGAACATTTGAACAAAATTGGTAGAAACCCACCCAAAGTACATTGCCACCAAGTTTGAAGTTAATCTGGATGACGGTTTTGGAGAAGAAGTCGAAAATGTGAATTAGCATTAGAACGCCCATTGACTTCCATAGTAATCAATAGGAAAGCTGCATTGACTGACAAGTACCAGAATTGAAAAAATCGTTAAAAATCAGGAATCTGCAGCATTCCCACATAGTGTACAACTTTGTTTGACCCTTCTACAAGAAACACATCCACCATGTTTCAGCTTAATCTGAGTGACGGTTCTGGAGAAAAAGTCGAAAATAGCAAAAACACACAAAAATTCATAAAAAATTAGGAAAAAATTGCAGCGCCACCAAGTGTACAAATTAAGAACTCCGAGTCCCAGGGAGTATTCCTGTGCGATATCAAAGCAATTGGTTGAGCGGTTTCAGAGAAGAAGATTTTTTAAGATTTACCCAAAAAAGAACAAAAAAATTCACTGAAAATCCAAAAATCATTGGACCGTGACCACTTGTACAAACTTGGTAGAGACCCACCCAAGGCACATCTCCACCATGTTTGAAGTGAATCTGGCTGACGGTTTTTGAGAAGAAGTCGAAAATGTGAATTGTGGACGACGGACGGACGACGGACGGACGACGGACCCTCAAAAAACCTCAGCTGACTGACAAGTCAGCTGAGGTAAAAACTTCATAAAAAATCCCAAAAGTCACTGAAGCATGATCATTTGAACAAACTTGGTAGAGACCCAGCCAAGGCACATCCCCAACAAGATTTAAGTGAATCTGGGTGAAGGTTATGGAGAAGAAGTCAAAAATGTGAATTGTGGATGACGTACGGACGACGTCAGACGGATGACTAGTCATAATATAAGCTCAGCTGACTTATCAGTCAGCTGAGCTAAAATTCAGGAATCCACAGCAGTGCCACATAGTGAACAACTTTGTTTGATCCTTTCACCAGGAATATATCCACCAAGTTTCAGTTTAATGTGAGTGACAGTTCTTGAGAAGTCGAAAATAGCCATAACACACAAAAAATTCATAATAGAAAAAAATTACAGTGCCAACAGTGGTGAACAAATTAAGAAATAGAGGTCCCTGAGAGTGTTATTGTGATGTCAAAATTGGGTGCATGGTTTCTTTGAAGAAGATCTTTCTCCAAAGAAGTTTAAAATGCGAATTAGCATTAGAATGCCCATTGACATGCATAGTAATCAATAGGAAAGGTGCGCTTACCGAGAAGTTCTCAAATTAAAAAAATCATTAAAATCAGGAAACAGCAGCAGTGCCATCTAATGAACAACTTTGTTTGAGCCTTCCACCAAGAGCATATACACAAAGTTTCAGCTAAATATGAGTTATGGTTCTGGAGAAGAAGTTGAAAATAGTGAAAACACACAAAAGATCATAAAACATAAAAAAATTGCAGCGCTTCCTGATGAACAAAGTAAGAACTAGGAGTCCCTAGACTGTTCCTCTGTGATATCAAAGCAATTGTGTGAGCGGCTTTGGAGAACATGATTTTTGAAGATTTGCCCCCCCCCAAAAAAAACACCAAAAAATTAATTAAAAAAAATACAAAAGTCACTGGAGCATGACCATTTGAACACAGTGGTAGAAAACTACCCAAGGTATATTGCCATCAAGTTTGAAGTGAATCTGGCTTATGGTTTTGTAGGTGAAGTCGAAAATGTAATTATGAATGGAGGGACGATGCATGACTTGGCCTCCTAAAAGCTCAGCCTGACTAGTCAGTCAGCTGAGCAAAACAGGAAAAAATGCAGTGTTCCTGTGTGATATCAAAGCAATCTGGTGAGCGGTTTCAGACGAAGCTTTTTTTAAGATTTGCCACAAAAAGAACAAAAAAATTATAAAAAATCCAAATATTAATTGAGCTTGGCCATTGAAACGAATCTGCGAGAGACCCACCCAATGTACATTGCCCCCAGGTTTAAAGTCTATCTGACTGACGGTTCTGCAGAAGAAGTTCAAAATGTGAATTAGCATGAGAATGGCCATTGACTTATTCATCAATCAATAGGAAAGGTGCATTAACCCACAAGTACCAGAATTATGAAACTTGTTAAAAATCAGGAATTTGCAGCATTGCCTCATAGTGAACAACTTTGTTTGACCGTTCCACAAGGAACATATCCACCAAGTTTCAGCTTAATCTGAGTGACGTTTCTAAAGAAGTCAAAAACAGCCATAACACACAAAAAATCATAAACAAGAGGCCCACGGGCCTAATGTTCTGCTGGCATCGTGGCTATGGTCAAGGCTGTGAGTCCTCAAGTGGCTTCTGCACATATAACACTTAATGTAAAAATTACCCACCAGATGGGACTTCGCTCCACATGTAATCATAGCTTATTTGTGCAACTCCTGTGATGAATATTGTTGCATGTGCCAAGACAACGAGCGAGTACTTTATGTCCTCAGTGACCTTGGGACAGAAGATCAAGGACATCCAGATTATGTAATACAAGAGGCCCATAGGCCTGCCCGGTGCTGTCAGGACTAACATTGCCATTGAAGTCCATCCTACACCCTGCCATTACAAAATCATCTCCTTCAACTTTACAGGCATGGTGACCTCACAAAAATATGCCAAGGTCACTGATATGATATATGATTATAGCTTTGAACATTGTCTATATATCCTATAGTTTTGGCAAGTCTAATCCAATTACTTTTAGAGATATGGAATTCTATATCTTAAAACACATTTTGGCTCATAATTTCAATCAAATTATGGGTGGTGCCACTAGCATCATTACCAACTTTAACTTTGACCTCCCCCACAATCCAACCAAATTTGGTGAAGATCTGCGTAAAATATCAGATGCTAGAGTGTTCACAAGATTTTCATACATGTATATTGACTCCTATATTGCATAATATTGTAGGTGGCACCACCAATATCAAAAAGAACCCTAGGTTTTTATGCCCCCTATGAGTCCTAAAGGTTATACTGGGCTAACTTGAGACCTGTGGACAGTACTGCAGTCACCAGGTCACAAGATTTTCTTATTTTGACCTGTATATTACATAATACTATAGGTGGCACCACTAACATTGATGTCCACAAAGATTTTTATACACTTTATAACTCCTAAATATAACATGGGCCTATCTCAAGAATTGTGATTTGCAGAGCATTCATCAGATGACCCCAATATTCAAACTGGCCATTTGACCTTGACCTTCAACTCGGATTAAAAAAAATTGTTATTGTCTAAAATATGCACCCGACATCCAGCTTTCCATATACAGTCTGTTTGTTCAAATCGAGTCATAACTTTTCGAGTTATAAAGGAAAAACAACAAACTTGGACAAGCGCCAACTCCATAATTACTGGGTCACAGTGACCCAAAAGCAGGTCACCAAGTACAGTTTTATGTATTATGTAATCAAGTGCAATTTTGATGTGGAGGCTCAATTTTCTTTGCCATTGATGTCCAAGCCACACCCGGCCATTACAAAATCACCTTTTCAACTTTACAAGCATGGTGTCCTCACAAAAACATGTCAACGTCACTGATATTATATAACATTCTACCTTTGGCCATGGTCTATTTATCATATAAATTTGGAGAGTCTAATCCAATTACTTTTCCAAATATGGAATTTTACATTTTGGCTCATAATTTCTGTCAAATTATAGGTGGCGCCAGTAAAATCATTAGCAACTTAGACTTTGACCTCCCCCAAAATCCCACCAAATTTGGTGAAGATCCACCAAAAATTAAAGATGCTAAAGTGTTCACAAGATTTTCACATTTTGACTCCTATGTTACATCATAATGTAGGTGGCGCCACCAATATTGACCTGGGCCTAGATTTTCATATAAGTCCTGAAAGTTATAGTTGGCTAACTTGCAAACTGTGGACGGTATCGCGCTAATGAGCAAAAGTTTACGGACGCCTCTAGTATGATACACTTATGTAGAAAAACATTACCCATATTCATAAATGTCAAACCCAACAATGACAGGAAAGAGATTCCAGAGTTACCAAAGCATCAACATTCATCTTCCAATACCAATGTGAAGAAACAAATTTCACTCATGACTCGTGACAGGCACTCACCTACAAAAGGCTACTTGTGGTTTTAAACCAGTCCTGTCAACCTTTGAAATATTCTTCATTAGATACAGACTATAGTGTTTCCAATATGTTTTGGCCCAACCACTCTAATTCCAAATTTTATAAATTCTGCAAAAAATAAAAAGAGAATTGGTAGGCCTATTACTATTTTGGTTCTTCTGACCAGTTCCTCAGCTGAGTTTATAGCAAAAGTAGGAAGTACACCTATATCGGACAAGGGCAATTCTATATATCCCCCTCCCCCGTAACTCCCCATTAAAGTCCCACCCTGGTCTGGTGGTACCCTTTTTTATTCCTAATTTGGAAGCAATCGGCCAAGCTATTTCAGAGAAGCCCTTTTGGAGATTATGTCTAAAAATGAACCTAACACTTCATTAAAATCCCAAAGTCATGGAATGTGACCACTGTAACAAAGTCAGTAGTGACCCACCCAAAGTACATCCTCACCACGTTAGACATGAATCTGGCTGATGGTGTTGGAGAAGTTGAAAATGTGAATTACCATTGCTATCTCCATTGCCTTACATTGTAAATAACAGGAATTTTTGCAAAACCTGACAAGTAGGTGAATTGAAAAACTCATAAAAATCATGGATCTGCAATCATCACTTAGTGAACAACTTGGTTTTTTGACCCTTCCACAAAGTAGATTTTTGCCATGCTACAGCAAAATGTAAGTGACTGTTTTGGAGTATAATGACCAGAAACTCATGGAGACTATGAATGAACCTGTTTGTTCGAATTCATTACATATAAATTCCTACAAAATAGGAACTACAAAATTATGTAGATATGAAAAACGAAAGGTTATCGAGATACATGTGTCAAATCAAGCTCCCATAACACTAACCATAGACATCACAAGCACTATACCTTGAGCACTCTGTCTTAGTACTCTAGGATTCATGTGTACACCGTTACTCATTTATGCCAAATCTGTGACACATTTTGTGTTGAAATCAAATTTTAGATTGAATGGTGTTCTTACACATTATCAGGTGCAGAGTCTTAACAAAACTACACTTATTACATGTTGTAGTACTTCTGTGACTGTTACAATATATCACATAATTAGCAATTGACTGTCACATTGACAATGCTGGTCTGGGATGTTACAAAATATTACATTGTATCAAAATGTTAGCGTGTTTAACAATTTTGATTCAATTGATGGAAAAATGTGTGGAAAACTTAGGCAAACAAGGACCAATCTTGCTCCATATCCCATGTCTTTTAAGTTGAACAGTCTATATCAGGTCCCTGGGTTCAGTAAGCTGGCCACTGTAATGCGTATGTCCGTATGTAATTGCCCAGACAGCAAGCTGGGATCATCTGGCTGTCCCATGGCTGCACTCCCTGCAGTATAGTGATGCCAGGGTTCCGAACGTTCGGCTCATGTCTGTAAGGCTGAATGGTCTTTTCCTCTGCTGTTACACCTTTTTTTCTTAATTATTCTTCACTAGTAACTTGTTTCGGCGTTAGTGGGTGCGTTTCGGCGTTTCAGGGCAGTTGCCGGCGTTACTCAGCATTTGCCGGCGTGAAACGGCGTTTGCCAGCGTTTGACACCCTTTCAACACCGGCAAACGCTGTGAAACGCCGACTAACGTCGGCAAACTCCGGCAAACGCCGACTAACGCCGAGCCCCAAAAGGCTTAATTGGATTTTGGCGTTTGCCAGCGTTAGTCGGCGTTTGCCGGCGTTACAAAAGCCGGCAAACGCAGTCTCACGCTGGCAAACGCTGTGTAACGCCAGGAACCGCCCTGAAATGCCGAAACACATCCACTAACGCTGAAACAAGTTACTAGTGCTTTATCCTCATCAGACCACATACATGACAAACTCAATTTAGACTCTCTGGAATCACTACACTCTGTTGTATCAGCCATGACTTTTGGCTAAATGAAGGCACTCTGGCTTATAATGCATTCACCCCAGCTAGCGGGTTGAGTTTGTGACATCACCAATACTTTCTCACATCGGGCCACCATTGCAGAAAACTCCCGCGCTTTCATCTGGCAATTGTGGCACACTTTGGGAGCTAAAAAACTCTATTCCAAAATGAAATTTAATATTTTGGTTTTCAGATATCATTTCTATCCACCCTAAACATCAACTTTCATATTTGTGGTACCCATTCAATCAAGATGACCTTTAATGGTTGATGGTGAAATAGAAATGCAGGGCTTTCTTGACGTGGTAATTCAGTGGGGGTAAGCACAAAAAAAAAGAAGAGTCACTGTGACATATCAGATGTTATATCACGGCAGACTCATTTTCACAATGTCTTCTACATTATAATATGCTACACTATACCATATACACTAGAATAATTACACTTAAAATTAGATCATACACATATATATCTTTTGCAAGTAATCACTTGATAGACTCAGGGTATGATTACTTGTACAGACACTAAGCAGCTGTATCTATGACCATTCAAGATAATGTAATCCTATCTTTTACCAGGTTTACAGATATATATTCTGAATTCATATATTTAAATACTTATTTTTTAGTCTAGTCATTTTCGGTGTTAATTCAACATCTACTACACTAGCTGAATTGGACATTTATGTCATCTGAGACACTTGGTATACTGCTCATTAATATCACACAAAGTGAAATCTCATTCAACAAACATTGATTATCACAAACTTTATATGTCGCATCAAAGTCTAAGACATTATAACTCAACACAAAGCCATAATGACATCTCATTGACTTTTTTGCCAGGTTTATTTTAAAAACAAGTATTCTTTAAAACAATTTGGAGGATGTGAAGATATGCATCATGTCCACATATCTGATGCACTCTAAGCCCTTAAGCCTTGTGGCTATGGTCTTATGTAAATGAATCACTGTCTGTGCATGACGTAACCCTTCACTTCTGTCGTGACGCCCTTATTGCAGCAATCATGCGAGTAAATGCAGTCATCCTAAATGTGTTGTCTCTGCTGTTATTGCCCATCAAGGGCATAAGAATACACATGCAGTTTCTAGTTGAACCACTCTGTTAGTGTGTTCCTTTGCCTCATGAGGGCAGCACTTCCTTGACATAGTGGCTTCACTTTGCCCTGTCGCAGGAATTCAAGAAGAGCAAACACACGCAAAATGTCATTAAAAATATATAAAAATGCAGTGCTACCTGTTAAGGTCTAGAGGTTCCCATGAATGTCTGTATTTCACACTAATTGGAAATTGGTTTAGAAGAAAAAGATTTTTCAGACTTTGCCAAAATAAAAAAAAAAGAAGAAAGAAATCAATGGAGCCTGGCCATTTGAACAAAATATTCCAAACCCACCTAATGTACATTGCCACCAAGTTTTATGAGAATCTAGTTGACAGTTTTTGAGAAAAAAATATCAAAACTGTACACTGCCATTGCAACCTCCATTGATGTGATATTGCACATGTTGTAATCATTAGGAATGAATGCATCAACCAACAAACATCCAAGTTGAAAAACCGGTTAAAAATCAGGGATCCTCAGCATCACCACCTAGTGAAAACTTTGTTGACATCAAGTTCTATCACAATCTGACAGTTTTGGAGAAGTCACAAATAGCAAACAACACAAAAATTTATGAAAAATAGAAAAAAAAATTGCAGCACAACCTATTCGACAAATTATGGTTTAGGGGTCCCCAAACGTGCCTCTAAATGATTTCAAAGCAATTGCTGAGCAGTTGTAGAGATTTTCAAGGTTTGCCAAACGAACGAACGAATGACCGAACGAACGGACAATCAAACAAACAAACAAAGTAATGTAACAAATAAATAAAAAAGTAAGTAAATAATAAAGAAATAAATTAAGTAAATAAATAAAATAAAAAAATCAATGGCATGACCATTTGAACAAACTTAGGTGATAACGACACACGGTACCTTCCCACACACTTTGATGTGAATTTGGCTGATACTTTTGGAGAAAAAAATTGAAAATATCCATACCAGACATGCAAATTAATCCACCCCCAAAGCACGGCGTTCACGCCTGTCAGTCACGAGGAACAAATGGGCAGATCACAGACACAGTTAGACACTTCTTTCTCACAAAATTGGTGTCTTTTAGAGAAGTTTACCTTTACAAACACCGTAGTTATATTCATTTAGTGCTTCGTAAATTGGTTACAAGAATTGATTTCCATCGGCCTGTACAAATTATTCTTTATTTCCAAAATATTAGTAATAACTCGCTTCCCCACACAGGCAGCAGCCTGTATCTCACCAAGCAAGACTATGGTTACAAAGGCAAGAGGCTATGCAGTCGTGGCAGGAAATTAATATACACACCTCTTTTTGTGGATGACAGATGAACGGATAGTGCTGAATGGCACACTCACCCTTGAGTCAGCGTATGGACCTGACAGAGAAAATAATGTGTTCAGCATTTTGTTTGCAGCTCATCCACCGTACCCAAAGGTGAAGGGGCTGTTGCAAAAGATTTGTGGTGCACTGTGCTCACTAATGCTCAGAGGCAGACCATTGATCATCTGGGTGGAGGCAAGTTTTACAATCCTACATCAGAGTTACTCAAAGTAGCAGAGTACAAGAGGCCCTAATATAGGCTGGTGAGCCTGTCAGCCAATTGTTTTATGAATAAAATACGTTTAAACCAAAGTAGCAGTCATGATTGGCTAACAGTATTTGTGGCGAGTGTACCTTCGCTAAGCTTGATGCCTCTATTAAAAGAGCACCCAATGCAATGCTTGGTTTTCATGAAGTCAAGATCTGCTTTTGGGAAAATCAGGCTAATGATTGGTTAGAAGAGAAAGGGGGAGAAAAAGAAAGTGAAAGTCTTATCTGTGGCGCGAAAGTTGGCACGAAGTGGAATGGTTAGTGCTCATGACAGGGAGAAGTTGATCAGTAAAGAAAAGGCAGAGGGATTGAAAAAAACAAGAATAAATGAGAAAAAAAAGATGACAGAAAAAGGGTGAACAATGAGTTTATTGAATGAATTAGAGTGGGTGGAATGTGGACAAAGGTGGAAGATATGCAAAGGGTACTGAGTAAATTGAGGAATGATGGACAAAGAAAAGCTGCTGTCAAATGTCTGTTAAAAGTACAAAAGATCTTTATCTGTCAGACATATTGATCCTACAGTGTTCACATTTAATGTGAATAAAAAACTATTGACACCTGGTCTGATGAAAAAAAAAACTCAGCCAAACTGATGAGAAAGGGGTGTGTGGCTATATCTGAGGAATGTCTTCTCCACTACAACCTGTTGGTTGTAAAGTATGTAACACATGAATAGTGCAATGAAGAACAAGAAGATTTACATGTATGGTATGAAGGTAAGAAGAGAAGGAGGCTGGTGCTGTGGGTACAGTCATGTACCAATAATATTACAGTGATTCGTATGAACCGGTGTACTTGGAGTTGGATGAGATAATCACTGATCTTTGTAATGGTTATCTCAATGTTTTGTAGTTATAAACTGAAAAAAGAGAGAGTGAGAGATAAAACACTTGAGGACCACGGTGTCCTCTGCATTGGACTGACATGTTTTTCATTGTGATGAATGTTATATGTGATTCTACAAAAAAGATACGGGTGCACTTTTTATTTCTATTCAATAGTATTAGTTTAGAACCACTGACCTTTGTGGGGTACTTATGTGCTATCTGGACTTGCATTTGTCAGAGACAGATGCATTTTTTTTACATGGAAGAATTCAATAATGATTTGTTGATCAATAATTCATCTCCAGTGGAAAGTCTTTTAAGAATTGAACCTCGCATTTCGAGGCACATCCATACTGTAGGGGCTGTTGAAGCCATTCACTGCATGAGCCACATCAGTGGCTTGCACAGAATGGCCTCAACAGCCCCATGAGTCATTTCCTCCATGTGAATCGAAATGTGGGCATTTAATAATTATATTTACATTCATCTCAACAAATATCAGTTTAAAATCTGCCAAAACACTGTTAAAATCTTCCTAAATGCACTCACAACAACTTTGTTGTACTAAGAGGTAACATATTAGATAGAACAACAATAACAAATGATGACGTCTAGCGCTCATAAAAGACACTAATACATACACTGTAAAATATAGTTCTTGAGAGAAATATCTTATTTGAAATTTGAGCAGGGAGTTCTAACATGTAAATGTAGTAATTTTTTTTTAAAAATCATGTTCATGTTATTGTTTACCATTACCTTCTTCCGGGATCATGTTGTGTTGACAAAAATAATGTCATATCAATGGATATATCAGTGCGCAATATGATTTGCAGTTGGAGTTCATGACTTTGTGTTCATGAGGGAAGAACGCGAAGGAAAATTCCTATCTCTCTAATGTTAAACTTTGCACCAAATGTAGATATTTTCTGATATGTACATTATGGGGCTGCAGCTTTAGAATGCAATAGTTGATGTTTTATTTTACATTTTGTCTTGTACCTCATGGCATACAGTAGCTAGTCTGATATGAAATCATCCAAATTGACTCTACAAGTCGAATGAATTGCAGAGAGACAGATCTATATATGCATTTTTTTCAACATGTGATAATTTAATAATGATGTGTAAAATTGTAGATCATTTCATCTGTAGTTGAAAGTTATTTTTCAGTGTGTATATAATGGTGCTGCAGCTTTAGAGTAGAGTGTAATTGTTGATGTGACGTTTTATTTTACTTATTTCATTTTACATGTCATGGCCTAGTCTGATATGAAACCACACAAAATTGATTGTGCGATTTGAAAAGTGAGGAGAGTGTAATTTGCTTGCATATGTTTGCATATTTAACATATTTTCAAATACAAAGTGGGGTGTGCAAGGGTAATTTTGTCACTGCTACAGTGACTGAAGACTCAGGGATGAGCTTTTTATACCAGACTCTGAGATCACAAAGTTGTACATTTGACTAGAATTTTTCTGTTGTAGTTCTCCACTAACAATAATGTGCATTAAATTTTAATTTTCTATTTTTGATATTTCATGTGTCAAAAATACTATACTTTATCTAAAAGATAAAGAAAACTAGCTATGCGCACATATGCTATTGTATTGCACTAGGTACTGGTTACTTATTGTGGAAATCTGTTTAACCACAGACGTGCTACGTCCCTGGTTTAACATGCAATGACAGAAACCACTAGTGTGTGTCTTTAATGGTAGTACAGTATAAATTTAATTTTATACTCATAAACACGATAATGGCTGCCCATTTTTCTTGATTTTGTTGCCATACTTGTTTAATAAATGGCAGCAGTAGTGTTTTTTTATCCTTGGAAAATGTGTGCACATTTATCTAAATACAAAAGCAAATTGAGACTGAAATATTGCAATTTTTGGCAAACAGTTATTGGAAAAAATTCAAATTCAGAGGTAGGGAAATTGTGTACCTGCAGAAAGATTAAGTCTAATTTTGTATATGAAAAATACCTGGATGATGTACACAGAAAAGACCATAGGGTGACATTAACAAAATTAAGGGAAAGTGCCCACAATCTAGAAATTGAAAAAGGGAGGCATCAAAGACCATTGGTCCCTTGAACAGAGAGAATATGTACAATTTGTAAAAATAACTTGGGATCGGTGCAATTGGGGATGAAATGCACTTTCTGGTAATTTTAAATGTGGAGAGATATGTGTTGTGGAAATCAAATATAGATAAATGCAAAAACTTTACATCCTTAAATCAAGAAATGAAATTTGTTTACCTAACAAGTGAAGGAGAGACAGTAAAAAAGGTGGCTAAATTTTGTGTAGAAGGTACTAGTAAGTGACAAAATGGAACTACATTAATTGTATTGATATCTCAACATCAACACTGCACCCATCCCAACAGTGTACCATACAGAAATAATGTTTTTCTGCGGTTTTCTATTGTATTTGTAGGTGGTTTATTTTTAGGTGCTACAGATTACGTGGTGCCCTTGGAGCGACTTGAATCTATCTCATGAATTGTATATCCCCATAGTTAGGAGATCATTTGTACATTGTCACTTCAATGGCCCCATGAGGGCGTGATACTGATAACTGTTTTATTTATCTATAGCCAGGACCTGGTGCTGTTGAGTGTTGTTTTTATGTCATTTGACAGTTGACTGAATTTGATCTATATCATTTGTGTTCATACCCATAGTTGGGAAATCATTTGTATTTTATCACTTGGCCCCATGATGGCGTGAATGTGAATAAAATCTTTGTATCTTTGTACGTGTATGTTCATGACATGGTAGTAGCTCAGTACTGGGCACACTGGCAGTGGCACACAGTACAGCTGACCCAGTGAGGTCACACATCGTGGAGTACGTGCGAGTTCACACATGCTGCACCATGCCATGGTGGACATCATATGGCTCATATCTGGCATACTTCAAACCTCTGTAATTTTGTTTCTAATAATATCAGAAAAATAAAATCAGATTTGAAATGCTTATCTCAGAACAAATGTATTTTATGGTGACTTGAAATTTTGCCCCCTTGCCTATCACTGACACTGTCACGCTGCCAAGTAGCTGTTGATCGAGACTGGAATGAAAATTGATGAGGATACGAACAGACTCAGCTGCTCTATATTTATTGCATACACTCACCATGAACATATAAAACGCATCACAAGGGTATCGGGTGTTTGTAATTGCAAAACTGCTTTTTTAGACAGACAGAGAGATTAAGTTTTGCTTGTATCAACTCTCTGTGACGCCAAAACGTACATGGAAATTCCAGGCAAACAGCCATGGACCATGACCATGTCCATGTTCACTAGCCAGCTTTTGAGATTTTGTTGGCATCCAGTCATCAAAGTTGGCACGGGATCGGGGGATAAGTTATCAAGTGACTCACTTGTACTTCATCCAGCGACAGTAAATTCCTCAACTATAAGCCTAGACATTACTACGAGTTCGTCTCTGCAGTCCCCATAATTTTCAAACATTTTTTGTCTCCAAAGGATCAAGTACATTAATGGTACATAGCGCCCTCTAGGGCTAAGCACTGACCGGTAGTGGCAGCACAGTCACGGTCAACAAAATGATGCAGAAAATCTGAGACAAGGAATATTCAGTATTCCTTGTCTCAGACAAAATGCAACTGGTCTTGATGCAACAGCCAACACTATGATTAATGATATGGGATAAAATCAATGCGAGAAGCAATGAGTTCAGTCAGTGGCATCCGTAAGTTAAAAAGTGAATATCAAGATAACAAGGTTGACAATATTAATAGAGACAAGTTTGAAATGCTACACTTTGCAACATACTAAATTTTGTGTATTATGCTAATTTGCATAGATTAGAATGCTATAACTTTGGTTCTTGGTTCATTGGATGGGGCGATGTCACAAACCTATAAAGAAAAGTTTGAACTAGAAAAGAAGATTTGCTTTAAAGCAAATCTGTCTGTGCCTTCAAAAGTTGTAAATATTAAATACTACAGGTAGCAAGAAGCGGCCTACGACAGTCACATGTTTGCCTAATTGTACTTAAAATCCTGTTAAGAAAAATTGTTTTGATAGCATGTTTTTGGCATAAATGCTAATGACTTCCATTCTTTTCCTAAATGCACATTTACTCACTATTAAAAAATTACTCAAAATTGACAGTATTTTCTCAAGTGTCACAAACCTGACACATTAAGTTGACACATTGACTCAGGGTTGGCAGTTAAATAGAGCTTAATTGTTTGAGGAGTAGGTGTCATCATGGAGTTTGTTTTACATCTCTGGTACAGGATGTACATTGTTGCAGTCCTTGTTAGGATTTTCCTTGGTTTGTACAGGTGGTCTAGCTGCAACTGTTTATTTTAAAATCACTGGGACTGAATATAATGCCCCAGCTTGTTTCCACTTCAGTTAAACATTGGCGGATGGTTTGACTAGGAAAAGCTGTCCAGCAAGAAAGGGTACATTTTGGTTCAGGGGTAAGTCAAATTGTTCTTATCTGAACCTGTACTATGAAAATTTGGTAATTATGGTTTGTTTGACAGGTATTCTTCTTTGATATGAAGCTCTGCATTTACAAGCAAAACTTCGCATATTTAGCTAATTCATCAATTGCCACGTTCATATTTATTCATTATTATGTGGGTTGTCTTTGATGAATATTTAGCTTAGGCAAGGAGCCGCTACTCAGAGAGACATGTACGGGTAAAAGGCTCTGAAACATGTTGAGTAGTTACCCGCTGAAGACCCTTTAATTTATTTGGGCTGATACAGCCTGTGTCAAAATTTTACAGAGGAACGTGTGCAATATAGACAATAGTAATTCCATATATATACAGGTTAGACAGGGACAGGTTAGCTTATGGAGAGTAAAGAGTTCGAACTGCGGAATAGGATATTGACTACTAGGAAGTGGTTCTGGGCAAAAAGACACAAATACAATACTACAACTTTTATCCTTTGGTACTTCACATGACATTTAGCTTCTGGCTGGATGCAAATTCAAAAGTCCAAATGACCTTGACCTTTGACCTATACAGGTCGCATGTAAATTGCACAGTTTTACAATATCCACAAGTTAAGCCCAAGATGAACCCAAATCGGATGAAAATTGACCAAGTTATGGCAAGATGAAACTTTCAAAGGTCCAAATGACATTGACCTTTGCCCATTTGATGTTACATGTTCTTATAAAAATGTGCAGTGTTACAATACCTACAATTTGAGTCCAACATGATAAGAATTGGATGGACTTGGCCAAGTTATGGCTGGACGAAACTTTCAAAGCTCCAAATGACCTTGACCTTTGAACTTTAGAGGTCACATGTAAATTTAAAAAAAAAAATGTGTAGTATTACCATAGCCACAATTTGAGTCTAACATGATCAAAATTGGATAAAAATTGAGCGAGTTATGGCTAGAAGAAAACCACCATCGAAAGTGGCCTTTGACCTCGAGATGACCTCTACCTGAAGTAAACCTTGACCTCAAAAATAACATTTTGGCCTAAAATTGACCTTTGACCTTGACATTTGAGATGACCTTTACCTTGCTATGGTCAAACTCATACACTCGGAACCACATCTACCATAGTATATAAGATATTGAAGACTTAAAATTTCACTTATCCCTCATTTGCATAATTTTGAAAAGCATAACTTCTCGTTATAAAAAGGCGAGACTTCATTTATAGAAGTATAATTGTGCCAAGTTTGGAGCTTCTACGTGAAATACTTTTCAAATGAAATGTCGGACAAATTTCCCTGTAAAGAAAGAAAGAAAGAAAGAAAGAAAGAAAGAAAGACAGAAAGAAAGAATTCCAAGAAAAACAATATGTCTGTGTTGGCACACAGACATAATGACACTACTATCTGTAATACGTCACAGCTTTATATCACACTGTGTGTATATAGGAGGAAAACCACGCATCTACCTTCTCAGAAAAGGCATCAGCTCTTCTCTGACTGCCCCTATTCAGGGCATCCATAGAACAGAAATTCTACTGGATAGACATGTGTACCAATTAAATGAGCCGGTCGGTCCACTTGTTTACCTTTCCTTATTTGGAAGGAACTTCCATTTCAAGCAGGCAATTTGAAATGGATTGACTGTGATAACCAATCACAGTCAATGCACACCCCATCCTCACGTCATCACAATGCACGTGTATTACGTGACAACGGAAAGTTGCCTGTGCGTATTTATGCCGCCCCCCCCTCCCCAGTGGTTTTCCGTTAGTTCCTGACCAGTTCACCCGAACGAAACCGGTCGAACCACCTTTTCCATCCAGGCCACTTGCCCCCGTCTTATAGCTCATACTATCTGTAATAGTTTTGAAGCTATTCAAAGACTTTAATTTTGTGTATTTGCCTAATTTGCATAAATTAAAAGCCTAAAACTTTGGTTTATGGTTAATTGGATGCGGCTTTGTCACATACCTACAAATTGAGGTCGGAATGGTACCTGTATGTATGATAGTTTTGAAGTAACTCAAGATTTAAATTTCTTGTATTCATCTTATTTGCATTAATTAAAATTGTCCAATTTTGGATCATGGTTCGTTGGATGCAGCTGTGTTACAAACCTAAAAATTGAAGTTGGAATGGCCTCTCTATCTAAAATAGTTTTGAAGCTATTCAAGATTTAAAATTTTGCATATCCACCTAATTTGCATAAATTAAAAATCCTTTAACTTTGGTTCATGGTTCATTGCATGTAGCTTTGCCACATACTGATAAATTGAAGTTGGAATTTCATCTCTATCTATAAGTTTTGGAGATATTCAACTTTTAAATTTTCAATGTCCCTTATTATCATAAGTTGAAATTCTACAAGTTTCATTTACTGTCCATTATATTGGCAGGTATCACAAACCTAGATGTGCCCATGAAAATTTTGTGTCTATCTGCAGTAGTTTGGAAGATATGGCACCATAAAATTTTAGAAAGGCCCTAAATTTCATAATTTTAAACATGTCGATTATTCCAAATCAGATAATCAACTTCTTTACTAATTCTGATACCATGCCAAGTTTAAATGTTGTATCTTGCATGGTGTTTGAGAAAAGCTCTGGACAAATTATGTGTTGGAGATAAAAAAAAAAAAAAAAAAAAGAAAGAAAGAAGAAAAGAAAGAAAGAAAGAATTTTGAGAAAACAGTATGTCTGGGATGGCACCCAGACATAAAGAGGAGAGAGAGAGAGAGAGAGAGAGAGAGAGAGAGAGAGAGAGAGAGAGAGAGAGAGAGAGAGAGAGAGAGAGACCTCTTTTACATTTTTGTAACAGAATAATTCATCACATGTAAGTCCTTGTTCAAGGTGATGCTACTGTTGCCTGTTTAGCACACCCAGGGCCAGGGACCCTGAGCCACCAACCACATACAAAAGTGGCCGGACAATTCTGCTGTGACCAGCCTGCCTCCCATCTTCCTGCGCACACACAGCTGTGCAAACATACAAGCATGGCCAGTGCTGAGGCAGACCCCATGGGGCTCTGTATAAAGGTAGGCTTGCATATTCAGTGGACTCTGTCCAAAACCTGATCTTCAGCCAATCAGCAGGGAGCAGAACTATTTTGTAGCCGCACTGAATCCAAACATGCATTTCCCTTAACAGGGTTTGCATGGTGATTATAAGCTTTTTTTACGCAAAAAGTATTGAGTGATGATTGTTCCATTACATACTTCATCATGTGAATCTGACTTGACATCATATATAATTCATGATTACAGTCTAAACTATTTTGTGTCAGTGTAGCAAATAATTTTATATTGAACACATTGTGCCCCATTTCCCCCCTTTCACAAGAATGAACATGGCAAAAAAGCTTCACACTTGCCACATTTAGTTGCACTTGTAGAACTTTTGCTCACTGTTCATTGACAGATGTCTCAAATATACAAGTGTAAGTTAGAACTTTGTGTCTATCTGCGATAGTTTGGAAGATATGGAGCTTTTAAAAGTTTAAGTGCCCCTAATTTGCATAATTTTAAACATCATGACTATTCCAAGTCAGATGCCTAGTTTTACTGGTAGGTCAGTCACCATGGCAAGTTTGGTGGTTTTCGGAATAGTAGGGTCCGAGAAAAAATCCGGACAAATCTGGTCTCAAAGAAGAAAGAAAGAAAGAAAGAAAGAAGGAAAGAAAAAAGAATTCTTGGAAAAACAAAATGTTCGGGTTGGCACCCAGACATAATCATGAGGCGTGACGAGAGATGTTCATGGGCCACATGGCCCTTCTTCCACTTATACATAAATGCCGACTTACGGCACGTTGGCTAAATTTTAACGATTTATTTCGTGCCGCGCAAGCGAAAATGGTAAGGATAATTTGTTGGTAATATCGGGTTATCATAGCATTGTGACCAAAGCAAAAATTGCGGTGCCCTGTCAGTGTCACTGAGTATGATGAAGGAAAACTGTATGATTTTTCAGCAACCTCAAAATTGAATGGGGAAGATAATTTTCGAGGGCCCCAATTTCAGATCTATATGTTTTTCATGGAAACCATCCCCTACTAGAGGAGACGTGATATCATATATTCAAATTCAAAAGATTGCACTTTCCTGCCATCAGAGTATGAAATACCACCAAAATCCCATAAAGGCTTACAATGTGGTTTTTGAGAATGGATCAAAGCACAGGTTGACCAAAAGCGGGCAGTAACATGTATTGTAGGCCTACAGGTTTTACTTAACTTTAAACTTCACAGCGAGCGGTCTATATGCCTAACGGATATAGGCTAGGCCTATATTTTGTATACAAAATATAGGCCTAGCCTATATCCGGTATATATATATATATATATATATATATATATATATATATATATGCTGAACAATTCTTGGTATCAATTGATCGATAAGTTTGTTAAAAATCAAAGAATGATTACTTTGGATGCATTTTGGTTATCATTTATTGTTGTGTTAATTCACGTAAAAACACGCAGCATAATGTGCAGGCCTACAAAGGCAGAAAAGAACACTTACAATAAATAATAGGCTAATGACGTTAGCCTATGTTTTTATGCAATAAAGATAATAATTTGTTCCTCATTTCACATAATCACTACTGCTGAGGCTTGGACATTAAATTTCGCCCCCAGCCCCACCTCGTCAGCTTGTTATTTCAGCGCCGTCCTTTATGGGGGAAATTACGCCCCCCCCCCCCCACACACTCCACATAGGCCTACTCAACTTAACCCTGCCCTCTCCGAACTTTATGAACCTTACCTTAATTGTTCCGAACTGTACAGGATTGTCTCAAAATTAGTACACGGTACACATAATACGTTCAAAACGACAGTCTGAATTAGTATTGATTTATGAATTACTATATATGTAGATACATACTGGGCTGCAATTTTTAGGGGGATATCTGGGTATTGATAACTGGAACCGGGTAACCGGAAAAAATCCATTACCCGGGTTGCCAACAGATTCTACGGGTACCAGACAATATATGCTCTAGATTTGACATCTCTATGTCGAATGCCACGTTACGTGACAGCCTCCTCTTTCCCCCCAAAAAAGAGAGTATTTTGCAATTCGCTATCTTCTAGATACAGTTGGTCAGAAATCATTTAGTCCTTCACAGAGTCTTCAGGTCGAGATCATATGCCTGTAATGGCTTTGTGCACCTTATTTATCAGTGACCTGGACCTACTTTTTCACCGTCATGATATACTTATGAAAGTACATCTTTGCTCGTACAATGAACAGTAATCATCTAAATATAGAATTCCACATGGCTGTGTCATGGGGAATGGATTTAGACAGCACGAGTTTTAAAGCCGTTCACTGCGAGCCTTTGGCGAGCAGTGAACGGTTTGAAACGAATGCTGTCTAAATCCATTCCCCATGACACGGCCATGTGGAATTTTGTTTCTCCCATAGAGTGTTAAATTCTATGTTTTTGTCAAAAACCTACTTGGTTTAGCGTGCTTGCATCAGCTGTTTCGACTCCATTTTGTTCACTTTCAACATTGTGTTGCTAAGGTACGTCACTCAAGAAAGAACTTTCAGTTACTCTTTTTTATCTTACAGAACCTGATTGGCTTACAAAGAAAACAACAACCAATAGGATTCTCTCTTTTATTTCATTTCGGTTGTAAAATCGTGCCACACTTATGTTGGGAACGATTGTGTTTCCACATGGGTAACTATGGGAGAATTTCGATTTATGTGGGTACATATGCCTGAGGACATGCCTTCCAATTTACACAAAAAAATCTAAAATTATTGCTCTTCATGTTGCATCCCCCTGCCCCCATGTTCTCTATATATAATTCAGCTCTTCATATGCAGTATGTAAGAGGCCACTGGGTCCTTCAAAATGTTGATGGGTTAGAATAATAAACTGCATCGGTATTGTGCACCCACTATTGAAAAATGATCTTGACGTACCTTCTTATTCTGTGACCTTCCACAGCTCAGACCTGCACCAAGACGCTGGCCTGATAGTGAATCAAAGCAAGTCCAGTCTTTGGCCAGAGCAGACTTTTGTCTTTTTTAGCATCCAGTTCAACATAGTTGCCTACATCTGTCACCCCTCGGAAGACATGACTTCTGTGTACATACAAGGCATGTACTGGGACATCAAAATGCCCTGGCCAACCAACTCTCAAGAAGAGGTCAGCCAGCATGGACGGAGTGGTCTCTCCATCCACAGGTCATTCAGTCGATGTAGGCCAGATGGGGAACACCACATGTACGCCTGTTCAGGACTTGTGACAATGCAAAGCTGCCAGATTCAACTGTCCCAGACTTCCAGGCCCTAGTGGTGGACCCTCCATAGCCATGCACTGGAGCAACCTTTGGGCCTACGCATTTCCATCTCCACAGATCCTTCAGAGAGTGCTGCCCTAGGTTCGGTTGCATGACTGGAATCTGATCCTGGTCGCCCCTGGCAGTCATGGGCGGATTGGTCAGTAGACCACTTGGAATTGAGTGTCGAGCCTCCACTATATTTACCAGCATGGCCAAAACTTCTGGTGCAGCTCCACATGAGTGTGTTCCACAGGAACTTTTCAGGGGCTAAACTTCCATGCCTGGCAGTTGTCTCACAGCACATCCGTGAGAGAGGTTTTTTGGAATCGGTCGCAGATCGAATTGGCAGATGAAGGCTTCGATCTTCTTTAACTGTATACTCCGTTCATTGGAAGGTGTTTTCTGACTGCTGTACCAGTAATGCAATTGACCCTTCATCTCCACACATTGCAGACATTGCCAACTTCCTGCTTTATCAGTGGGAAGTCCTTGGCAAGAGCTTGAGAACAGTGGAGGGTTTCCAATCAGCCATCTCCTCAACCGTTGGGAACATCCTTGACATTCGCATTGGGAGCGATCCTTATCTGTCAGCACTCATCACCTCCTTCTACACCTACAGGCCAGCAGTGAGGCAGGTCCTACCTTAGTGGTACCTTCCTCTGGTCTTAGTTATGTTAAAGAAGTGGCTGCTTGAGTGCATTGAGGACCCCGCCCACTGTTGGATCTGAGGTATCAGACGTGGAAAACTTTTTTTTCTATTAACACCCGCTACAAGGGCTCGAAAAAGCAAGATCTATGCTCTAGCTCATGTTCGATTCCAATGGTCACATGACCACTCCCATGAGACACCCAGACCTCATTTGGGACTCCTTGCAAAGCACCAAGTGGCTCCAGATCCTGCTACAGCCTTCAAATGTTTCACCCTCCATGCTATGGATATTGCTCTTTCTAAATTCCTTGGTGGAAAGAGCTCTATGTCCCCTGAGAGCCCTTCGTTGGTACCGTTCAGATATGGATGGTTTCAAGGGACAGAAGTCCATCCTCTTCCTACCCCTCAGTAACCCTCGTAAGACTGAAAAAAAAGTTTTCAGAAACACAATTTTTTCGTGGATTAAGCAGATGCTCCTTAAGGCCTATGACACCAAGCTGGAAAGGCCTGGTGCCTTACAGCATGTCTCAGCCAGAGCTAATGAGGTGGGAGCCTTTAATGCCTCCTGGTGCACCCTATTGAGCCTCATGGTTGATGACATTCTGCAGGCCTGCTGATGGTGATCGTCTAAGACTTTTGCCAAGCATTACTTGTCTGACATGATAGTGCTGGAGGAGGGTATGTACACCTTTGTGAGCATCACAGGCTCCTTGGCTTAGGTTCTGATATTTATCCATCAGGCTTTCTGAATCTGATTAGAGTTGCAATTAGTGTTACAAACTTTGGGGCTGTTGTGATTTGATCTGATGCAGTCTATAGGTCGGCGCACTTCTCAGTGGGCCTAGGGCTTTTTGCTCAATTGACCTGATCTCAGACTTGTATCAGGCAGTTTGTCCTACTGTCCCAGCCTCAGCCAGTTGACCCAGGAGTTCACTGCCCTATAGAACCATACACCAGCCCCCCAGCATCCACCAGTTTTGCAACTAGTTCCTGTTATATCTCCAGGTCTGATGGAGCTGAAACAGACAGTGTCTACCCATGAGGCAGAGAGCTATCATGTTGGTGGGCGAGTTCCAGGGGGTTCAGTGCGGTCTCATGCTGGCCAGTAAGGATGGTTTCTGGCTTCGGCTGGATTCTGCTGGTGGTGGCTTCAAGTCCATGTACCATACCTGTGAGGTTTTCCCTTCAGACGTTGCCTCCTCAGATGGACCAATGGTTTCCCGCAAGCTGCTGGTCCCAGTGGCCATATGTGGTCAGTATGCCATTAATGTTACACCCTCTGTATATAGGCAAATGGAGGTCGAGAGGTAAAGTTACGTAACTACCTCGGCCACCAAAGAAGCCCACCTGACCACCCTGCTTGCTTTCATCTAATGTCAACTGATTACTCTTCAAAAGAGGAAGGATGATATGGGGAGCATGCGCACTGGGAGTCACCACCGGATCTATGGGAACCCAGAAATGGCACCAGGGGACCGTCAGGTTTTTGGAAGCAAGTGACTGAACTCAACTACATTTCTTGGGCACATTGCCCAGACACAGAGGTCTTGGCAAATGGTGGTCGACAGGTAAGTATACTTACTATTACCGAAATTACTAAAAATTTCTCCTGGTTATGAAAATAAAACACTGTTTTCTTTCTTTCTTTCTTTCTTTCTTTCTTTCTTTCTTTCTTTCTTTCTTTCTTTCTTTCTTTCTTTCTTTCTTTCTTTCTTTCTTTCTTTCTTTCTTTCTTTCTTTCTTTCTTTCTTCCTTTCTCTCTTTCTTTCTTCTAATTCTTTTCTCTCTCTCTCTCTTTATTTCCAAATAAATTGGCCAGAAAGCGTTCTGGGGGACCTTTACAGGAAAAAATAAGAAAACGCGGACGGCCATAGCCCTATTATTGAAATTGATCCCTTGCTTTGGAATCATTAATGTATTGAAAATTACATAAACTAAATGCAGTAAAAGTATTATAGATAGAAGTGTCATTCCATAGGCAAATTCACTGTCATTCAAACAAAAGTGGAGGAATTTCAATTTATGCTAAATTCACTTAATTTCCACACAATGCACATCCCTTTCCACAAAGAGCTGGTGACTGTTATCATACGGGTACACCCATGCAGTTATGCAACGATTCTGTATGCATATCCATAATAAAATATCTTGCACGACCAGGACCTGTCTCCTGGGCAACGTACCATCCACAGTCTGGTTTGAGAGACTTGGGTCTTGTTGCCAATTAGAAGAAAACTGTCGACAACTGTGTAATGAAAAAGGTGCCTAATGAAATACAGAGATCGAATCTCGCGCTGTTCACATTTGACAGATCCCTAGTCATAAAAACTGAGTGGCTTTATCGTAATGCTACCCGCTCAATCCTGCTCGTGGTTGGAGGAAGCATTGAGCAAAGGGCTATTTGCTTCAGCGAAATTCAAGATTTAAAGTTTGAAATACTCGAGCATATATTTCATTTTCCGGTTTACAAATGTACCTGTTGAGGAGAGCAAAATAACTTTACGGGGTCCAGCTCAAAGAACAACAAATGTCTGCCAGATAGATTGATCTCCTTGTGGACCAACTGTGCATTATTTGCCTTCAAGTCCAGTGTGTGGTTAGAGTGCAATGATGTCAATTTTTCAAGAAAAAAAAGTGTCATAGTGTGACCCCGGTATGACCCCCAGTGAGGACAAGGCATGTTATTTTCCACATTCAACAACATAGATCTGTCAAAGCATGAAACGAATGACGGTCAAACAAAATACCAAGGTTGGCTTGAAGTTCATTACATTTGGCGTAACAGTACTGTATACCGAATGACTTCGCTAAAGTGCAAGCTAAGCTCTTGGGAACTTTTTGAGTATGCCAGACTATGTAACTTCTAACTGTTGAAAATTGAAGGTTCTGGACTATTATAACAGTTATCCTCTCAGGGGTTGAATCGCACAATTGATTCTTTGGTTTGCATTCAAATATATTTACAGGGCTATCCAAAGGTTGTAAGTTGTTATCCTCAATATCTGTGTAATGCTTCACTACATCATTATTGTCGTCGTAATCGTTTTTGTAATCGCCGTCGTCGTCGTTAAAGTTGTCCCATGTACTCTGCAAATATATATCTTGTACAATGTATTGCACCCTGCAAATAATAAATGAAATTTTGTGTGACGGGATTTTTTTATTTGGTAAAGTGAAGCTATATGACATAATGTATGCAAAACTTAATTGTTTCTCTTCATTCAATGGTATTCCTTTACGTTTAATTAATTGTTCCTATCTATAAAACGGTAATCCATTTCATGTAAAGCTGCTATATGTCTTTACGTGTAAAGTTGGTACATACAATTACCTGGGAGGATTTATCCCATAATACTATGCTAAGCCGTTTTGGCATTTAGTCCTATCCGGTAATGTCACAAATCGTTTAGTGATAGCTCTAAATCATTTAGCGATACCGCAAAATTATCTGGTGGTTTCGCTAAATCATTTAGCGATATCGCAAAATCATTTGTTAATATATCTGATTAATGGCGATATCGCCGAATGGTCTCATTTAGTGATATCTCTAAATCATTTAGCGATATATTGTAGGACCAAAATCTTCCCAAACTTCCATAAGATAAGATATATCTGAAACGGGTTTGGATTTTCCACACAGAACAACCACTCAGATTTATACCGTTTTGGTCCCTATCTTTAGTAGGAGAAAGTGGTCCTGAAGCGAAAGTGGTCCTTAACGCTCTGGGTGCAAGGCGCCCGAAGCTCGCCGAGGAAAGCTGTTGACTCAGTCCAAAATGTGGCACTCAGAGTTCAAAAGTTGTATTAAAATAGTGTAATAAAAAACAATAGCACTTTGGGCAGCAAGAAAAGGAGATTGATCCTTGGGGCCTTCATTTTACTGCTACAAATAAAATGTGATGGGGGTGGGGTGGGGTGGGGGTGGGGTATATATGTTGTAGAACAGGAAGGCCTATACTATTGTAATGGGATTTGAAAGGGGTTTGAATGCTTCACCACATAATGACTCCTCCAAATATTGCAGTACCGAAAATGCCTTTCTGCCTAAATGGAATGTGATATTTGAAACAACCCATGTAATTCAGAAAAAAGAAAGGTCTTTTCAGTTGTATTTATTTATTTATTTATTTATTTATTTATTTATTTATTTGAGGTGAACCATAAATTTTACGACAGAAAGACACCCACATTTTTTCATTCATACATAATCTGCAATGAATAAACCGGCTGAATGATCTAACTAGGAATATATGATTGGTAGATCTAAGACATACTTTACATTTTGCAATTTGCGATCTATCGTAAAGTTCACTGAAATTGGACCGTGATACGCATCGAATCGTGGAGTTTATATCGAGATACGTACATTGAAATCATACATAAATACAGTTGTACAGATATTTTCGTAATTATGATTCATTTCATACCTAACGGTCACTGCACAAAAGCAGCAATCCGGCTCACTTTTTAGTGCGACCGATTTAAATATCATACATTTTTATCTTAAGCTCTTTTCACTTATAAGGTTACCTAAAATTCCGATTTGTTTTCAATTACAATTGTCACACGAGAGTGTTCTCAATAATTATGAATGAATCCTTATTGACTACTCTGTCGCACAAATGCAACAATCTGTCATGAGGAAAACAGAAAAGAAAAATTTGCAAATTTGCTTGACAGAAAACTTTTTTATGGGTCTTCATAATATGCATTCATTAAAATGCAACAACTTTCGGTCTCTGCTCCATAGCTGTGCCCATTATTCATGTCAGTTGGAGATGGAGTGGTATCTCTTCTAGAATATTGAAATTGGAATGGCATCTCTGTCTAGCACAGATTTGAAGGTTTAACATTTATATTGTTCAAATTTCCCTAATTAGCATTATTAAAACACTAAAGCATTTGTTTGTGGTTCATTGTATGTGCCTCTAGGAGAAACATCTGAATTTATGTTAGAATAGCAACTCTGCGTGTTATTGTGTTGAATATGTTCAACAGTTATTTTTTTAATGTCCATAATTAAAGAGAGTCGATAGACAAGGACGAATGAAGGAACTAGAAAAGAGAGAATGAAAGAATAATGAGAAAAGAAATTTTCTCTGCTCACACACAGAAGAAGCAGAAGCAGAGGCAGAAAAAGAATGAGGAGGAGGAGGAGGAGGAGGAGGAGGAGGAGGAGGAGGAGGAGAAGATGAAGAATAAACAGAAAGAGAAGAATATGACACTCACTATTAGCCTACTATTCAAATAATAGAACCGTGTCAGTGAAATTATATAAGAAGGAACTCTTGCATAAGCGTCAGGAAATATCAATGAGAGAATAAAAATGTATTGTTTTACACTGTGTAGGGTATGGGCATTAGTAAGGCAATACAGTCACCAAATAAAGTCCAAAGCCAACATAGGTCTGATACACCCGGGGTGTCAAGTCTCATTCCCATCAATCAACATGTAAAGTGGATACTGTCCCCAGAAAACAGGTTTCAGAGGTTTCCTAAATTGCATTTGGCTATATATTCACCACCACACCATTAGTTGAAACTTCCTGCGTCGAATCCCTGGACTCGCAACGTACTTTTGCTGTATGCTTTTAAGACTATAAACAAAACACACAACAGACACCGTCAGATCTCTCGTTACGCACTTATTATCTAAAGTCGTGCCAAGAATCTTCAATACATATCATTCACCCCAAGCACTAATATAGAGCCATTAATATCAAATTATATGACATTTTTGTGTCTTAGTCTTCGAGTGGAAAACAACACCCAATACCTGTGAAGTATGAATGGGAAGGTTGCCCTTGTTACCGGTTCCACCTGCGGAATAGGACTTGGTATTGCCAAGGCCCTGGCGAACAGAGGGTGTCATATCATTGTGACTGGACTTGGGACGGAACAAGTTATCACGTCAGCCGTCACTGAGATTGCAAGGTCAGTTGTTTGGTCGATAAAATATAAGGCTATATATAGTTACATAAGTGCAACAATTGGTTACGGTGACCGCTATGTGCCACTCTCATTCGCGCTGTAAGACGTGTGAAGCTAGAATACGTGAATGCTCAACAGAATGATGCAACATTCCACGTGGTTATATATGCTGAGGACCGTCAGTTGATATGCTCGGAGAATGCACATAAAACATGACAGCTACAGATGCAAGGTGCTGCATTTTCAAATTCGATGATTTTGCTACCAGAAAAGCAAATTTTGGCCCAAATAGTGGAAAGGGATGTACATGCTGAGCTCAAATAAATATCACCCGGTACGTAAACTAGCACCAGTATGTCACAGTGGTACAGCTGCAGTGATCAGTATGTTGGTGCATAGGTGTCACAATAAGTGGTCCTATGCAGAGCTGGTCGCCATGGCAATTTGCTCAAAACATTTCCATTCATGGCCATACTTTTTGGTCTTAAATCGGTGTAAAAATTAGGAGAGACCTTCTAGCAACAGTATGTCACACTGGCACAGCTGCAGTGATCAGTATGTTGGTGCATTGATGTCACAACAAGTGGTACTATGCAGAGCAGGTTGCCATGGCAATTTGCTCAAAATGTTTCCATTCATGGCCATATTTTATAGTTTTTTTTTTTTTTGGTGTAAAAATTAGAAGGGACATTTTGATCTACATAAGACTATAATATATGTATCTTTGTAAGCCTTTGCATGGGCTGCGGGATGATAATTTTTTTTACAGGTTTATCATATTCTTAAGATGTTATTAGTAAAGACATGGCAATTTCTGTACACGCGATGTGTGACGTTCATTGGGTTCAATGAGCGTCATCTGTTGCGTGCTGCCGTATTTGTACAGTTTTCCTGTGCAATATGGAATTCGGCTTGTCATATCAGTACAGTTTGTGGCGCCACTTGAAGAGAAGAACGAGTACACATATGTGAATATAATACACATAATAATGCATGACCTGTTCCATGCCTGTACTTGCTATCGTTGGTACTGACATGAAGTTCTCCGTGCTGATACTCTTACTGATATGGAGCAGGCTATTCATTATTATATATTTTTATATACTTATTTCTGTTTTGACAGTTTGAATTACCTGCGTGAAAAAGCAACAATAAGAGGGTCTCTGCTAAGTTTGTTCAAATGATTACAGTCTAGTGGGGGTTTGGCTTTTTAACGAGTTGTTAAGTACCTTTTTTTACAAAGTCTTGAAAGAATCTCCAAAGCTGCTTGGCCTATTCAGTTGCTCCGAACATGTATAGGGACACCTCTGGGAACCCCGAGAGCTTAATTTGTGGAATGGGTGGTGCTGCGTTTTGATTTCTTTAACGATTTTTTGTTTTTTTCCTCTATTTTTAACTTCTTAAAAAAGGTGTTTATCTGAAACTGTCGGCTGGTTGAAAATATAGCTTGTGAGACTGTGAAAGAAAATTGCTCACTGGGTGGTGATACTCAAGATATCTGACTTTTAACAAAATTTTCGGTTCTGGTACTTGTTAGTGGATACATTCCTATTGTTTACCATGTAAGTCAGCGGGGATTGCATTGGTAATTCACATTGTCATCTTCTTCAAAACCGTCAACCAGATTCACCTATATGTTGGTGAAGATGCACCTTAGGTGGTTCCTTACCAAGTTATCGAAACGACCATGCTTCCATGATTTTCAGATTTCTTCTGGTTTTTTTTGTTGTTGTCATTTTTAGGCAAAATCTTCCAACGTTTTCCAAAAAACCTCTAGGTCTATTGCTTTGAAATTGCACAGGGACACTTCTGGGGACTCCCACACCTTCATCTGTTCAACAGGTGGCGCTGCATTTTTTCTAAATTAATACGATTTAGTGTGTGCCTCTCCGCTATTTTTGACTTCTGCAAAATTTCGCTCAGATTGTCCTGAAAGTTTGTGGAAATGTAGCTTGTGGGAGGTTCATACAAAGTTGTTCACTAGATGCTCTTGATCCTTGATTTTTAAAGGATTTTTGTCGGTAATGCATGCATTCCTATTGATTACAATGTGAGTTAATGGGGATTGCAATGGTCATTCATGTTTTCGATTTTGTCTTCAAAACGGTCAATTGGATTTACATCAAACTTTATGTGGATGCATTTTCGGTGGGTCTCTACCATGTTTATTGAAACGGTTATGCTCCAATGATTTTTATATTTTTGTGATTTTTGTGATTCATTTTTGGTAAAACGTTTAAAAATCGCCTTCTCTGAAACCGCTTGTTCAACTCCTTTGAAATTGCATAGGGAACCGCTAGACCTTAATTTGTTCAACAGGTAATGCTTTTTATGTGTTTTTGCCTTGCTTGACTTCTTGTCTGAAATTGTCAATTGGATCGTCTCCAAACTTATTCGAAATGTACCCGAACCTGACATCCGCCAAATTGTCGACTACATGGTGGTGCTTCCACTTTCTGATTTTAAACAAATTATCAAAATTAGGAAAAATCGTTAACGGGATATGCACATGTTAACAGCAATGATGATGGTCTTACACAAAGGTGACCTTTATATATTTCTGGAGTACACAGGACTTGTGCTGAGCATAGGGCTGTTACAGTCCTCTTGTTTAATGAATGCATTGGTCCAATACAGACAGCACATTATAACATGAGTCAATTCTCCAATAAGCCTATGGGCGTCCACTTTGTGGCCAAATTGAGATTAGTGTACGAAGTCATTACACATGCGATTAATTGATCAACACCCATTGCACCTTGCAAACTTGTTCGTGTGCAATGCTTGGGAGCTACAGTATTATATCAAGTTTTGCTCAGATATACTCCGTTAATAAAGCTGGTAGTGAGCTGAGGCACAGTGATTTCTTTCTTGCTAATTCCTTGATTTCTTCGCCAATAATCCTCAAATTCACAAAAGCGACGAGTACTCTATTATGCCAATTCGTCTTAATCATATAATGGGCTGTAAATCTTATTTTCGGAACACACTGTGGATATTCAGCTGCAATTTGGAGCAAATCAAGACCCTATTCATAATACTTTTTCATTTGCTCACTCGTACATCAGCCACAGATACCATTCAAAACTTCATTGGGGCCTGGAAACACACTGAAATGTCCCCCAATGTACTTTCATGTAGAAACACAGTCTTGTAAAACGCTGCTGACATACGCAGAAGAGGGTCTCTGTTCTAACTCTAGGGGAGTATGTGTCCTGCCAGTCTCTCTCGCTCTTGCACCCAATGAGATGCTTTCAACACGACTTCAAGCTCAGGGATAATTTTATTTTCCAAGTACAATACTTTTATCGGCTATTTTTCCATCCCAGAAGAAACTAGTTCAAGGCAGTCCAGGATGACGCAGCATCCTCACAATAAATTGTATAAGTTGGTCACAAGTTCACCAAGACAACAACAAAAGATTAAAAGTTTTAGATCTTACATGGCAATTGTCACGTTCTCGCCAGATGGCTAGTACATAGATTACAAATCTGACCCCTGGTGACCTCAACTTCTGACCGCAGAGTGATTACAAGTTCAACTACACAGAATGTTTTTCTGACAGGCAAAATACAAAATAAATTGTTCTCAAAGATCAAACAATTTCTCTACAATAAGACTCCCAAATGGGGGGGGGGGGGGGGGGGGGTTATGATGTTGTGCACTTCAAAAATGGCCAAGAAGAAGCCTAACCTCTGCCTATAATAAAATAAATGGGCTGCCAATGACAGCCTGTATGCAGGGACTTTTGCCACTTGTTCTCGCTTCATGCTATAATTCACATTACATCTCTTTTTCAATTAATAAAATGTTGGATCAAAACAATAGGTTTCTTCGACACAAGGCACCAGTAGGTCTGCCATGTTCCTGAACTCTAATTTGCCAGTTTGACAACTTGTGACCTTATGATTCTGTTTTCTTGTTGTACCGCTACCATCATAAACAAAGTACTCTCGTGACTGCTTGTATCCACATCAATGCAGTGACACTTTGAACTGATCTCTGATCTCATTACTGCTAACATAAATACATGCACAGCAGCACCCAGTATCTTATTAACCCTTATCAATCCTGCCTAAAATAAAGTTTCTCAAACATTATTATTAAATTTATTAATAATTTCAAAATGATAGACACTGTCTAATCATTACATACGCCCTATTCTTTTTAGTTTTGAAATTCACTTGAGTTTCAAAACTTCAACATAAGACTGCATTAAAATTTTACACTTAAGGCTGTACAAGCTTAGTTTACATCATGACCTATATAATGACCATTGCATAATAATAGAAAGACAAAAACAAAACCAAAAAAAAAATTATACCACCCACAACAAAACAATTTGCCACACCCGTCCTATCCTTTTTAGTTTGGGAATTCCAAAACTGGCATCACAAAACGCAACTAGGATTAAGCTCGCCAGTGTATTTTTATTGCAAGAGAATACACAAACTCATGGGCTTGTTAAAAATTAGATGGAATCACAAAATTCAGTGGCAAATTATTTTGCGAGAGTATACATAAATTCAGTGGGCTAGGATTATGCAGCATGGAAACAATCCCATGGGCTAGAGGGAAAGCCTCGTGTCCCATAACCTGAACCCAATCCCTATACATGTATTTATGTATGTATATCATAAGACTGCATATCCAGAGAGTACAAACATCCCCAAGAATATGCCGAATATAAAATAGGTTAGCCTATGAGAAGTTAATAGGCCATAAACAAGTGAAATTAACCATTAAAGTGTTATAAAACCACTTGGTACACTCGCATACATCGTATCCCCCTGCAACAATACAATTGTGCAGTTCATATATAGGAAAATGTAACCACAACTGTGGCTTTGTATAGTACAAATTCATGCATTACCCGGGTACCTCTGCAGCAATATAATTGTGCAGTTCATAATCAGTAACCATGTTACTTCGAGACATTACTATAGGCAGGCATCGTTACTCATGTACCATATATATATATTTTAAAATATGGCGAAAGAGTGTCACTACCAAAATAATAATAATAATAATAATGATAATAGCCAACCTTGTTACCCTTGCTAAACTTTCCCCCCTGTAGATATGGTGAATAGAGGGTTTGGAGAGTGTTCTCAGGCACAGCTCACTCCCCCAATGTGGTGAAAAGTGGCCACTTTCCACCCACCGAGCAAGGGACTGCCCTCAACACCACGTGACGACTAGCCCAGTGCAAGTAGGAGGGAAGCTGCAATCCCTTTAAACACTCCCCTGGGTAGCGGAGAATTTGAATATATTTGAATTTACATTAGGGTATAAGGGCATGTCTGTGGCTGTTTCAGCATCCTGCATCTCCTTAGATGGGCAGGAAGGGGTAGGCCGCACCATACTGGCCTCCACAGCCATATGCCCCTCCGATTGGCCCTCAGGTATGCGAGCCTTGGCCAACCATATTTGAGCACGTTCCTTTATTTGTGCTCTATGACGCCAAAGTATGCATCCAAACATTACAATGAAAAGCAGTAGAATGGTTAATCCAAATAATAAGCCAAATGATATTCGGCTCCCCACATGTGTCCAATTGAAAGATTCAGGAATTTCCAAAAGGGGGCCTAAAGGTAACTGAACATGAGGTGATACCTGGGACAAATGGGGTTTGTTCAGCAAGGTGATGGCTCGATATTCAGGTATTATATCAGTGACATTCATGACCTGTGGTGCTGCCACCCGCATGGCCGCCACTGATACGTGACCAACTCTTTCAATGAGGCCTGTTAATGTCCATCCCTTGCCTGCTATTGTACAGGTGGCCATGACCTTTGCTAAATATGTCCCCGCCATTACAGTCTGTCTAGAGGAGGGACTACCAATACATCGTGTTACAATAGTTTCACCCCACGTCACAATAACATATTCCCCATAACTTATTTCAGTAATCTGTGTTAAATTGTGATGTTTTCTGAGCTCAACATGACATGCCTTAGATTTGTCCAGTGTCCTTGCAATTAGGGCCCTGGGACAGCCCCATCTGCTGGTAGTATACAATGGACCTGTCCTACACACCATGGGCTTCCATCCCGAACAACCTACTGGGTGGACTATGTCGCCCGTTTCAGTGTTTACCCCCACGTCTTTCTCCTCAACATTATTTGAGCTGCATAGCCCTTGCTCTTGTATGGGACCGGCCAGGTAACTATCTTGTAGCGGTGATAGGTCTGCCTGTCTACCAATGGTAGCTTGACTCTATAAATCAGGGTATCCCCACCCCACACGGGGTAGACATGTGCATGTTGGTAGTACCAGTGAATTTCCTGAACAGGATATGTGGCACTAGTGGTTGCCTTGGCCAGGACATCCTTTAGCTGGGTGATGGGGAGAATGTCCTCGGTTAGCCTTCCCACCTCTAGGGATGCCTTCTGACGGGAATATCTCTGTACTGACCTAATATATGAGGCGGTGACATGTTCCAATAATGAAATAGTTCTCTCAAAATGAAATGCTCTTTCCAACAGAAAAAGCCGATTGCTAGTTCTGTTTAACGTTACCAGTGCTAGGTTCAATCTAGGCACCAACGACCTAGAAATAAAGGAGGCAATTTGTTCTATGTTGTGCGCATTGTAACCAACAGCCTTTTGAGTCTGATTGAGTACAGTCGTTAATTGGTTCACCTGGTGAACTATGACTTGCTGCATCGAGCGAGTCCTGTCTACTGCTTTCCGGCACTCATCAACACTGCTGTCAGTGGCCAGTCCGAACAAAGTGTGTCCTATCTCGCCAAAAATATTTAACAAGCCACGCTTAGTTCGTCCGGGCAATGCTGGTCTATCTTGGGTAAACTGATGACTACGAATGTATGCCCTCAAGTATCGTAACCTGCCAAGCCAAGCTCGGTAATCCAAGGAGGAAATGAGACCACCATGTGAAGCCCTGGTTAATTGCGTGATGAGAGAGGACATACTGGACAAAAGAACTGGATCATCCTGTGGGGCATCGATAACAACCAACACCGTCCATTCGGCTGATTGAACTTGTAGTTGATCAACCTTGGTAATTAATAGGCCATCAGGTAAGGGCTCCACGGAGGTCAGGCTGGCTTTCACCATCATTATAAGTATGAAGCAGCCATAGCAGCGGCTAAGTCCACTGCTGCAAGTCGCTGGCGCTTCGCTTCCTCTTCTGTAAGTGGGCATCCTGTCGCAGGTCGTTTGGTTACTACTGAAGGGGATGGGGAGGCACTTGGCCTTAAATGCATGGTGGATTTGAATCGTCCCTGTGACCTTGTATAATATGAGTGGCTCGGTTCTGGTGCTAACTGGTTCTGAGCGGGCAGTGTGCCAATGGCCTGACCACCTGAGTGGAACTCTGCTGGTTCCAGTTCTGACTGGTTTGATTTGGACACTGGTTGCCTTTGACTTGGAGGATTGCACACTGTCCATTTGCGATCTGCACCTCTCTGCAGTCGCATACTGAGGGAGGGTCTCTGATCCGACTGGTAAGGCCCACTAGGCACACGCTCAAACCTAGTGCGACAGCTAAATGGGTCAGGGGCAATATTTGGATCATCTGGGAGGGTTGATCGTTGGGTATTCAGGCGGGTACCATATTTATGCTGGAAAGTTAGAGTTATGGCCATTAAAATCCAGCGTCTGCTCCCTATTACTCTCTGGGGTCTCTACGGGCGGGTCATCATGTGGCTCATTTTGTTGCGCTTCCCCACCAACAGCACCCTCCACATCCATGGGTGGTTCATCTACAGGTGCAGGGTCATCATGTACTGCAGCTGTGGGCTCACTGATGGGGCTGTTATCTGTAGGGGTTTCGTCTCTGATCGTTGGGGCCAGGCTAACTGGAGGCACCCTTGTACTACGACGGGCATTCCGAATGGGCTGGGGGTTAACCTTATCCCAAACTATGTTAGGGTCGACTAGCAACAGCTTTGACCTATTAACAGTTCGTACCTTACCTGTCTGCTGATGTCTAACCCAACACACAGGACCCCTCACCCTAATGACCTCATACTGGGGGTCCCAATCGGATGTAAAGGTCAATTTTTCTTGTGCTTTCAACACAACACTGTCCCCTGGCTTAAGTTCCCCAGCATTTGCCCTTGCATTAATCCTGTCTCTGTTATGCTGCCGGGAATCTGCCAGGTTTTGGCGTGCTGTTATCAGGGCATCGGACAGGTCACTCAATCTGCCCGATAGGTTTGTACCGTCTGAAGGTGCATTCAAACATTTTGTTAGGGGCAGGCGGCCACGCCTGCCATACATCAAATAAAATGGAGTATACCCAGTTGACTCATTTACACTGTGTCTGTATGCCATCAGGGCATTGGCTAACTGATTCTGCCATTCACGGGCATCATTGTTTACCAACTTAGTTAACATTTCCTTCAATGTGCGATTGAAACGCTCGACCTTACCATTGGTCTGGGGATGATAAGGAGTGGTCTGGCGGAGTTCAACACCCATGTCCTTAAGAAAAGTCCTAAAATGGCCAGAGGAGAATTCCAATCCTCTATCTGCGATCATCACTTCACTGACGCCATGTCTGGGAAAGAATTCCCGGGCTATGGCATCTTCCACAGCCTGTGATGTTTTATTGGGTATGGGGATGGCCTCCGCCCATCCACTCAAATGATCCACTAAGACCAAGGCATATTTGTTACCCTGTTGAGTTGGAAAGAAGGGCCCAATGAGGTCCATGCCTACCACTTGCATGCAATAGGACGGCATGGGCATCTCACTCATTGGTGGCCTTTCTGAGCGTTTCTGTGTGACAGCACAAGTTGGGCAATGCCTTACAAATTGTGTTACATCTTTGCGCATGCCTGGCCACACATAGGCTTCTCGGACTCTGTTCATAGTTTTCATTACTGACATGTGCCCTACATCCTTATGGCACCTCTCTATAACCTGATTTCGGAACTCTGAGGGTAGCAAAAGACAAGGATACCACGGGGATGTATCAGTAGGGCGTTTAATAGAATACAGCAACCCATTATGTACTTCATATTCAGAATCCATGGCTTCTGCATCAGTGAACATGGAGGCAAACTCCTCCAGCTGTCCCTTACGAACATTCTCAACACACAACAGGTCAGCCTCTAATGGAATGCGATCTTGTGCACCCTCACCACCTATGGCATCTGGGTCAATCCAGTCAGCAGTGTCCAACACAGATACTTCCACTGGGGGAGGAACACAGCTGAGCATGTCTGCTCTAACATTTCTTCTGCCCTCGATGTACTTAATAGTAGCCCCAAACTCTGCCAGAAACACTCCCCAGCGCTGAATTTTGGTGTTTCTCATTTCTTTAGTAAAAAGGGAGCGCAGAGACTTGTGGTCAGTATACACTGTAAACTCGGCCCCATATAAATAGGCGCGGAGTTTATCAATGCAGTAAACCACAGCATAGGCTTCCTTCTCGATTGTGGACCATTTACGCTGGGTGGTGGGAAGTTGGTGGGAAATGTACTGGATTACCCTTTCAGTGCCTAGGTCATCATCTTGCACCAAGATTCCCCCAATGCAAGTGTCTGAGGCATCAGTATACAATTTATACGGCTTGTCTGTGCATGGGTAGGCCATGACCTCACCCGACATTAAAAGGTCCTTGAGACTGTCAAAGGCCTGCTGCTGTTCAGGCCCCCAGACAAAGGGCTGATGTTTCCGTGTTAACATTATCAAAGGTTCACTTATCTTACTGTACCCTGGAATGGTTTTAGAATAGTAGTTCACCATCCCAACAAAAGACCTTACCTGTTTTACCGTTGTTGGTGGTGGCATTTCAACAATTGCCCTGACCTTGTCAGGGTCACTGTGTATACCATCAGGAGTTATGATATAACCTAATAGTTTTATTTTTGTCTCCCCGAAGTGGCATTTGGAGGCCTTGAGTTGCAATTTTGCAGCCCGCAGCCTTTCAAAGACTGCTTCGAGGTCCCGCTTATGTTCCTCAGGATTCCTGGATCCAATTACAAGGTCATCCAAAAATACCCATACACATTTTCCAAGTAGGTCAGAGAGTGCCCTTTCCATCGTTCGTTGAAACAGGCTCGGCATATTTGCTAGGCCAAAACATCCTACAGTAAAATTGAACAATCCTCGATGGCAGATGAACGCGGTCTTGTCCTGGTCACAGGCCGCGACCTTGACCTGGTTGTAAGCGGCCTTAAGGTCACAGACGCTAAATACAGTTTTTCCACCCAACTAGTCAAAAATGTCTTGAATGAGGGGAAGTGGATAGCGATCCTTGACAGTGATTTCATTTAGCTTACGGTAATCCACACAAAAACGGGTCGTCCCATCCTTCTTTGGAACCAAACAAACAGGGGACGCCCAAGGTGAACTACTGGGCACAATGACACCATCTGTCAGCATCTGATCTATACAATCATCTATTATTTTTCTCTTAGCCAAAGGTGTTCTATAAGGCCTCTGTCTTATAGGGGCATGGCTGCCGACATCTATAGTAACTTCAGTAAGAGGGCATTGCCCATAGGGCTTACCGTCCTCATAAAATACATCTCGATTATCCCTGGTTACATCTAGATACTCAGGGCTAGCTGTTCCACTGAAAAACTCTAGACCCAGGTTCGCAGAGTTTGCATCAAATTGCAGCTCATGGGGGTACTCACATGACCCTGGATCATCCAATGACGCGATGGTTGAGGGTTTTTCATATGGCTGTAGCATCAGCTTCCGGCCCTTCCACCACATGGTCCACTGGTCATAATCCAGGACGGCCCTGCCCGTTGACATGGCATTGTCACCTAATATGCAATGGTGGATAATACCTTCAACAACAAGTACAGGCAAGTTACCAAGTTTATCAAAATTTACTTCTGTCTCCCCATAAACCTTTATGGGCTTACCTGATACATTAAACAAAGGGGGAGCAGGTTTCAATAATTTGGGTCTGCCAGTTCTCTCACAGATTGTCCTAAACACGTTATTATGCAGGAGTGATACACTGGCTCCAGTGTCAATGAAGCACTTTATCTTTATTCCACTAAGGCTAATTGACAAGCCCAACCTGGAGCCAGCAGTGCTCACGCCTGCTGTGTCTAGTTTCCCTGCTGTGGTTGTTGCGAAGGTCGGTTAGCCGCATTGCCTCTGCGACCTTGACGCTGACCTTGAGGCGGGCGCAGGGGACAGCCCACAGCATAGTGTGGACCCCCACAGGTGTAACAGGCAACCGGAACTCTCTGAGAATGTCCCTGTTGTGGTTGCTGCATCCCTTGTGGCTGGAGGTCTTGGCCCTGTTGATTTCCACCATACTGCATCTTTGGTTTACGCCCTCTATTCTCCAATTTGTTGAGCCGTGTAGATAGGCTGTCTTGTCCCTTCTTTACCTTTTGAAGGGTCTGCTGGATCTCTGCAAGGGCATCAGGGCTGGCTGGTGTTGCTGCTTGTACCGCCGACATATCCATTGCTTCTTCTCGTCTCAGCCCTTGATATCGCTCTAGGCCTGCCTCGATGCGCTCTGTAAAAGCTAGGGCCGCATCAAGGGTTTGTTGTTGCAGCTCCAAACTGGCCTTTTTGGCCAGGTCCGAGCTCAGGAGGCCCTTTAGATAGTGACGCAGAATGATACGATCTGCGTCTGCTGACCGTGGTGTTGGGTAAGTCCGCTGAACTGCCTCCCGGAAACGTCGATTATATGAAGCCAGGGTTTCGCCTTCCCGTTGGCTGAGGCGCTCCACATCGACCCTTAGCTTTTCATTTTCATCGGTGGACAAGAAGGACCGTTCAATGTGTGCCCTCAATTGGTCCCATGGGACCTGGTCCCTTTGTACTGCTTGGGAGGACAAGTATCGTTCGATCTCCCTACGTAAAGCACCACACGCTGTCTGGCTCACAATATATATTAGACCTCCATTGTCCCCTGCTAACTGTGGCTGGAGGAGCTCAATGTCATACAAATAATTATGCGTGTAAGCACTGACTTCACCATCACAAGGGGTTATCTGTTTACACAGCCCCTTCAGCCTGTCCTTTCTTTGTGAGATCCGCCATTGGTTTTCTTGGGCGGTAAAATGTTGGGTCTGGTGTGCATCTAGCCCAGTGACTAAATCGCTGATGCCTTGCATTAGCCCAGCCATCTGATTGGGATCCATTTTAATAAATGCTAGTTCACAATTTAAGAGCCCAAAATTTACAAACAATTACAGATGCTGCCACATGATGGCGATGCTTTTACTCTCCATATTCTCAATCTTATCCGTTGTATAGAATATTGTCTCACACTACCATGCCCAGCAACTGCAATGTGTCCACGTATTTGATGAGTCAAGTATGTTATCTCCTGCACTATGTTTGCCTGACCTGCCTTAAACTCACAACTTGCACACCTTGCGATATAAATATATATGAGTCCACAATGTTGAAACTTTACATGGGATCGCAGGCTTCCATAGGAATCAAAGTGTCTTTGACAAGGTGTGCAGAAGAAACGGCCCATCAAGATGGCTATGATAACAGTTAAAAATAATGCCGTTGGTCAACGACCTTGCTGTTGCAACAATAAGTTCATTAAAGAAATTATTATTGGACAGTTCTGCCAATTACAATAAGCTGGGTCAAGGCAAACTGTACCATGCGACAAGGTGCTCAGTTCAATCCAAATATGTCTTTTAAATTCGACTGGATCCAAGGTTGAATGGCCGCAACGTAGGCAGATAAAATGAGAGTCTTCCACTTTACAAATCTTTCCAAAGCCCACTAAATTCAATGTTGCCATGTAAAATAAAGAATGTCACTCTTACCAGAATGTCTGTAGAAAATGTAGTAAGAATGTGAAAAGTGGCCCTTGCTCCTTGCCGGTGGCTGCCACTTGAACTTAAGCCACTGACTGTCACCAGTAGAGACGGAAATGGGTGTCTCTACTTCCTCTGATCCCCTCCCGGCAGCACACACACTCCACTAAGATGAATCCTGGCAAGCTCGCCAAATGAAATGTCCCCCAATGTACTTTCATGTAGAAACACAGGCTTGTAAAACGCTGCTGACATACGCAGAAGAGGGTCTCTGTTCTAACTCTAGGGGAGTATGTGTCCTGCCGGTCTCTCTCGCTCTTGCACCCAATGAGATGCTTTCAACACTACTTCAAGCTCAGGGATAATTTTATTTTCCAAGTACAATACTTTTATCGGCTATTTTTCCATCCCAGAAGAAACTAGTTCAAGGCAGTCCAGGATGACGCAGCATCCTCACAATAAATTGTATAAGTTGGTCACAAGTTCACCAAGACAACAACAAAAGATTAAAAGTTTTAGATCTTACATGGCAATTGTCACGTTCTCGCCAGATGGCTAGTACATAGATTACAAATCTGACCCCTGGTGACCTCAACTTCTGACCGCAGAGTGATTACAAGTTCAACTACACAGAATGTTTTTCTGACAGGCAAAATACAAAATAAATTGTTCTCAAAGATCAAACAATTTCTCTACAATAAGACTCCCAAATGGGGGGGGGGGGGGGTTATGATGTTGTGCACGTCAAAAATGGCCAAGAAGAAGCCTAACCTCTGCCTATAATAAAATAAATGGGCTGCCAATGACAGCCTGTATGCAGGGACTTTTGCCACTTGTTCTCGCTTCATGCTATAATTCACATTACATCTCTTTTTCAATTAATAAAATGTTGGATCAAAACAATAGGTTGCTTCGACACAAGGCACCAGTAGGTCTGCCATGTTCCTGAACTCTAATTTGTCAGTTTGACAACTTGTGACCTTATGATACTGTTTTCTTGTTGTACCGCTACCATCATAAACAAAGTACTCTCGTGACTGCTTGTATCCACATCAATGCAGTGACACTTTGAACTGATCTCTGATCTCATTACTGCTAACATAAATACATGAACAGCAACACCCAGTATCTTATTAACCCTTATCAATCCTGCCTAAAATAAAGTTTCTCAAACATTATTATTAAATTTATTAATAATTTCAAAATGATAGACACTGTCTAATCATTACAACACGTCTCACACATGTGGTAGCCAAGTATGTGATAAATAAATAAATAAATAAATAAATAAATAAATAAATAAATAAATAAATAAATAAATAAAAAAAATAAGGATGAATGCAAATTGACATGCTTAAGTTCTCAGATGGTTAATGCAACGTTTCAAATGTTCAATTATTTTGCTCAGAAATGTCCTTACGGCTCTGAAATACAAGAAAGATGTGTGTTTTTGTGAAACAACAACTATCGTGCAAACGTGCATGCATGACAATCTTGAAACGAGAGTTTACAGTTCTTAACCAGGCAAAGGAAAAGCACCAGCTCTTACAAAGTAAGTGTACAGTCTTGATAAAATATGAAAATTATAAAAACGATGATAAAATTGATTAAAAAAATTAAATACCTTATCACTTTCCTCATGACGTTTAATTTGGATCCTTATGGAGTTGAAAGTAGTCAGTACCATTACTGTCTTCGCCCGACTCGCGTCCGACATGGGCAGTGCGCCGCAACTCAGGTCATTTGCTGACCAGGACCAACAACTCAGTCAGTCACTTCCGCGTGCAACAGACATATTTTGGTTTGCCCAGAATTTATTTCCTTTCTTGCTTTTTACACCCTAATTCTGCTCGGATGAACTCTAGGATATCGCTGTTCGTAAAACCACTATATTAGCCCGAAGTGTCAGGTCAGTCTAGTAGTGAAGTTGTGTATCCGAGTACTGGTTAGTCAGCTGTCAGTATATTCAAAATAATGCATATTAGGGGCAATTAAAAGTTTAAATACTCCATATCACAGCTAAGGGTGACATTTCCACTTTGATTCCTTGGTTTGCACCACAGGCACAAGAAAAGTTCCAAATGTTGAATATCTTCAAAGTTTTTACAGGTACAGGTGTCATGCAACCGTCAACTAAAATAGGTTTGTCCTTTAGGCACATCCAATCAACTGCGAACAAAAGTTGTAATATGTCAATTTTTGCCAATTAGGGTCATTTGAAAAGTTAAAATGTTGAACATCTTCAAAACTATAATGGGCAGAGGGTCCTTTCCAACTGAAATTCATATGTTTGCGTTGTAGGCACATCCGATGAACTGCAAATATAAGTCGAAGAATTTTAAGTTACATTATTAGGGACACTTGAACAATTTAAATGTTGAATGTCTTCAAAACTAGCTGGCGTCTCTGAAAGCTGTGTGGCTTTCGCCACATTATGATTCATTTTCTATGATGGGACAGTGTTGCAGAATAAAAGCACAGTATTATAGATCGACGTACTACTAGAGGGCGCTCAAAAATAGGCTAAGCTTATATAACCCACCAGCCCATTTTACCTGCGTTTCCCCTATATATGAGTGCTCGAAAAATACGGTTAAAAATTTATTTTTAAAAATGTTGGTATTGCTGTGACAACTGTTATTCTGACTTAATGAAACACCGTCCATGTCTACAAAGGTTCGATCCAAATAATTGCACTGTTGTTAATGAAAGTGCATGTAGGCATGTGAACTTAGACCTCGATTTATACCATTAAATGGCAAATTTAATTGATACAAGTACGGATTGGAGACATCGAGAGTCGGAGACTCATATCTATTTGATTATGTGCATGTTAGGACCTGAGCTTGGCCTAAATCAGAAAAAGCATGTGTTTTTTTTTCTATCTCCTTTTCCTGCATAAGGTGTGTTTGGCATTTTGTTTTATATTTTCTTGTTCATCATGAAATTACACAGACGTACATGAAGCCTTTGTTCTGTCATTCATGGCAAAGACTCTTGGCCATATGTAAACCTGTTTTCCAGCATATAATTCCAATGATGCACAATCAGTTTCTACATAAAATAGTTTGCTGTTAGTTATTCGTATATATTGTGAAAAAACAGTGACATTGGTTACTTGTGTTGTGTGGTGTGTTACAGTTGGGACTGGCAAAGCAGTTATATGGTAAAGATGGACTAAAGGGTCAGTAGTTGTCATGTGAATTTTGATTTTAATATTAAGTTGGTTTCTTGTCCTGGTGTATTCCAGAAAGGAATAGTGTAAAAATAGGTCTCATCGGTCCGTGCAATCCGAAATGTTGATTTTTTATTCTCAAACACAGAGTGCAATTGATTTAAGAATGTGTTTATTCTATCGGGTTGAAGATGATATATTGGTACAATGGTAGATACCCCTCCAATAAGGTCTGAATAGCTTGCACTCTTTCATCAGAATTTCCTAAGAGACCATTTGGTGTGTGCCCTTGTTGAACACTGCAAGTATTCAAGACATTTATTGTAACATTTTTTTTTTGAATCTCTAAAGCCTGGTGTCTTATTGTTAATAACAGATGTCGAATAATTTCCTGCCACTGCCGTCACACTTGTTTTAGAACATGAGTAATCTTGTTTTTTGTGTGTTAGGAAAGTTTGTTTTTAGCTGAGAGAGAGAGAGAGAGAGAGAGAGAGAGAGAGAGAGAGAGAGAGAGAGAGAGAGAGAGAGAGAGAGAGAGAGAGAGAGAGAGAGAGAGAGAGAGAGAGAGAGAGAGAGAGAGAGAGAGAGAGAGAGAGAGAGAGAGAGAGTTTATCAAATTGAATACATGTTGCACGGCTGGTTAACAAACTTGTAAAGATGAATCAAATTTGACCACCCAACTGCCGCAAGACATCATCCGCACATATAAATTCGAAGGACCAGATCATATCAAAACACCATTATCAACTATAATAAATATAGTACATTCCAAAACATCATTTCACGAAGAGACAAGTGGGTAAGAATTTTCAATGGTATTGACGAAACCATACCAGAAAACATTTTGATCCAAACACATTCTTGTACCAGTACCCATCTCCGCAAACAAGCACAGTTCGTCACCAGAATATCTACAGCAAATGAGTCACCTTTTGAAATGAAACAGAATGTCCTCTACCTGACTTAAAACAGGTTACCTACAATAAGTTGATAGTGTCTTAATCAGTTTTTACGGGATCCCAATACTGAGTCTTTGGAAGACACACTGTTCCAAAATCTGGTATATATACTGACAAAATTCCGGACTTGTTTGTATACAGATTTTGTTCCAAGGAAATTGAAGGGCTGAGACCGTATCATGTGCAAATTGGAATGACAAGACAAGTCAACATAAATGTACCACAACTCCATCTGCTTTATGCAACCACACCCGTACCTTCCCCCCAAAATTAAATCTCATGCATCGTTATTGTATTGGAGACTTTTAACTTTATTTATGTGTTTTGTACACACACATGGTTTTGCTATATTTTTATCCATCATCCTCAGGGCAGCTTTACGTTTTATCAACATATACTATACAGGAGTATCCGTTCTCAACTATTAATGCACCCCAACTTCTAACTTAGACACTGGTTATAAAGTTTGGCATGCTGGCATATTTCACACCTTCCACAGGATGACCCGAACATTTATACCGCCTAAATTTATATAATTTATATAACCGCCTGATCTTTCAGTTAATTCGGATATTTACACCGTCCAAATTTACATAGTTCATATAACCATCTGATCTTTCAGTTAATTCAGATATGCCCAATTTATACAGTTAATATGACCGTCTGATCCTCAGTTAATTCAGACATTCAAAACGTCCAAATTTACATTGCTTAAATAACTGCCTGATCCTTCAGTTAATTCAGATAGTGATTAGTTGAAGGAAAATTTTCAGAAATGCACCCTTCCACCAGATAAAAGTCCTTCCAAAATATTTGACAGAAATTCTTAAAACATCAAATCATAGCCCTGTGGACTGATGCATAATTAAAATAAAAACGTCATACCAAGACATATCAAAATATAACTGGAAAAATCTTTTTAAAGGAGAGCTTATGGCATAAACAGCTTATATAGTTGTTGTAAAATGTGACGATCTATTCTAAAAAGCATACTGCCATTTGATTCCTGAAAGTAAGAATAATCTCAAAATAACGTTTTGATTGATTCTATTTATTTCTGTTTTACCAGCGTCAACAAGGATGTCAAGGTCAATTACGTGAGTGCAGATCTTCGAAATGTTTCTGATATTCGCGCAATGTGTACAGATATCGATAAATTGTATCCAGACGGGTTGGACATATTGGTAAACAATGCAGGTATGTGGCTGGACACATTGAAAAATGTACATGATCTTCTTACACAGGGTGACAAATTAGCTGGACATACTGGTTTCCAATGCAGGCATGTGACTGGATCCAACTAAGAAGGTGCATGATTTCACAAAAAATGAACAATTAGTTTTACTTTTGTATGTCACCGTGAAGAATGCCAATTAGTAATAAAATTTGATGTGTTGTGAAACCACGATTTTACCTTTTCAAGCTTTTGCTGCATTTCCCTTTAAGATGGAAATGTAAGGGAAAATCGATAATGCATTTATCATGACAAGCACAAATGTAATTACAACCTGCAACGTTGTAGACAGTTACCTCCTCCTTCATGTGATACTGGCGTTAGTGCGACACTGAGTTTTGATACTGGGATTACTAGAATCACAAGGTCCTAATGTTCAGTACGGGGAGTATTACTAGGTCCAAATGCCCAGAGAGTCTAGTGGCACAATGTTCTGCTGCACAGTACAGCTAATACCACAAGGTCCTGCTGCATAGTACGGCTAAAACCACAGGGTCCTACTGCACAGTACAGCTAATACCACATTGTCCTGCTGCACAGTACAGCTAATACCACATTGTCCTGCTGCACAGTTCAGCTAATACCACAAAGTCCTGCTGCAGAGTTCAGCCAATACCACAAAGTCCTGCTGCATAGTACAGCTAAAACCACAGGGTCCTACTGCACAGTACAGCTAATATCACAAGGTCCTGCTGCACTGGACAAAAAATAACACAGGGTCTTACTGCACAGTACAGCTAATACCACAAGGTCCTGATGCACTGTGCACACTGGTAAAACCTTTTGGTGGCAGGTTGCGGCAGCCAGTGGTTTTTGGTGACACGGCCACTCTCTGTTGCAGTCTGCCGCCGAAGATAAGTTGGGGCCTTTTGGGATCAGCGCACAGTGGCAGGCCCTTCTTGATTACATTTCTGCTGCTCTGTGCCGCCATCCGCTACTCTCTGCCGCAAGTCATTGAATGGCAGAATGCTGCCTCCTATTAGGCCTACATGTAAAATAAGAAATTGGGTGGAACCTAAAAAACCGCACACGTAACTAAAGAGTAGAGCACATCAAATGTTTCCATGTATATACCAGTTCTGTAAAAAAAAATCCAAATACATGTATGCATCAGAAGTGTAATCAAGAAAGGCCTGCCGCTGCATCAGAAATGTAATCAAGAAGGGCCTGCCGCTGTCTGCCGCTGCGTGCCACTGACCTTAAAGGCCTCTACTTATCTTTGGTGGCAGACTGCGGCAGAGAGCATCAGCACCGCTGACTGTCGCCGGCCACTGCCGACTGCTGCTGGCCGCCGCCAAAAACGTGCTATCTGCTGCCGAAAGGTTTTACTAGTGACAGCTAATAACACAGGGTCCTATACTGCACAGTACAGCTAATACCCTAAGGTCCTGCTACACAGTACAGCTAATAACACAGGGCTTTGCTGCACAGTACAACTAATACCACAAGGTCCTGCTGCAAAGTAAGGCTTGCTTCACAATGTCCCACTTTACAGTAAGGTTGGACCCAGAACGTTCTATTGCACAGTAAAGCTATAGTGTCCGCAGGTCCTTCTTTTTAGTATAACAAAGTTCTGCTGCGCAAGAAGGCTTTATGTTTGAACCATTGCTTTATCACACATTCATCTAAAACTTGAAAGAACAAAACAAAACAAAACAAAAATTGTTTTTAGTGTAAAAGGGATTTTATGCCACAGATCTTCGTAAATGCAGATAAAATTTTGGGAAAAGTACTGGAATGATCTGAACTCTATATTAAAGAAATTTGAAGGCAGAATACAATGCATAACTTAAGGTAATCCTTGTCAATATTATAATGTCAGTGACTTATGGTGTACTGTTAGTTTTGTAAGATAATCTTATAGGGCAGTGTGTAGTTTCAATAATTCGACAGTTGATATGATTCGATGTTTAGTGTGAATGTGTGGAAAAATAAACATTTTTGTATGCAAAAATAAACATTTTCGCCTTTATGTCGTTCTTTTACTTCTAGTTCTGTTTCTGAGCTGCAAAAATAATGGTACAATTCTGTATGCGCATTATCTATTTACATTTTATGGACTGGTATAATTTTATGCTTTTATTCCCTTGAGGATTCACATTGTATCACAACGTGGAGGGTTATTCAACGGAAGACTGGAATGACTCGGTAGCAGTCATGTTATCTGCGGCATTCTATCTCACTAGATATGCCATTCCTGCGATGAAGAAGAAGGGTAAGGCTTCAACTGAAATCTAGCAAATATCCATTTTGGCTGTTGCTGCAGTCAAAGACAGTCATAAGTAGAAATGATATGCGCAAATGATTGTTGAACAATTATATATCATATGCTAGTTGTGTATTAACTACAGTGATTTTAAACATAAACACATAAATTATAATTCACAGTGATTCCAGGAAAAGAGTGCCGATGGCTTTAAAAAAAACCAAACCGATTTCTTATCCTCGTGGGTACCAGTAATGTGTCTGTTCTTTGATCCTTTCTTCCTACACAAACTGTGCATGCATTGCAATGTTAGTGTACTGTTATAAGCTTTTAGACCTTTTTGTACTGATAGTACTCGAGATAATGAAATACCCGGTAGACCACTTCTGTCGTGCAAAACGATACATGCAATTTAGTACTGATTGTGAATATCACTTCTACGCTGACCAGTATATGAGGCCTGGAAAACCAGTGTCCTCCAGAGCAGACACAGGACTTACGTATTCGTTGATGACTTTTACCTTATTCGCTAGCACTGTTCATCATTTACAGTCCCTCCTTGACATGTGTCAGGGGTGTGCCTCCAGATGGTGCTTCTCATTTCACGATACGAAGTCCCTGTATTTTATCGCTGGTAAATAAGATAAGCCCGAATGATATCTGCATCGGTCGCTCCCAGAAATAATTAACGAGCTGGGTGTAGTAGGCATTACCTTTCAGTCGGACAGGAAACCTGGCACTCACGTATTAAATACACCATAAAGCGTAACACAATAGTTATATAAGTGTTTTTAATAGATATGAGCTAGCAAAGTACTGAAATTTATCATGTCAGTAAATGGGGACTTGTCCACCACAGCCTCATTCTGGTTTCTATCACCAGAGGTCAGTAGTGTTCCAAATATGAAAGGGACTTGCGAACAGTGTGTACTATAGGATTCCAAAGGCTGGAAAAGCCATGTTCAGATTCTTTGGTGCCGGTGTATGCTATCCTGGACTTGCATAAGATGTTAAAGCTTATATCTGGAACACAGTGGGTGTGCCCTCCCTTACTTATTGTCTGAATAGTATCAATCTGTGCAATACAACTGTAGGTGCTATTGAGACTGCTAACTTGACAATATGGTGCAATCTCACATGACATGGGTCTTGGAAAGGGTGCTGAAACATCGCCGGTACTTGAATCATTGAACATATCTAAAATTCATAAGATTATTGCCCAGGATACTGTCACATTTACCCAGCGTATGTTTCGCAATCAATCTCCACTTGCAGACTTATTTATTATCTCGATACTGCTTCTCTGGCTCAACAGTGTGTGGCACATTGCTTGAGAGGTATGACGCTATTTGATTGATTCTGGTAAGCACATGGACCAACCCTGCCGCACTCCGCCAGCAAACAATGACGGATTAATCGACTCTTTACGTTTTGTTCTCAATCACAGCGATTTTAATAACCCACAGCAGTCTCTCCGTCAGCTGGCTTTTTTACTTACCAAATCATTTCTAAGGTTATGTGTGTTGAATAAAATTATGCCCTTGGCGTGCGTCCGTGGCGCGGACGGGATCAGCTCGGCGGACCACTCAGCCGTGGAGCATCTCGGCGGCTGCCTGAGTCGCTGACCTCGCCTTTGAGGCATGGGCTTGGGCTTCGGGCAGCCAGAGTTCCATGGTGCTTACCATTTCTTTTATATTGATTTTTTTAATTCTTATAATTTTATCTGTGCTTTTTACGTCTTTTATTTGCATGCCTGAATTATCTATGTTCTCTGACTTTTATATGTACAATTGAGTTTTGTACTGATTTATTTGTATTTTCAGTTTTGTGCTGACTTTTGTGATTCGTATGCTTGAGTTTTGTTATTTTATGTAGATGCAATTGTATCTGGATTTGTGATAATTGGCTTATATGACTTGAGTTCTGTGTGTGGATTTATTTTGATGTATTTTTCCTTTTCCTCGTAACTAGGGGCTGAATAAAACTAGATCTATTGGTTTGTCACATATAATTACAACGTATATCGAAATAGCACTTTTCCTTGTTGGGCAATCATGAGTCCGAGACAAAGGTGGCACGACTTGAAAGTAGGCCAAAGTACATGCATGATATATAGTGTGTAAACATTTTGCTGTGTTGTATGCCGATGCTGATAATATTGTGCTTGCACACAGGGTGGGGACGCATCGTGAATATGTCCTCCACATTGGGCATAGTATCCGGGCCCAGCAAAGCAGTATACTCGGCTGTTAAGGCAGGCCTTATTGGCTTCACAAAGGTACCTAATTTCGTATTTTAAGAACTGTATATAAATGGCACTCCTTAAACTGAACACAGTTCATAAGAGCAGGATGAAAATTAACATTAAAACAATTTATAATTTTCCTGTAGCCATTTCAAACTGATTGTGGTGCGGTGCGGTAAGACACATTTACGGCGTGCTGTGTCAAAGACGATTGACTTGAATGTCTCACAAGGACATCCAAAACGTTTTAGTAATTAATTAATTAATTTATTTATTATTTATGATCATTGTTATTATTATTATTATTATTATTATTATTATTATTATTATTATTATTATTATTATTATTATTATTATTATTATTATTATTATTATTATTGCATGACTATCAGAAAAGAATCTTTAACCATTTATCATGCACTTTTACTTTCATTTGAAACTTTGCTTCCAAATATTACTCGGCTGTGAGTTTTTGGTAAATATAATAGAGTAAAAAATGTCCACATCTTCTGCATGTAGGGAGTGGCTTTGGAGTTGGCAGAGAATGGCATAACATGCAATGCAGTGTGCCCTACGTTCGTCAGCACAGGACGTAAGTATTTTGCATAATCGTGGCATGTATCCAGGTTATATTTTCGTTCACGATAACCGTTCAATTGACATTCAGCCGTCCAATCATATTCCATGAATAGTATGAAGTGACGGACGCTGAACCTGGATGAATATGTCAGGGTCACTCGGATGAAATTCCGACCTGTTTCCTGCAAAGAACCATTATCATGTCCTGTTTTCAAGACCCCGCTCAAAGAGTAATCATCCAAAAATTTTATTTACCAAAATGGTTCTGGCGATCTTGGCAATTCAGCCGAGGTCACCCAGATAAACAAATTAAGAACTACATGGTCTTATATGTGTTCTTGCGTCTATTTGAATCAGTTGGTTCTGTCATATTAGAGATTACTTTAAAAATATATTTGAGAAGTCTAGATTTAGCTAGAAAGGAACCTGTGCAATTACAAAGCAATTGGGAAAGTTGTTTCAGAGATCTTTCTTTTAAAAAAATCCACAAAAATGAACACAATTTTCTTTAGAAAACTAAAACCACAGGAATGCTACCTATAAGAAACAATTGGCCGAGATCCTCCTAAAGTACTTCCCCTCCAAGTTTTAAATTGATGTGTCTCTTTGGAGACTTGTGGAATCAAACAGACGATATCCAATCGGCCATCATACATCGCATTTTAACATTTTTTTGGTTTCTCAAAATATGTCGGCTCGATGCTGGTCCATCTTTTTGAGGATGTGTATAGAGTGGGGTATTTCGAAGTGTCTTTGCAATTAAAATTTGTGGGTACCTGTATATTGCAACTGCTTCGCCAAAACTAAGCTGTTGACGATAATCAAATTTTGTAGGAACGTACGTGAATTTAGTTCCAAATTTGTTCACAAAGTGACACTGTGGACCAGTTTTGTAATTTTCTGATTAAAAATGATTCTAAAATTTCGTAATAGTCAATTCGAGAATATAGTGTTACATTATTACTATTAGGACACTAGCGTAAACGCATGCATGTGTATGTAGTTTCTTCAATGTCTCTCTACCAGATCCTTTTCGAAATTCGTGGACATGTAAATTGGGTGGGTCTCTAACAAAGAGTTCGAGGCAAGCTTCGGAGCCCTTTAAAAATCTCTCTGAGGCGTTATGAAACCACACCATTTTCACATCACACAGACACATTTAGATATACATTGATACCTCAGTTTATCGTTCCCATGATGCTGCAATTTTGTTACAATTTGCTTTACTTTTTGTGTAATTCTTTACTTCTCCAAGAGAGTCAACTAAATTCCTTTCATATGTGACAAGAATGTGGTGGCTTCTGCCAAATTTTGTTTACTGAGTGGCACTGCTTGCTACAACATCCCCAGTTTTTAATATATTTTAAAATCTCTGTACAGTGTAACCTGTCTTGAAAGACAACCCCTAGGGATGATCAAATTATGGTCTCACAGGACAGGTTGTCTTTAAAAAACTATTAATAACAAGAAAAGTACATGGCAACGTGTGCTGGAAATATAGTCTTTCAGGGCTTGGGAGTCTCTCATTGAAGTCTTCTGTCAAAAAAGGGGACAGCAGTAGTAGTCAATGCCAGGTGTGCCACAGCAGGGGACTAAAGGAATCCTATTGTACCATTATGTGTCATAATTAAAGAAACCATTGACCATATCATTCTCCAGCTTTGTGAATATGTACCATGGGTCAGGAACCATTGACCATATCATTCTCCAACTTTGTGAATATGTACCATGACTAAGGAACCATTGACCATATCATTCTCCAACTTTGTGAATTTGTACCATGGCTAAGGAACCATTGACCATATCATTCTCCAACTTTGTGAATATGTACCATGACTAAGGAACCATTGACCATATCATTCTCTAACTTTGTGAATATGTACCATGGCTAAGGAACCATTGACCATATCATTCTCCAAAATGTGAATATGTACCATGGCTAAGGAACCATTGAACATATCATTCTCCAACTTTGTGAATATGTACCATGGGCGACGAACCATTGAGCATTTCCTGTCTCAACCTAGTGGGGATGTACCATGGTTAATAAACCATTGACCACATCATCTCCCAACTTTGTGGGGATGTACCATGGTTACGAAACCAATGACCATATCCTCTTTCAACCCAGTGGAGATGTATCAGGGTCAGATCAGGTAACACGTAATATTTTACTCTTATAGTTGAAATTCATTGGGGTCACCACTTGAACAGGAAAATTTCCAACTCAGTTGTGGTTTTGTAATTTGTATTTGTATCTATGGGTTTGTAAAGTTATTCAGTTGTTTTACATTTTGTTTGTTTGTTTTATGTTACTTTAGGTAAGAGTGACATGAGAAAGGGTTCGGAAAGATTTAAAAGACGATGATGATATGCGAGTCTTTTTGTATTGACCCATGTTTGTGGACAAAACAATCTCGATTATTTCTGGAACCCAAAGCAGAGAAACGCATTGCATGATCCATGAAAAATGATACCTATCCCCACATATCGTTTGGAAGGTACATGAAAATGGGGTGTGTTATTAATGAAACGCCTGTCACTGTTTACGCTTTGTTGTGAATTAATTCTCAGAGTGTCATAAACATTTCAGTCGTTGATCAGCACTTAGAAAAGGCATCTGCACTGAAGAATATTTCCAAGGAACAGGTACTGGTGAGTCCGGCAACTTTTATATGATTTTAATACCTGAGCTATTGTCACAAATTGAACCTATATACTTCGAACTGATACGACAAAACATGATTCGTGGGTCATGGGAATTCAAAAGCAATGGAGTATATGGGAAAAGACATAAAATTTATAAATTAAAAATCAATTTTATGAGACTAGTAATTGTGGAGACACACTTCTAACCTGGCCTGTATCCTGGATATTAAGAATTTCTTTATAGTCCTTATTTATCAAGAATACGTACTCGTTCCCATTAGAGATCAATTTCCCGTGAAAAATTCGGATCCAAAGGGTGTCAGTCATGTATTTTGCCTAAAGAATCCATGCAGATGGCTCAAAGAATTGGAGTGTGTTACCCATAATCATGTGTTTTAATTCTCATCTGACCCCAAAGTGAAAAAGCAAGGAATGCAGAATGTTGGTTGGGCATCTTTTACTCGTATTCGTATCTGGATACAGACCTGTTGATCCATCAAAATAGAGATAACGGGAGACTCTCCTAGGAGTGCAGGAGGAATACATATCAAAACAGTCCTCATCGCATACAAACAACAAGAGTCTTGGTGTGAAAGACTGCCTGGATGTGGATGTAAGGGAGGACTGGGATATCTTACAATAACAAGCAGGTGGCCAAACAGATAAATGAGCATGAAGGTATAACCTTTTACTTAGGCAAAATGTCAATGGTCAAGAATGCTTTCCAACCATTTTTCTGAGCTATAAAGTCTTCAGAAAGAAAGGCAAGTTGATGGGAAAGGATGACGAGCCATGACCTAAGTGATGGATGTATGGCATGTCCAAGTAGAAACCAGATCTGATAGTAAGTTGTGATGTCAGTACACGGCAAATTAGGCTTGAGAAAACCAGTATAGAGAAAGGAGTTTCAACTTGAAGCAATAAAAATACCTCACTGGTACCCATAGGAAAACTGCCTCTGTGAGCCTTAATGGTGGCTTCAGGAGATTATTTCTTACTATTTCCCCGGTTAGTTTACTCCTTTTGGTTGGTAGCAAGAGTGGCAGGTCATACAGATAGAGGCAGCAGGTAACCCTTGCCGGTTGGGGTGGGGGGGGGAGAGAGAGAGAGAGAGAGAGAGAGAGAGAGAGAGAGAGAGAGAGAGAGAGAGAGAGAGAGAGAGAGAGAGAGAGAGAGAGAGAGAGAGAGAGAGAGAGAGAGAGAGAGAGAGAGAGAGAGAGAGAGAGAGAGAGAGAGAGAGAGAGAGAGAGAGAGAGAGAGAGAGAGAATGCGAGCTTTCAGTGGACACTGAGGCACAAATCTTCGCAAAAATAGAAAAAAACAACCTCTATCCATCCTGGATTTGGAGTAACCTCTGCAGAAAATAAATATATGTGAGCAATGCCTCTTTTCCAAAGTTAAATATATGTAAATCAAGGATCACTCGGTCCTTTCTCTGTGTTTGAAGAAAACAGACTTGAAGGTGCTTTGAAAAGGGGGGCTTTTATCCTCAAAAGACCAAAGGGGATCAGGGTGTCTGCACATATGTTGTAAGAGAAAGGTCTACAAAAAGAGTAGTTAGAACACGTTTTTATAGTCGGACATAGGCAGGCACCAGCTCACTATCTTAAAATCACCATTTCCTTTTTTAAGAAGGCCAGTTAAGCAGCCGATGAGTCTTGCCTGAAGAATGGAAAGATGGTTCTAGGCTGAGTTACTATAATTACTCACCGAGGAGAAGACTCATATGTGTCCTACATGTGGTGAAATAGACCCTTCCAGTGTAAATCTGGTGCATAAAGATAGATTAGAAAGGGAAGGAAAACCATATCACAGGGTAGCTTTTTCCAAGGCACTGGAGATAAGCACACCATCCACTAGCATTTGGATTCAATTGAGGAAAAGAAGGCAGGTAGGTTGAAGCCAGAAGCTCTGTCTAAAGTCCTTCATCTTACGGATTTTCTGAAAAGAAAATGAGCAAAGGTGATGAAGATTAAAACAACTTAGAATGTGGGGTGAGGCTGCAGTCTACCAGAAGTGTCACAGGGCAAGCAGATTTTTTGCCTGAAAAGTGTCTGGGTTTCCAGAGTATATCATCATAAGGGACAAATGCACCAGTTTGGAATTTTTATGATGACGGACAGCCTCAATGATAAACGTCTGATGATGGGAACAAACCTCAAAAGAAAAAAATACAAGCACAAAACAATTGAGGTTCTGCATCATAAATGTCGAATTAGTATGGAAACGTTCAGATATACACCGGGGCCAAGTGAAGTAACAACTGTGTGAATACCCATGCAGAAAAACGCATTGATGCACAGAAACATAACGGGTCTGGATTGCAGGTCATGTACTACAGATCTGATAGTGACATGCAGGGGTACTGTTGTAGCAATAGATGTCTGGAAGGAATTTGAATGCTCATTTCTATTAAAAAGTGACATCTACGGAAAAAAATACATCAGATGTTGCTTGAAATTGTGCAGCCGTACTAAATACAAAAACTTTTGCCTCGACCTGTTTCTGCACACATTCCTGGGTGGGTATGCAACCATGTGTGAAGCAGGACCTCTGGTTAATGAACCACAGGAAGACGATTTAAGATAAACAAGCTGCCATTAATTCAGAGCAGAATTTATATTGCGTAGAAATCATAGATAAATCATTTTCCTGCTTTTTCGTAATCTCTTACTGTAATTTGAGTGGAAAAGCATTCCATGCACTATTTAATATTAAAAACATGTAAATGTTGTGAAGAACAAAAGTGCATGTGGTTAAAGTTGTCCTAACAAATATCGTATTGTAGTCTTCATAACGTTACACTTTACAAAACAAGTCTAAACGTAGGTCAATATGTAAAGTGCATAGTTGCATGTTAAGATACCATGATACCTTAATATTTTTTGCAACATCCAGGTTGAATTTTTGTCACCAGTTCCGACCAAACGGATAACCAGCATTGAACAGGTAAATTTTTATAAGCATGAATAACGGATTTAAAAAAAAATAGTTGCGGCCTTATAGCAGAGTTCATGATTAGATATAATTGTATGTTCAATATACAAAACATTTACATGCATATCGGCTTTGGGTGTTTATTCCCTTTGAATGATGATAAAATCACTTTTGCAATTTAAATATTAAAACTTATATGATGCTTTTTACAACGGCATAGTTGTCAGGCAGTGGAGTATTTGTTGTGCATTTGGCTGTCGGATACTTGATCTCAAATTCTAATAACTGATTCAAAATGGCCTATTAATAAACATAGGCGAAACAGACATATTAACGGATGTAAAGTAAGCTGTGTGAGCATTTTCAATCCACACATCAGCGCTCGTGTTCCAAATGACTCAAAGGGAAAGAGACCCCCCCCTCCCCACCCCCGCAGAACATGTGCAACATTTGTAGCCTTACCTTCCCATACCAATTCATCCATTCTAAGCACGTGAGGATCTTGACAATCAGTGCGTTTGTTGGAAATCAATGACGTACCCCTCCGCACAGTTTCTTTGAATAAATGCGTAAATATGTAGGAAAGATGGCCAGTAGAATTCATTCATTGCTTTGTTACACACAGATGTTTTTATTAGCAGACTTTGTAAGTTTTCTACAGAAGCCCATGTTTCCGAAGCCATATTATCAGGATTCCAACAGACACAAGCAGAGGAGTTATCGCTCGTATTTTAGTACTGAAATATAATCTGTATGATTATTTGCCTTTATTCAAGTGGCCGCTGTATGTTTTTGTAATTTAGAAAAGCATAACAAATTGTGCTTAATTTCCGTAAGGAATCTAATGCATGATTTCTGCAGTTTGCACCTGTCTTAAAACCGTGTGATAATAACCACTTCTCTGTTGTTTGGTTTACACAAATAGTCACATATTTTCGACACAAATGTCTTGTAGTATCACATAATTTAAGTTTACTAACATAATATGGGGGTTTATTAAAGCTTCTGAGATGCTGGTTCTTCTATGAGCAAATAGAAGAACCATCTTGTGCATATGTATTTATGTGTAAAATAATCTGGAATAATTCTTTTTACTTGGCCATGCAAAATACGTAACAAACATATTGTCAGGTTTGACTTCATTCGGTATGCCATAGTACTCACATTGCTTCATAACTTCATTGGGTCAGCTTTACGAAGCCATGTGGAAAAGCATGCTTTCTTTTTTTTAACATCCCTTAACCACTGGACATATATATCATGTGAAGACTACCCTTCAATACTGTATAAAACCAAATAAACCCAGCTCAGAACACTTTCTCATAGCAAATGTTTTGTGAATGGTAATATTTTGATGAGTGTGAATATGGGATCAGTAGCACAAATTTTACGGGACTTCTGAGTATCAGCTGTATTGTAGGTCTGAAGTGGAGGCTTCCATATTTGCAGCGGTCAGGACAAATAATCTTCTGTGAACTGCATTAAAAAATTATGGGACTGACATTTGGCCACTTTACGTACAGTGCGGTTAGGCTCAACGCGAATAAATTTGAGATTAACTTTTTACCCTCTAGGTTAATAATTGGGATAATTACCCCATACAGTCACGGGTGTCTTGCAATAAATCATTTAACATGCAACTCTGTTGTCATGAACCAAAAGATAATTCAGCTTCATGACAGTGTACAAATACATCAACTTGCTACGTCTTGGACAATATTTTACTAACTGATCTGAAGATAAGCAAAATTACGATTAAAAATATGACTTCTCTCTCCAGTCCTCTAAAATGGCGATGACATCCATTATAAGTGTGTTTTTATTGCACGTTTGATAAATAGGTGGCAGAGCTGGTAGAGTTCCTCTGTTGTTCAGGAGCTAGCAATCAGATGACGGGGGCAGCGTATATGATTGATGGTGGACTCACAGCCCACTGAAAAATTGTCACTGGCAAAAGGAAACAGTGAGATGCATACCGAAAAAGTGAAATTCATATTGGAAAAAATAAAATGCACATTAAAAAAAGTGAAATCATCGTACGGGGAAAGTGATTATCATATGGGAAACGTGTGAGCACCAAAAGGGATTATGTGAGACAAGCAAAATGAAAAGACACGAACACTGTTAAACGGGACCTAATGATAACACAGAGCAAGTACCAGGAAAGCACCCAGGGCAACAGCTAGCTGGGTAGAAGACTGGCCTTTTAGGGTTCCCCTGAAACTTTCAAGCGAGACACGCTGTCTTCCCTGAAAATTTCAGAGGAGCCCTAGGCATTTTGCACACGAACGAATGTCACGTTAAAGGACGGCACATGACATTTTTAACTATGGGCTCCTACAAGCTGCTCTGAACCCATATTCCAGATGAAAATGGAATGACATGAGACACTGTCACTTATTTTTTCTTTTGTAGAAGATTTGCTGGAAGTGAAAAGAATTACAGGTCCGAGGATGACTTAAAAACTGAACACATTTAAGAAAGCTTTATAAACAATTTTACAGCGAACAGGACGTGCAAGGTGTTCTACATAATAAATGATGAACATGGATACCTTGACAGTGTTTATTAAGCATTTAGTTCATATTATTAATTGGTCAATGGTTGGGAGTAGACTACAGCATATAGCTCACATGAAGCCGAAGGAAACCCACGAGGCGAAAGCCGAGTAGAATACAGCTTCTTGAATGTAAGCTATATGCTGTGGTCCACTCCAAACCACTGATGGATGATTTTATCCTCCCCCCCCCCCCTTTTTTTTTTTTTTTTGGTTTAACTTAAAACAAAGAATGAGACCAGCTTTATGAGCACAACCTGCGTTTTAAACGTGTTTCCCAAGATGCGACCCAGCGGGTAGTAAATTCGCCATTAACTTGTCTTCTGACAGAAAGGGGGGGGGGAGGAGAGGGGCGCCTTTTGCTTTATGGGAGCTGCTATCTTCAACGGGGGCATTGAAGATAGTCATGGGAAGTCAAGACCATGAAATGCGATGTACAGTGAAAAGCTCTCAACCAATCAGAAGCCAAGATATTTACCTAAAATGGATTATTATTATTTTATATATAATCTTTATTCCGTACTCGTAGTACACGCTATATATTCAATACATATGACAAATTAATGTTCAAGTGGGAAATCCACATTTAGGTGAGAAGTAAAAACTACAGAAATGGTTTCTGCATGGAGACAGTCTTAACTGGAAATTCAACTGTATGCATTTTATGTATGTATGTATGTATGTATGTATGTATGTATGTGTGTGTATGTATGTATGTATGTATGTATGTATGTATGTATGTATGTATGTATGTATGTATGTATGTGTGTGTATCTATATGTTATGATCATCGTGTCTCGAAATCAATGTTCAGTCTTACCTTCAAACAGATATTTATTGATACCATTAGACCTATTTCCACACGACTGAATGCATTTAATCATATCATTCACATAATGTAATAGTGTTATAAAAGAGAACGCTACTGTTGGTAAAACATTTGGGCATATTGTAGAGGGTAAGTGTGTGTGTGTGTGTGGGGGGGGGGGTTGGTTGGTTTAAACATACTTTATTGTATGCATTCAAAAATTACATGTTTCTCATGTAATCCACGATTAGAAGAAAGGGCTTCGCCGTATCTGAATCCTTCTCACTGGGAAGAAAAGACAGTCAATACAGGACAAACGAAACACACAATGCGCACATGACCACCCAGATTATATAAGCGCAAGCTATGCGACAAAGAGAAGGCGACATTCACTGTTACAAGACAGACAGAGGGGTCATAAGTGTTGTAATGTATACACCGAGTCGCTTATTTGTAAGTCGTTAAGTCCAATTTGCACTCACCTATACCGTTTCGTTGCTTCTATAAAACCATGTATTGTATTGCTTTTTTTACCTGCAATAGGTTTCTTGTAGCGTACACTCTCTTCATTATGACACGTACTCCTCTGAAATAACTATTGAGTGGGAATACTGCCCATCTCATTTAAATCTGTCATTTTGGCTTCCACCACCTGCTCTTCCTACTGCCATGTTGGTAAGTGGAAAATACATGAGCAAGTAGTCAGACTTGACTGTGCATGTGACAACGTATGTAAGCTGCAAAGTACACCTTGCACAAAAGGCAGAGGAAAAATGTCATGCGCCAAGGAATATCTTTGTCAGTGCCTACCATCAATGTTACAAGTCATTTATAACATGTCACAATGACCAGCATGCCATCACAATCAACTCGGTCTTTGACCTCGTTGATTATGTGGCATATTGGTCATGTGACATGTTATAACTATCACGTATCTACATTGTCTGAACCACAAGAGCATTTGGGCGAGTCCTTACCTCCAATTTTGAAGAGGTGAGAATTCAGTTGAGAGGCTCCGAGACGCAGCTGCACGTGAGTGCGCATACTAGAAAGAGAGCAATTTCCATAATAAAGTAATTCAGAAAAGGGACAGACCTGTCTTTCTATAGGGCGAAGTAAATTAAATTTAAACTCCTTGATATTTGCCCAAGGTTAAGGGGAAATTTGTTCCACAATCTGACAGTAGAAGGGAAAAGGGGCTTCTCAAAGAGCTCAGTGCAACACCGACGGTAACGTAAGTCGAGTATCTGACGAGTTTCGTACCTGGTACTCTCCCCAACACGATTTGCAGGAATAACAGGGCTGAAATAACTAGCAGCGACATTGTTTACGAGTTTGTACCTTAAGGTTAATTTTGACGTGTTCCTGCGTTTGAATAATTTGTGCCATCCTAGTTCTTCATATAATTTTGCATTAATGGTACCATGCATTGTACCAGTTATCACTCAGGCAGCCCCGAGCTGGACCTGTTCAAGTTTATCTTGGTCATTTTAAGTCCACCCACCCGGTCCATACTGGACTTAAATATTCCAATATTGGCCTTAACAAACGAGATATAAATAGTTTACAAAGTTTGTCTGTCAAGTTTGTATTTTAGGCTCTTCTTGATAATAACCAATTTAGTGGCTTTATTTGTAATATCACTAATGTGATCTGCCCAAATGAGATTTGATCGCAACGTGACTCCAAGTCGAAGGTGATTGTGTTGATACACATCAACAAGGATGCGACCTTGAAATTGAAGAGGAGGATGGTGGATATTGTTTGTTTTCCGAGTAATAAGCATGGAGTCAGATTTCTGAGCACTGAAATTATCAAGCCAATCATCGGACCACGTTTGTAAGGAAAGAAGATCAGAATTGTTAGTATCAGAAGCAATAATCGGTTTATCTATATGTAAGTAGTTCACTCCACGTCCAGAATATCGTTCATATATATATATATATATATATTATAAGAGTGGTCCCAAAACAGAATCTTGTGGGACACCAGCGGCTAGAGAATTTGCCCTGGATAATGATTGCGTTTGGTCTTTGATACCATTTGATTTAACCCCTGTTTTGGGATAGTGTGGTGGTCCTGCAAAGGACGTTTTGTTTTTGGTGGATCAGTAACCATTCTGCCCTGCGCTTTCGCTATAAAACTGGGTTTTGTGGCGTCACAAAACTCAGGGTTTGGTAAAGTTAGGGGTATATTTCCGAACGCTGTAAATAGGCCTATGTACACAGCAACCAATCAGAGATGGCATTTTATTCCCTGTGCAGATCGTGGCCATTGACTTGAAGTTGTTTCATGCACAAACCGTAGATTTTGTGCAACAAAATCCAGTTTCGTACCAAAACCCATGGTCTAACCCATGGTCTAACCCATGGTTCTGTCTACAAACCCAGTTTCTTTACAAAACCCTGGGTTTTGTTACGAAATCCAGGGTTTCGTGACACAGCTGGTTGTGTAAAGACCGAATGTACTGATTGGATATTCACGAAACCCTGGGTTTCGTATCGTCAAAAACTTGCTGCATGCTTTTGGCCATCATCAATCTGTGTGATCTCTGGTTACGTTCATCAGACAGCGTATTAGTACATACCGTCCGCCAGCGCCCGTAACCACAAGTGGCGAAATTTTGAACTAATCGTTCATTGGTTTGGGTCATTCTCAGAATTGTTCACAGATGGCGTATGGGTCATGACCTGGCAATTTCGGTATTGATTTCATTTATTTCACTCCAAATTGGCAGTTACAAACAAAATTATGTCTTCTGTTTTCATATTTGATTTGCTTCTTAGCTGAAATTTCATAAATTGGCCTTCCATTTAAAAAAAAATGTCATACGTATATGACGACGTAATATGCATTTTCAGCAAACCTAAAGCATCAAATCATTCAGTTGATCACATACCACAGATGCAAGACAACTTTTGTTAAACCTAGCCAGAACTGCCGAAAAAAAGTGTATCTTTATTACCAAGAAGAGCAAAAGGTTAGAAAAAAGTAGATGGTACGACAGGGACTGCAAAGCAATGTACAGAGATTTGAAGAAAATGTCCACCCAGCTCAGGCTTAATCCTAGCCCCAAGGGACCTCCCCACGCTCTGTAAGTTGCCACCCGCAAGCTTACAGAGCGTGGGGAGGTCCCTTGGCTTAATCCCTACAACATGGATCTTGTCCAGTCACACACATTTGCGTAAACGGTGCAATACATTACTTAATCGTAAGAAGAGTATGTTTCAGAGTAATATCTTACATCAATTATTGGAAACATTACAGAACCGAAATCCTGTTGTATTATATTTCTGGAATTTATATGATCAACTTAGTAATTGTTTCAGATTTAAAAACTAATCCAATCAATGGTGCAGTATGGACTGATCATTTTAAATATATTCTTAACGATCTCACCCAAGCACATAATGAATATGTATATCTCTTGTAACAACCATGCTGTTATATCAATTGTAGGAAGAGTATTAATGGCAGCTCTACTGCCAAGTGTCACCATTTATTGATAACACAGTTAGGCCTCATCCTGCCAACTTCACTTGGCAAAGATTTCCACTCAATAACGGTAGCACTTGGCAGTAGAGCTGCCATTAACTTCATGGGGTCACCTGCTGCGTTCAGGATGCTTACCTTTAAGTTATCCTGTAGAAACTCACAGCTATTGTAAAATAACACTTAGAATTTTATGGCTGGTAGCATGTTGGTAAGATTTGGTTGTTTATCAGTGTCAAACTAAGACCAAAAAGCTTCATTCTCAATCTTCTCCGTAAATGTTTTGGTGCTGTGCAGCCATTTTGTTTGCTTGTTGGCTCTGGTGCACTGGCACTTCAGAACGATGTTTGAGGAGTTAGCGTTTGGAAAAGGTTACTAAGGTAACACTTGTATTAACAATGTCATAAAAGTTATTGAGATGGTAGAAATTGGGATATTTTACACTGGTGAGAAGTTTCGTTGCGAAATTATGTGTAGTTTTAAAGTTATTTAGGTTTCAAGTCATTTTTTGGAATGCTTGAAACACTGCATGGGAACGACATTATGGGATGGCTCACTTCTATATAAGGAGCGCGATTTGCGTTTTGGTCATTCTGACTGGTGCATCAAGCCAAAGGTAATAGTACTTGCCTCTTTACTTCAGCCATCTCTTCAACCTTCCGTCTTTGTCTATCTCATCAGTTACATCTTTTTGAAACGATTAATGATACTGGAACAATTTTGACAAGAATAATTTAACTAGGCTAATTTCGTAGAAGACAACATTGGAACAATCTGATTATTTATGGAGCGTTTACTAGGCCTAATTTTAAGATCAGGACGAAACGATGATTTAGAATACCAGCATGGTTGTACTGATTAGATCAACAGGCAACTTTACTTTACTCGACAACCATCATTTGTACACCAGGGCTTTCGACCATCCATAATAAACTGTTTTCCTTGGTATTTAGAAATGTCTCCATAATCTATGCCTTAGGCAAATGACAACACAGACAACTGGAGTAATTGCATGTACTTGATCTCATTTATTCCGTAATGTTGATCAGTAAAAGTTCAGCATGTTTTCCACGCTACCTGCTGTCATTCCGTTGAACTAGAACTGTAATATGAGATTGAATATTGAGATTGCAAGGGGGTGATTGACTACAAAGCAGGTGATCCAATAATATTTTGGAATGGAAAGTGAGAATGGATTCCCGACTGACTGTGTGAGTGGTGCCCGTCTGCATGAGTTCCCCGGCCCACTCCTCGGTGGGAGTGACGGGTACACTATTGTGACAAGGTAAAGTTGACATTGCATTCACACAAACATGAGGGGTGAGTGCCACCACTTGACAGTTTTGAAAGCTAAAAAGTTTTGGGGTTTTGGAAACTGTCACCAGGTGGTTGTGCTGGTGTGAGACATGTGACTGGTCTCTTGTTTGACAAGACCACACCTGTCTTGTGACTTGCACACAAGGCTTTTGAGGGAGCAACAGCTCTGGAGTGGAGCTCCCATTTTGGACAGAAACCACTGTGCCTGTGCTGGGTGTGACAGTGACATGTGTGCCAGTGGTACCTATATGTGCAGTCTAGCTGTTTTCTAGAGGCTGTTTAGCAGTGGCTGCTTCTGCCATTCTGCCATAGCTAGGCCTAATTACATGGGCCTGTGTGCATGGTCTTGCCTGTGTGGCCATATTGGATATGTTCTCAGCAGGGATCTAATAAAGTTGTTACACACAACGGCTGCCTTACTTGTCATTCTACAAAATGGCGTTGCGAGCAGGGTAGCAGATAAGATCCCTGTTGACAACTGGACAACAGCCTGTGACCTTCAGTTACCATTCTGTACATAAAGTGGTCAAGGTATTTCTACAACTGTCTAGTACTGTTTCATATTGCTGGCACATTGATGATACTATGTACATACTTGTGTGATGGGCCAGAACCTGGAGGAGCAACAACACTTGAGATGCATTTCAATTTTTCACAAGGACTGTACCACCTGTTTTGTTGCGCAGTGTAGACTGTAGATCATTATTGAGAATTGAAATTGAATTGTGGAGCTACTATAAACTTGCACAGTGCAGTGTGGGTATTGAATGGAGCTTGTTTTCACTACTTGATACAGTGTTTTGTTGGAAAGTTGCTTGCATAATTTTGTCTTTCAACATCAAATTATTCTTTCAAGTTCCCGTCTGATTGTTCAATAACATTCAAATATATACTGTGTATTTATAGATTGAAGCACTTGGTACATGGTAACACTTGGGAAGATATTATAATGTAGCAGTTTTGACAGACATTATCACCACTATAGTTCAATCTGCAGTTGCATTTTTATTTGAAAGTAAAGTATATACTAGTAAATACAAAACACAGGAATTGCAGCATTGACTTTGTTTCACTGGGTTGTGACTTTGAAGCCAACAAATGGTAAGTTTTTGTACAACCATCTAGTGGGTTGTCCTCATATTCATCCCTTACACTCAGCACAGCTTCATCATCATGGCTGTGTCACAAGCAGAATTTGATGCCCTACGGGCTGAGATAACCAAACTTCAGGCAGAAATGAAGAAAGAGCCTAGTACTCATGTGGAGTCTAGCTCTTCACAGTCATTGCCTATATAAGTGTCCACAACAAAGCTTGAACACTTCAAGGGATATCCTGTTAAACCAAGTAACCCAATCATAGAGGACTGGGTATCCGATATGAGAGGACATCTCATTGCCCGTGATCTCAAAGGAAAGAGAGCTTTTGCTTGCATACTTGAACATTGGCAAGTACAGCCAAATTGGAAATTGTGGGCCGTGGTGGTGAGAATGAAGATGACCCGGAGAAAATCTTTGCTACACTTCTCCGTGTGTTTGGAGATGGTGATCTCCTACCACAGTTGCAACAGAAGTTTTACTCATTTGTACAAAATGAAAATGAAGACTTAGTGCAATGTTCATTGTGCTTGCTTAGTTTGTTTGATCGCATAGCAGAGTTGGACGACACTGATACAACTTTCAACTGTTCCTCGAAAGCAAATCTTCTGAAAGGAAGATTCGTAGAAGCAGTTAGAGACAATAGTCTCAAACGTGAGTTGAGAAGACTCAATGTGGAATCACCAGATCTTGATTTTTGGGAACTCCGAGACAGGTGCATTCAGTGGTTGGGTGGAGACCATGCCAAAACAGGTAAACCCCCAATAAAAACCATTATTCAAGAGTCAAAGGCTGACTCATTGGATGCAACTGTACGCAAACAAGGCGAACTCCTGGAAACAATTTTGAAACAGCTTGATAACTTCAGTAAGCAGAGGTGATCAGTCCAACGGAAAAGAGCTTGTTGGGAATGTGGGTTAACATCACATCTTAAGAGAGACTGTCCCAAGCTCAAGAAAGATATCCTTGATAGGAAAGATCTTCCTGACAAGGTTGATCCTTTAAATTAAAACAGTCTGTTACAGAAAGCCGTGTGACAGGCTACCAGCTAATATATGGAGGCTCAGTACTTCAAAAAGCTATAGGGGAATGCCCTGAAGTAATTGCTTGCCTGGGAAGCATGGAGTTACGTTGTCTGATAGATACGGGTGCCCAAGTATCGACAATAACTGAATCTCTTTTCCTTGAGCACTTTGCTCAGAAAGAGTTAGTTGATGTGTCGAGAGTTATACAGATAAAGGGTAGCTATGGCATTGATATACCATACATTGGTTATATTGAGCTTTCTTTGTCTGTGGCTGGTGAGAAATTCCCTGACATGGGATTTCTAGCTGTGAAAGACCCTATCGATACTGACATGAGAAAAAGGAAAACTGAAGTACCAGTTGTTTTTGGGTGGAATATCTTGAGAGATATGAGGAGACAATATGAGCTGCAAAAACAGCAAAATAAACCTTCAGCGTCTGTTTTAGATTCCATACTTGCTTTATATGGAGAAGCACGGATACAGGATACTAACAAGAATCCTGTCTCAGGAGTGCGTATAACAAGTCAGTATCCTGTATTAGTTCCTGCAAGGTCACTCAAAGTTATTGAAGGAACAGTGCAACCTGCAAAGAAAGGACATACTTATTATGCTCTTATAGAAGAGGCAGCCAATTTTACAGGTCCAAGAGGATTTGCGGTAGGACGGTCTCTTGTCCAAGTGGATTGCTCTGGTAGTATTCCACTGCAAATTGCTAATTTCAGTGGTGAAGATCTATAACTACCACCAAGAGCTTCTATGGGTGTGGCTTCACAAGCATGCACAGAGCCAGAAGTTACGGTGTCTGAGATACAGAAAGATACAGTTCTCATTGAGCAAATTCATTCTATAAACGTGACTGAAAGTCAATTGTCCAATCTTATGAGCAGACTTAATATTGGTAACATCACCAGTGACCAAAGTGAACAACTGAAATCTGTTCTGGGCAAATATTTTCACACATTTAGTCACAATGATGAGGATGTTGGATTTTGTGATAAAATCCAGCATAAAATAAGAACTGTAAATGATATTCCAGTTAAAGTTCCACACCGTCGAGTACCAACTAACCAATGGGGTGAGGTCAGGGAATATTTGGAAAATTCCTTGAAGCATGGCATAATTCGAGAATCCTGCAGTCCTTATGCATCACCAGTGGTCCTGGTGAGGAAGAAAGACGGCAATTTACGACTTTGTGTTGATTACAGAGCCTTGAATGCTCGAACAGTCAAAGACGCATACCGGCTTCCACGTATTGAAGAGGCCTTAGATGCCTTGTCTGGAGCCAAATACTTCTGTTGCCTCGATATGGCTCAGGGGTATTATCAATTGCCTGTGGCACCTGAAGACATAGAAAAAAACAGCTTTTTGCGTCAGAACAGGAGGCCTTTATGAATCTTTACACATGCCCTTTGGTTTATGTTGGGCACCAGCGACCTTCATGGGGCTGATGGACAAAATATTTGGTGACCAAAACTTCCAAACTATCCTTTTATATCTCGATGATATATGTGTTTGGGGTAACTCTTTCCAGCAAACCCTTGATTGGCTGGTTATGGTCTTGCAAAGACTATCTGAAAACCAACTCAAATTAAAACCAGAGAAATGTCACCATTTTAAAGACAAGGTAAAATATGTAGGTCATGTTGTTTCTGAATCTGGAGTTGAGCCAGACAAAGACAAAGTCAGGCAGTAACTGACTGGCCAATTCCCAAAATGGTAAAAGATCTATGGAGCTTCTTAGGACTTGCAGGTTATTACCACAGGTTTGTGCCTGGATTTGCAAAAATTGCATCACCACTTAAAGATCTATGGTGCTTCTTAGGACTTGCAGGTTATTACCACAGGTTTGTGCCTGGATTTGCAAAAATTGCATCACCACTTTTTGCTTTGACAGGAGTACACTCAAAAAGCAAAAAGAGTAAAAAGATCTCCCCAAAAGAGATCTTAAGGGTATATATCAGGTTACGCGTGAGTCTTACAAATGACTTAATAAAAGTCTGAAAATACGTTAAAAGTACCATAAACTATATATTTCCTGAAAGCTAATAAATCTGGGAATAAGTTGATAGCATTTTCATTTTTACAAGTTCTTCTGTGTTGACACAACAATCAGGTAAAGTGATCATAAAAAAATCACACAATTATTAAATCTACTTTTTTATTTTGAGCTTGAGCATGTGCATTTCTGTTGCAAAAGCTAGCAGACATGATTTTCTACACAAACGTGTCTCATTTTTGTCATTGTTTGCGCTATTGTGGAGATACTCCCGTTTAAAGTTGAAAAGATGACATTCCATTCTTACATCAAAGGTTTTGACTTTTGGCTCGCTGTGGAGGGAAAACCACTCAACATAGAAAAAATCTGAGACACGTTTTTAAAGATTACATTCTTGTGAACAGTTTGCCACAAACCCCAGGTCTTTATGAGCAAAACTGACGAAGTTGATTTCACAAGAAGTTGAGAAACAAAGGCCAGGAATGATGCCGAGAAAAACACTTTCAAAGCAAATGCCGACTTCAATAGGACTTAGGCTATTCTTTGGGCCTTTGATCGCAATGACACCTTGGTATTCCGTTACGCACTCCTACCTGTTGAGTAAATGGACAAGTTTGGAGCATCAAACTTCAAAGAATGCTTTATTTTAGAGGTTTTACATCCAAAAATGTTATAATCATGCTCATCTGTCACTTTGGATTCCATGTTGGGGTTTCTCAAGTTTAACCTGATTGGCCGACAAATGACTGACAGGTGGTTACGGGGCAACCGGGTTCTACGATGTTTGCCGTCTTGCGTGGGGCCCAGTATAGGTGTCAGTAAATCGGAACTTCAGTCCCAGTTCAGAAAGTTTCTATCAAGTTCACAGGATCGTTGCTTACATTTGTGTGATTAGAAAGTGCTATTGCAAAGATGCCGAGAAAGAAAAAACCTAGGGGCAGACCGATGCCCGCGTCAGTTGCAAGTGAACTCAAAGCGTCTGATCCAGGATCATACTACAATCAGTTCCCTCCAGTGGAGACGACCCTGCAACCCGACGTGAGCCTCACGGAGACCCCGGGCGAGTCTGGCATTGCATGGTCAGGGTCGACCGAAGTCGCGGCCAAGGTCACGGATACTGATTCGGTGAACACCACAACATCCACAAGCCAACCCGGTCTGGACAAACGCTTCTGCAGTGCTAGTGCCCAGAAACTCGGAGACTTTGTGGTCCACGAGGCTAGATCTACAGATTGTTGTGAACAAGGAGATGTGAATGAACAGCCAGAGGGATACCGATTATGGGACTGTTCTCAGTTGCAGGCTTGTATTGATGCCGCTGCTGTGTGTGCAACTTGTAAAGTTGGAACTCTGAAACTGAGCGAAAGAACAAGTATTGGAGCAACAAGAGGATGGAAGTCTGAGTTTATATGGATATGTTCAAACGAGAGTTGTACACAAAGCGATAATGCGGTTTGCCTGCCCAGCTGATCGTAGTCTGCTTGTGCGGAGCGTGCGCAGAAGCGCTCACACCTGCTGTATGTAAATGAGGCTCCTGTTGGATTCCTGCAGGGTGGAGCTTAGAAGCTTAGCTAGTCCCCAGCCGAAGCCACACCAAACAGTGAGAACCAGGCCCAATACTTTTGCCAAAATTCACAATTTTCCTTTACACAACCTGAAATCTGATTCCGGCATACAAAACTTAAAGGAAAAGTGCATAACATGTGTGAAAATAGCAAAAATGATGGTTTAACCCATTGTAACCTGATATATATCCTTAAAACAAAGCTTAGCTGAAGCTTGGGATGACAAATGCACAGAAGCTTTTAATAAGCTTAAAGGGCTGCAAACCAATGCACCCATTCTTGGTTATCCGGATTTCTCATTGCTCTTCCAGTTAGAGGTAGATTCCAGCATGAACGGGCTGGGTGCAGTCCTTCCCCAAGAACAGACCCATGGTCCAGTGGTTCTGAGTTACGCAAGTCTTGGGTTAAAGCCGAATGAAAAGAATATGGAAAACTATTCAAGCATGAAGTTCTGGATTTGAAGTGGGCAATAATGGAAATATTCCATGATTATTTGCTTGGTTCTAAGTGCATTGTTTTCACTGACAGTAATTGGCCCCATTTGACATCACTTTTCGGTACAGAGCAGCAAGAGCAAACAAAAAATGCAGATGCGCTTAGTCAGAAGCCTGATCATGGTCAAGAACCAACTAGCATTAGGTTTGAGGTAATTTTCACCCAAGTCCTAAATGAACATAACCATCCTTTTGGTCATCCACTCCCTCAATGCTAGAGTGAACAGTTCAAAAAAACTACTGTCAAAGTCTGGCTTGAGCAAGTACAGACACGTTCCATGAATAACACAGAAATGTGTATGTCCATCTTGCCTGCATTGCCACAAGCTGAGATCAAGAAGCTGCAAAGTGCAGACCCAGATCTAGCTCCTGTATTGGAGCATCTTGAAGGAAGAAAACGACCATCTGTAAGAGAAATAATGAATTATTCAAAAACAACCTGAAGACTCTTAAACGGCTGGAGTAGATTAAGCTAGGATGGTCATGGTGTTCTCTTCCATTCTGTGCAAGACTCTGGTCAGACTGTCAAACAGTTACTGGTACTAAAATCTATGTGAGGTCAAGTTCTTACAGAACTCAATGATAATATGAGTCACCAAGCAACAGCAAAACCCTACAGTTAGCATGGACCAGGTGCTACTGGCCTAACATGGCACTTGAAATTGAGAAGCACTGTAAAAAACTGTGCTCGGTGCATGGTGGCGAAGGCTGGTAAAGCAGTCAAGACCACCATGGGGTCATTGCTTGCTAGTAAACCTCTAGAGGTTGTAGCAATGGATTTTACTCCGTTAGAACCCAGTTCTAGTGGCTATGAAAATGTCCTTGTGATAACAGACGTTTTCACTAAATTTACACAGGTATTTCCAACTAAAGACCAGCGAGCTAGGACTGTGGCAAAGGCTCGAAGTGACAGAGTGGTTCATTAGATATGGAGTTCCAAAGCATATCCATTCAGATCAAGGAAGAAATTTTATGAGTTCCATCATACAGGAACTGTGCAAAATTTATGGAATAGCCCAAAGTCGCACAACCCCTTACCACCCAGAAGGAAACAGACAGTGTGAGCGCTTCAACAGAACATTACATGATCGGTTACCCACTCTTCCTCCTGAGAGAAAGAAAAAGTGGCCTGAATACCTACATGTACCTGAATTGGTATATTCCTATAATTGTACTCCACACTCCTCAAAGGGGTATTCCGCCTATTACCTTTTTTTTTGGCAGTGAGCCAACACTGCCAATAGATCATGTGCTGGGGTTACAGGAACAAGATCCATCAGAGCAAAATATAGATGAATGGCTTACAGAGCACTATACCCATCTAAAAAGTGCTTTTCTAGATGCTAGGAAAACCCTGCAATCTGAGGCTGAGAAGCGACAAACTCGCCATGTTCCTGATTCCCAGAAAGCTGCTCTACCAATGGGAGCAAGAGTGTTCTGCAAAAATAGGGGTATTAAAGGCAGAAACAAAATCCATGATGTATGGAACTCTTTGCCTTACAAAGTAATTGGGAAACTAGACCCAAAGGGCAACGTTTATGTTCTTGAGCCTTTGGAGGGAGATTCTCGATTCTCGTCAATTGGTTTTAGGAGGACCTACGGCAACTTACCTTGTAGATTCAGGGACTAATATCAACATGGTTGAGCCACATGTGGATCATCCTGGCCAAGCGGAGAGTGATGTGAGCCTTGATAACTGTGATTGAGGTCTTGACCTTCAAGCAAAAGGTTCCAGTCCAGTGGCTGACAGCATAACAGAGTCCTTACCAATGAATGGTCCATCTTTGTCTGAACCCCCATGTACTTTTAGTTCCTCAGCTTCTGCTGAAACACCTACTGCTTCAGATGAAGCAGGGGAGGCCCATGGTGTCCCTGAGCCAACAAGTCATGCTTTAGATGAAGCACAGGAGGCCCTTGTTGTTGAGTTGAGGCCTGCTTTGAATGAAGCAGGGGAGGATCTTGATGGTCCCAGGCGCTCTGCAAGAGCCACTGCAGGTCAGCACACCAACCTATTTCATTTGCCTAGATCCGCTTTACAACAAGAAACCTCAACCTGGGTCATGAGTTCAGCTGTTGATGAGTCCACTGATGTTCTTGTGAACATAAGCCAAGTGCAAGTATTATTATTATGGTACATGATGAGTCAGAGAACCAGTTAGTTCCACCATATATACGGAATGGAACAATTTACTATTTTCAGTAATATTGATCTCAAAGAGAAAAATCATGTCAATGCTAAAGTTGTTCAAGGGTTAATCTTGTATGGTGATGAAAGGAAAAGTGTTATAATGAACACATTTAAAGTATGTATTGAATTTTTTTAAAATTACATTTATTCCCTTTATTAGCTCTAATTTGTGTATTGTATGGATATCTAGCACATGTAAGCAAGATTCCACAACAAATAGTACTCTTGCATACAAAAAGCAGGCATAGAATGTGAATATGGTTGTCAGAGATGCCAACCTCTAAGGAAAGGAGAAAGTGACAAGGTAAATTTGACATTGCATTCACACAAACATGAGGGGTGAGTGCCACCACTTGACAGTTTTGAAAACTAAAAGGTTTTGGGGTTTTGGAAACTGTCACCAGGTGGTTGCACTGGTGTGAGACATGTGACTGGTCTCTTGTTTGACAAGACCACACCTGTCTTGTGACTTGCACACAAGGCTTTTGAGGGAGCAACAGCTCTGGAGTGGAGCTCCCATTTTGGACAGAAACCACTGTGCCTGTGCTGGGTGTGACAGTGACATGTGTGCCAGTGGTACCTATATGTGCAGTCTAGCTGTTTTCTAGAGGCTGTTTAGCAGTGGCTGCTTCTGCCATTCTGCCATAGCTAGGCCTAATTACATGGGCCTGTGTGCATGGTCTTGCCTGTGTGGCCATATTGTATGTGTTCTCAGCAGGGATCTAATAAAGTTGTTACACACAACGGCTGCCTTACTTGTCACTCACACTATGTATAAGTTCAATTGTGAAAACAGAGAGAAAATCTTGAATGAGTTAACCTTTAGAATCGCACTAAGACGTTGTAACATGTATTTTGGGTTTAAAGCGAGGCAAAGCATCAGATAATGATGGCTTACTTGAAATGTTTTGAATCCAATACATAAAAAGGGGGGACACATATCAGGCTGAAAATTATTGAGGTATTGCACTATCAAGTCATTGATGTAAATTATTTCATGGTATTTTACACAGCAGGCTCTACAAATTTTCGGAGAGAAATAATGTGATTCCTCATAATCATATTGGTTTTAAGAAGAAAAGTGTACAGCTCATCATATTCTAACTTTAAAGACCCTTATTGAACACTTTCAATCTTCTAAAAAGAATCTTTACACATGTTTTGTCAACTTTCGTAGTGCGTTTGAGCCTGCTTGGAGACAAGCAATAATTTATGAACTCCTAATTAATGGGGTGGGAGGAAATATTTTAAACATTACAGATATTGTATGATTAAAAATTTCCGCAGCGGATAAATGTTCCCGAATTTTCCCGTGCAGGCTGGTTTGGAAATATTAAACTTGGGTGATTTTTTGCAAATTGGATGTCGAATGAAAGCCTGCATTAAAGTCGGGAAAATAAAACTCGCGAAATTCACTCTTGGAGTTCATTCGGGAAACTTTACGCTCTCAAATATAAATGATTATACTGTATCACATGTACGCTAATGTGAAATATTGTATTCAGACAGATCATGGATACAAGGCTCCATTCTAATCGAATGTTGGTGTGAAGTAGGGCTGTGTACTCAGCCCACTATTGTCCAATTTATTCACTTCCGATCTCCCTGGTGTATTTGATGACTTGTGACCCTGTGAAATGATATGATGTAAACTTGGCTTTTCCTATGTATGCTGATGATCTTGTTCTTGTATCAGACTTAGCAAAAGGGCTGCAACATTCCCTTGACAGGCTACAAGAATATTGTACCGGGTGGAAACTCTTGACAGGCTACAAGAATATTGTACCAGGTGGAAACTCTCAGATGATTTGATTAAAACTAGAATTATGATTTTCAACAAAAGTGGCAAAAAGATCAAATCTGCTCCATTTACTTGTGATGGCTGTGAGCTTGAGGTCACCAAACGGTACTGTTAGTTGGGTATTGGATTTTGTTCTTCAGGTATTTTCCCCATGCTATAAAGAAACTAAAAGATCAGGGTAACAAAGCCGTTTTCATACTGCGACAATGCCCAGTTAACAACAACATTAAACTTGCGACGAAACGTTTAAAATCCCTTATACTACCCATTGCAAATTATGGCAGCGAAGTTTGGAGTGTTTTTATGCATGCAAGATTTAAACACTGAAATTTTTTGTCATCTTTGAGACAAACGTCCTCCTGAAAATTTACATTCTAATTTCTGTAACTATACATTAGGTGCACCCAAACAGTGCAACCAGGGCTGAATTGGGAAGCTTTCCGTGATAATTGAATCTATTTGTAGGTCAGTAAAATATTGTATACATGTTTAGAACGGTGACCAGAGCTCCCTGGTGAACAAATCACTCTTAGAAAACTGCATGTTATTATTGAATAGATATGGCTGGTGGGTTAAACATATCCAATAAAATTCTAAATACTGTGGGAATGAATGACGTCTGGTAAAATCTTGGAGGTACAAATGTGGAACAGACCGTTGGTAGTTTAAAAGATCAGCTTCAACCTATGTATGAGAGGCAATGGTCTAAAGTGATTAAGGGTGATGATGACAATTCTCACAATTACGTACTTGTTGCAAATACAAATATACCTTTGGAATGGAATTCTACTTGCAATACAATATACCAGTAAAACAGAGAACGAATTTAAGCAAATTGAAAACAATTAAGTGCACATACTTTGGCAGTTTAAACTGGGAGGTATACTCGACCCAAAACCCCTGTTGAACAGCCTATTTGCAAACTGTGTAACACAGGTGATATTGAAGATTAAATTCTTTTTGTCCTGTATTACAACAAACTTCAAGGTGCACAGAGACAAACTTCACTCAGATTTTCATAATTTACATGGCATGTATCCCTATTTTGCACAACTGAGTGATGAAAACAAATTCAATTTCATTATGACTATTGGACACGGTAATAATTAGTCAAGTCGGTCATTTGATTACCAGGTTTATCAATGCCATATTTGAATGCAGTTCTGGTATGCTTGGGCATTTACATCACACTGGATTGCACCTGTCTGTCTTAATTAGGTGACGCTAGTCAGTAGTAACCATGTCTACATGACGCATGTGACAATTTCGTATATACACAATTGATATTGTTTCTGTCTTGTGTTTACTAGGCTACTTCTTGCATTAGGTTCATGCCAATAAAGTTCTGCAATGTAAATATTGCACGAGGTCTGAATGAAGCAGTTGTAAGAAGCGCACACGGTAACGGCCATTAAGAGTGGCATTGACACTGGCATTGGCAGTGGTAGCAACTGACACTTTCTGTGTATTTTTTTTTATGGGGGGGGGGGGGTGGTGGTGGTGGTGGTTACATTCCAAAGGCATTATGTTTCATTTACAAGAATAGGAATCTGATCCAAACGTCTTGTGAAGAAGTACGGTAATAGCGTTTTCTTTCCGTGAAGCAAAGTGATTGGCGCAGTATAACGTCCTTATAAGAGCAGGGTTTTTAGGCCTACTCCGCTTCTTTCCCAAGTTTGTTGTTGCTTCGCAGTAGGGTACACTCTGAGTCTGATCGTAATGCAGGTGATAACGGTTTGGCACAAAAACCAGCAGCAAAGGATGCCGATAAACTACAATGTTGGCATACATGATACAGCTTTTACTATTACTGAAGGACCATCAGTTATGGATATTTATTAAACTCGGGCCACGACTAGTAGCAACATGCATTCCAACGAAAGCACATGTCAATAGGGTAAAACTGAAGTATGAAATTAGGTCAGGAGACAATTAAGAGTCTGAAGTAATAGATATACTCACAGTTCCAGGTCATAGGCTTAAATTTAATTTGTTTGCTGAAAAAGTGTTTTTATGTCGAGGAGGTAGGATCATAAAATGCTGAATGCCATTCACAAAAATGGCGCCAAGTGACTAGAATATCTTATGGTTAGTTTTCGTAGGAGCGAAAGTTGATCAGCCACGCTATACCCATGTTAGAGGGGGGAATGTTTTATACAGAAGCCTCTTTGCCATATATGTATATTTTGGAACATATTTATACTGAGCTACCCAATCAGCCAAAGGTTGTTTCAAATTGGTTCCCAGTTTGTATATACACACGTGTGCATGAAAACATTGGTAATAACACATAGGCTTGATTAGGACTTAAACCAAACATTTTCAATTCCATTGACACTATAGTGATTAAGCTCATGTAAAATATAGTCAGTTACTCTCGCAGCTTTGATATGCCCTGAAAGTGATTCTAAACTGGTCGACTACTTTGGCAAAATTGGAAACAGTGGGTTACGGCATATATACCTACCAGACTAGCCCAGGTTCATTTGCGCATATAAAAGCTAATTTTGTTACAGGAGTAACGATAATGTGTCCATGATCTACTTGTTCATTTTTTAACCAGCCGTTGGTCATTTTGTACAGTGTAGTCAGAGAAGAGTGAGATTTTAGGAAACAAACTGGTATGAAGAAATTAGATAGGGCAAGAAATTTCAAAATACGACTCTGGATATGTTTGTCCATTATTCTCCTGATCGATCAATGGAATGACAGGAATCAGGTGACTGTTGGATATAGTCAAAGCTATAATTATACCTTATCCTTCAAAAACCAGCGTCACTCTCGCTGTTTCCTTGTCCCTTGGAATAGTTCAGTAAAATGTATTTACGGCCTGTTTTTGTCCTCGTGAGTATGCATAGATAAATGATCTCATTCAGTAACCAGGCTTCAATCTGTGCAAAATAAAACAGAAACAGTTTAGGTCTGATGAATTTTAGGCTCTGTGTGTTCCACTTTTCCTCTGGTCAATATATTGAATATGATAACGTGAGAACTAAATTTAGTATGTCGATGTATATCATACTTGTATCCTAAACATAGTATTAAAATTGTCTTCATACTGCATTTTTAGTCCTCTGGCATAGAGTGTGGTCAGAGGGACGCAACCACATCAAAATGAGGGAGAGTACTGAAACTGTCCAATCAGAATGCTGGAGAAATGTTACTCTGGCAACATTCAGTCAGTAATTCCCATGGGAAGATAGAGCCTCCAAGATAGCATTGCCTCATGTTTTCACCAGCCAATGAGAATGTTTTTTTGTTTTTTTGTTTGTTTGTTTATTTTTTTATTTTTTATTTTTTTGTTCCCCGGCAACCAGCCACACTAGCCTTCACAGACCAGCAATGGCTACTGCAGGGGAAAGGCAGCTGGACATTCTGGCTGACAAAATTCGTTTACTTTTGTTTTCATATTGACGCTTGTTATAGAATCGCATGATGGATTTAGGATACGTAGCTCATTCTATGTGCCCAATTCTGTATCCTTGCCTGCATGGATCCCCCTTGAGCCTGTATCCTCCCTCGACCCTTCGGGGCTTGGCCGGGGAGGGTGGGGATACAGGGTGTCGGGGGTTCCATATGGGCAAGGAAACTGAACTGGGCATACAATAACCTCTTAAGTATTCCACCATGTTATAAAGCTGTTTTCTAAATACATAGTATTTGCCCAAACATGATCATCAACACGATCGTCATTATCATCAGTCATTGAGTGCACGTGATTCGTGTTAATGATGACTTATTTATAGTATATGGTTGCCTATACCTTCTTAATAATATCACTACAATGATCATTATTATGAAAAGATACAAGAAGGCTCAGCATGTCTTCGCCAAATTTATGTCTTTTATGAGACCCTTATAATACACGAATATCACCTGTGTTTTACCCATCGTTATAAACACTTATCCCTTTGAGTATGTTGATCTTGAGATCTTCAACAACAAACAACAGTTTCCAACGGTGAAAAAAATACAAACAAATACACAAGAAAAAAATGGTCAATATAATTGTGGTACGTGTGGGACAGTAACAATTTACACTAGGATACGAGCAAAGAAGAGGGTGATTTCTTTGCATAAAGCTTTCTCCCCCTTTTCTGCTTACCTTTTCTTGTGCCACCTTTCTTCTGAGTCAACAGAGAGGGGTCTTTGCAAGGCTATAAGTAATAATAAATAATGATCAGTAAAAATGAGATTCATTCATTTTCTGTAAGTAAATGAGTAAGAAAAAGAAAGAAAGATAGAAAGAAAGAAGAGGGGCGGAAGGGAGGATTTGGAACAAACTGAATAATATTCAATGGTTCCTCCAGCCATTGACCTAAGTCGATCAAATACTTTCATCGTCCTTGTCATTTTAATCGATTGGGTCAAGTGGTCCTGGGTTTAACACCTACCCAATCATCAACTACAAAATACAGGAAGACCGCAGTTCTCGGATATGATCTTGTTGGGCACGATACTGCCTATGCTTTAATTGTTTCAAGTTTCAAACTCTCTGTTTCGACGAAAACAGTGCTAGTGACATACAATGTAGTAAACTGTTTAACATATAAACGTACTTTACAAGTTAAACTCCAACGCATAATACAATACCACAACGAAGCAATATACTCCATGTATAAGTGTTAAATAACTCTGCCCTCTACTTGCTTGGTGCAATTCATTTTTTAAAAGTTTAACTGAGTATACTGTATGACAAATTTCTGGTTGTTCAGAATACATTTTTGAAAGTCTACACAGCTTGATTTGACGAAATGAATAGGAAGCTAAAAAAACACATTCAACATTTGCTGTGCTCTCTATATGTTAACTCGTGGGTATGTGATAAGTGTATGGAGTTTTTTCTTTGCATTGAGTTCTCCCTCTCCAAACCCTTCAACTGTATGCTTCATGTTATAATTCAGCTTTATTTTGTGTAATTACACACACACACACTGCAGAACGGACCAGCGCATTCCAGTAGAAGTATCATGAAAAAATTGTCAATAATCCAAATTGACGAATTGGACAAAGCACCAAGCCAAGTCTTATATGCTATATATAGAGAGATCCTCGCAACTCTGAGAGCGAAAGTCTTGTAAAAGTAAAAAAAAAAATACCCCGTATAAGAAAATAAATAAACGAATCACATTCTATTCACAAGATGCTTTCCTCTGCTTTTGAAGATTTTAAACTTTATGCAGATTTAAACATTGGTCAAGGCACCAAGAGAAACCCTGTACAAGATGAAGAGATCCGTCGAACTCTCGGAGCAAAAATTTTGAAATCGTCAGGGTGTGTACATTCGTATTATTTATACAAAAGCACTGAAAAATGAAACATTTGAGTTTAATATTGGCCTTTGTGTGGATCATTTGGGACATTTATTACAAATAACTCTTTTATAATCGTATCAGACAATCTTAAAATTTAATGTGTCAAATGAAACTTGGTGCTCCTACACAGGCTACCAGGCAGAATGAGCCCGGCCTTGCTGCTGGCAGAGACCGCAACACCTTGATAAATATTATTTTATTTTCACAAATAAACACTTCACACATGAAAAACACAATAGAAACAATATAATACACACATAGGAATGAAGTCTATGAAAGAACGAAATTTAGTTTAACATACATTGTGCTACAATCATGAACCATGCATCGTAAAAAGGGAGCACTGAAAAGCCTGACTGGTTTTAAATGATTATTTCCCTAGTGCACCATTTATAAAGATACATTGTTCATACAGCATCAAAGCTCAATTATTAATAAGCTTACCCGCTAAAATATATAATAAAGATCATAAATTATGATAAATATGAAAATGACATATTTTACTTAAAATACAATTTTTGCATAGATAACATAACCCTACAAGTACCTTTACATGGATTATCTTTATCAAATTAAGCCGTCTCTCTCCTTTGCCTTCAGCTAATTTAGTAAAAACTGTTTTAAAAATCTGTTTTGTTGGACACTATTGAATATCTTCTGGTAGTCTGTTCCACAGTTTTATACCATTACACATAAAATTTTGCCTGTTGTGAGTTGTTTTCTTCTGGAAGAACAAACTGTGTCAGTGCCTTTTGTTCTGTACTGCAGTCGTGAATGTCCCTTAAATAACATTAATCATTTGCCTTTGTTCAAACAATATACTTTCTGCCTTTGCCAGAAGAGGAGAAAGAATATTAACCTAAAAGTGATGGCTATTTGGAACCACATTCCACAGTGGATTAAAAATGATGGTTGCACATTTCACATGGGATAAGAAAATCATAGCCCCACATTCCACAGGGGATTAAATATGATACCCTCACATTCCACAGAGGATTAAAATATAATGTCTGCACATTCCACATGGCATTAAAAATATATCCCCACATTTCACAGAGGATTAAAAAATTATAGCCCCACATTCCATATACCCCCACATTCCATAGCGAAGATTATGATGTAATTAAAATAGCCTCACGGGTGAGAGATAGAATAAAAAGAAACGGGATAAAACTGTAGGGGTGTGATTCAGGCAGTCATGGGGCACAGGGAGGAGAGTAGCAAAGGTCTGACTGGACAGTGTCAACAAAAAAGATTACTTAGACACTGCTGAGTCGATCAACCAAGCATATAAATCTAACGGACCATAACATGCTAGCTGTGGCATGATATATTGACAGAAGGGATTAGATGCTGTGTTGAAATTAACCATTTTGCATAATCCTCCAAAGTATATAAGAGGGATGGAGTGGAAGTGGAGGAAGCTATCAAGAGTTTGGAGTTAGTAAACATGGATTTTGTCAATTTTAATAATAAACTGCTCAAAAGTCAAGCCATATGAAGAATGCAATGGATAGAGAAATTACCTCTGGCTCCATTAAGCGAAGGCAGTCCAGTAGAAATCTACATATAGACAATACTGGTACCAACCTGATCACGATTGACATGCCTATATGTGAAATGTCAAATTACCATGAATGATGGTTCTGCTACAGGTGCTGCGGATAAAGCAGGGCTAGTTAACTTAAGTTTACACCATCTGTGGTTGCAAGTTCAAGTATACTGGCAAAACAGACTGGTGAATGGCTGACGATTGAATCCATACAGAGCAGACCTGTATACAGTGTTGAATATGGTGGAGAGGCAAAAGACAGTCTATTGGAAACTCAGCTGTACTTCAAAGACAATGCAGATCACATGGGTGAAACAGACCCCATAGTTGGTCTGAATTTCGGATTGACACAAACAACTAAATTCCTACACATATAATTAATGGTGTAAGTATGCATGGACATTATGGGATCTCTGTATTCTGATATGTTTCAACAACCTCATCTATTACTCAATGTGACTCCAGTCATTGTTAAATTGGCACCTACTTCACACGCATTCTGTCTGATAAGAGTGGGCACAGAGAGCTGCAAAGCAGATATTCAAGCAGTAAAATTGTGGATCTGTATGGTCAGTATGGCCCCCAAATCCTATATAGAGATCAGTCGACATCTGCAAAATACCACAGCCAAGTACTCATCATGAAGTCAGAACTCATGACACATACTGTGGCACAAGGTAATCAACACATTCAGCTGGACAACTTATTCCAGGCTTGTGTACCTGCACAATTCCTTATTAGCTTGTTGGCCTCTAAAGCTGTGAGGGGATGTTACACTCACAACTAATTTAATTTTCTCCATTACAACTGGAATCACTTACAAGAGATGGTGGATGACAATCCCTATCTTAGAGGAGCACTGGAACCGGACTATGCAAACAAGCTTTACATGGGTTGTTTCCTCACTTTGTTTACGGGAACAGAAAAATAGAGTACCAATGATAGAAATAACATTGGCCGAGATAATCATCCAAATGGCTACTGTCTTTAACTATTTCAAATTGACCCATTAAAACAGATCCAAGATGTCATGCCTATAAGTAGAAAAGGCAACACCAAAGTGTAGGCCACATTTTCTCAGCCATTGCCCATAAGGGTAGACCTGCTGATCTGTGCCATTTTCCCAGACATCATTGAAGTGGACTACACTTGCAATGTATACCTATAATGAATAATCACCAACTACAGTACCGCCCACACAAAAGTTCACCACCCATGCATGCTAGCATTATTTTTAAGCATGCTCAAATGTGCTGGCATAAAATCTGGCGCATGCGAGAAAAAATCACATCGCCAAATGCTCATGCTCAACCACCAAATATGACAGAAGCATCTGGCTACTCGTCATTGCTGCAATGCTTTTGCCAACACCCATAATGTGTTAGGCCAATGGTTGGTCACAAAGTGCATGCAGTGCATGCTGCAATTAGTGATGAGCATAATGTGTTTGGCTACAAACATAATGCGCCTAGCCATTTGCCATATTCATTTAGTCTGTGAAATGCCAGTGACATTGTTTTGTACTTTCTCACCTGGTTCTACTAGCATGTGCGCACATGCTAGCATGGGTTTTTTGGCATGCGAGCACACATTTTAAAAATGCCAGCATAAAGGAAACTTATGTGTGAGCAGTACTGTAAGGGCAGCATTACTGAATAACCGCCTGACCAGACCTACTTCCCTGGCATTTGCCCTTCTGACAGACTGCCATATAAAGTGAATCAAAATCCCAGTCTTTGATTGTCAATACGGACCCATATCACATGCCTAGCAAACATTGGACAGTTATATTTGTCCCACGATACAGGCCAGTGGAATTCTTTGATTCCTTTAGACACACTCGCCAACTACAATAGAAACTTTGTGGATTTCCTGAGATGAATGGAGCGAGGTGTCAAGTTCAACAAGAAGATACTGCAGGCATGCAAGTCTTATGTGTGGACCCCATTGTCTCTATTATGCCATACATCATTGTCAGGGCTAACCATGGACCAGATCACCAGTCATTTTGGGAGAAGCAGAAGAAATAATGACAATATTGTGCTTGATTTCATTTAATGTCACTTTAGACTGTTGAGGAAGAAATAAAAGTTATGATATTGTCATTTACATGCATATTTGTTTTACTGACGACAAAAGGTCTGTGTGGGCATTGCATGGGTTTTTTGTGTGGGTCTTATGTGGGTCTCTGTGGGTGTTGTGTAGGTCTGTGTGGATCTTATGTGCGTCTGTGTTGGTCTATGTGGGTCTAGGGCTGGGTTGCACCCAAAGTGAGTTAACACTTAAAAAAATATAATCTAGAAGATAGGAAGAAACAGAAAACAGTGCTCTATTTGTGCATAATCACATTTACTTTATATGTCCAGTCACCTGACAGATGTACATTGGTTAGATCGTGAGTAGCAGCAAAAATGGTTGAAGCAAGCTGGACCAAGTTTTAATCACTTAGGAGAAACTTCTAGTATCTTTCAAGGCCAAGGGACACCCTTTGGACAACACAGGCTACTCTTGTGAAAACCATGGACCATCTAAATACATGCCATCAAATTTCACTTTTAAACACCCTTCTAGGATGATTATGGCGGCCCCTACTGGTTTTGGCAAGACCATATACCTGAACTAACTTTAACAGAGAGCAGACCAGACCAATGAACCATCATTAGAAAGAACTATTCTCTGTTACTCACACTGGCAAACCCTTGTATATTGAGATGCAAGACAATCTTCCAAACATTGAATTCATTAGAGGTATACATTCAAACTTGGAACAAGCCCATTTTCTGGATCCAAACACAAGAAACTTGATTGTATTTGATGATACGATAAGCAATATTAGCAAAGATGAAAGAATGACAGATTTATTCACCAAAGGAAACCATCGCCACAATTTGAGTGTTATAGTATTGATGCAAAATTTCTACCTGCCACGCACAGTGACCATGCACAGGAATTGTCAGTATTTAATTTCAGGCAACATGCCTATGGATTTGGAGACCATCAAGACCATGAGTCACCACATATGCTCCAAGACAAGCCAAAGTACATGATACACATGTGCAAGGAAGCTACCTCAAAGCCATATGGATTCCTGGTGATTGATCTTAAACTGACAACTCCCAATCATGAGCAACTGAGAACAAATACTATGTTATACAAATCTCAGCCTTCCAGATTATTGGGAGATCACTTGAAATCCCCTTTGTCAATATCTGATTCAGCAAGTGAAAGTGAGGAGGACAGCATGGGACAGGAAATACAGCCTGTTATAAAGAGTAGCACACTTTTGTATTTGGAATGGTTATAAAATCTTAACGACAAGACAAGTCAAGAACCTCCACATTGGAAAGAGTTTCTGAAAAGCATAGCTCATCGCAGTGATCTTCATGAATTGCTAATTCAGAATAACAAAGCATTGGCATATTTATGCATGTATGAGTGGAATGGCGTGAGACCTCTCTGTTAAATAGCTGATTATGTATCAACAAGCAACAGTCGCCTTTGAACTACATTGCATTGCATTGTGGGACTGTTGACACTTATTTACCGCCAAATACGGTGACCTGGTGGCTCACATGCAAACACTGTGAAACTATATGGAAACCAGATCCAAGGTTGATTCAATCCCTATGTAATTGAACAGAATAAAGTGATTATTTTAAATGAGAAGTGATTGTTTGTTTGCTTCATGATAGTATACTTAGACTTTTTTTCTAAAACAACACAAACACCTATGCAAGGAATTTAATGTCATGTACAAAATTGAGCAAAGATTTGAAATGTGTTGGCTGAGAGGAGCAAGGACTATCTTAGTGCCTTCTGTCAATATATCACGCTACAACTAGCATGTTTTGGTCCCTTAAATCTATATGCTTGGTTGATTGACTTAATAGTGTTTATATAATCCTTTTTGTTAACAATGTCCAGCCAGACTTTTGCTACCTTAGCCCCGTGCTCCAAGACCACCTGATTCAGACGGCAGCAGTTTTGTCACTTTCTTTTTCTTCAGTCTATCTGTCACCGGTGGGGCTATCCATTTTGATTATGTCAAAATCTTCCCTGTGGAATGTGCGACTATAATTTTTACCCCCCCCCCTTTTGAATGTAGGGGTATATTTTTTTAATCTCGTGTAATTTGCAGCCATAATTTTTAATCCTCTGTGGAATGTGGGGGATATAATCTTTTCATCCCATGTAGAATGTGCAGCCATCTTTTTTAATCCCCTGTGGAATGTGATTCTAAACAGCCATCACTTGTAGTGTTGACTGACCGTTTTTTGACTTTACCTAGTTCGTGGCCTCAATGTTGACTCTATTTCTCTTGCATCTTTCCCGGAGTACATCAACAGTGAGTCATCAGCATCTATTAACAGCTCACAATGTGTTGCTGACTCCACACCGTCCACATACAAATTGAACAATGGTGGCCCCAAGATAGAACCTTGGGGTACACCGCACTTTAAGTTCATGAAACTTGACTGGTGTAAAATGAGTCAACTGAATGAATTCACCAGACCATTATACCGGTTGAAAGGATTATGTTTACCTATGAGCTACCTGTTATGTGCAATATGGCATTGTGTCGGAAGTTAAAAATTGCTGTAACTAATTCAGTGGGGAAAACTCATTTTTAAACTTCCAAAAGACTAAGTACTTTTGCAATGGCACGTTACCATCCAAACGAAAAGTGTCGTTGAAAGCATAAGTAGGCTAGTCTTATTACACGTTTTGTCTTGACTTGGATACAAAATTCCTTGTTGGGAAAAATGTTTCAAGCCTATTAAGTTAAGAACTTTGGTACAAAAGGGGTAATAATGTAAATAAATAGGTAAGCTCTCTTGAATGAATCTACGGCATTAGAGAGTTCATCCGTTTTTTTTTTCTTCGCTTTGTGTGTTATACACATAGGAACAAATTCGGTCTCATGTATGTGCATATGTATATTAATGTAAGATCATTCAACTGTGATAGGCTGACTATACACAGTATAAATACTGTGTATAGTCAGCCTATCACAGTTGAATGATCGCACATTGATTTTTTTTTTGACCAATCACAGGCCACCTTTTATGTCGTCCTGTGTCCCTCTCAAAATGTAAGTTGACAGAAAAGAATTTACATTGTTTGGAAAATTGGAGTTTAATGATCGAGAAGAAACTTTTCCTGTCGTTAAAAATGTTATGAACTCTTTGAAATAAAACTAGCAAGAGGTAAAGTGTCTTATGCTTGTCTGTGTGACTAGGAATAAAAAGGTTACTCTGTATAGCCTATTCTATGAAACGATCGTACAATTTCGACTAATCATAGGCAAGCTCTGATCGTCCCTAGGTGGTAAAAATTATGCAGCGATTGAAAATATTATGACCTGTATGTTCAGTTGGAGAGACTAAATTTTTATGTTCAGTGTAAGACAATGGAAAATGGAGTCTCTTTGGTATGTTGAAGTTGGCACTTGCGCATTATATTCAAAACATTGACCTACGCCCAACTAAATAAATCATGGGCAGCTCCAAAGCTGTTACGGGTATACATCAATGTATGAAACTAAACTTTATCTTTATGTAGAATAGTGAACATTTTGCCAATTCAGACCAAACTTTGAAGTTTTGAGTGTCTTCAACACTGTAAAGATGCTATTCCACTTTCTGCCGCCAATATTACTATTGGCCATTGCACTTACGAGTAATATTTAACAAAAAAATATCATTAAATTGTGGTAACGTGACATTTAAACTTTTGAAACTAAAGTATCTTCAAAACTATATGCCTAATATACATTACAAGTGACACTCAAGTGCATTCCAAGTACACGTAGCGATCATGCTTGTTTTAATTTTTTGTGTATAAAAATGTTAATAAAATAAATAAAAAACCAAGCTGCCTGCCCCTCATTTTTTTCTTTTTCTTTTTCTTTTTTCTTTTTTTTCTTTCTCTTTTTTTTTTTTTTTTTAGTTTTTTTAGTTTTCTTAACGTTTTGGGGCTGAGCGAGGGTTGACATCATAGCAGAATGGATGTGATATCATCAAAAAGTATGAGGTGGACTTGCCCTCTGTCTTTTCATTAATCTGGCCTACTGTTTGTTTAGTGACCGGAACAGATCCCCTGCCTAATCTATTTAATGGCCAAACCAACCATTAGGTGGTTAGAGGACCCTGATAATGTCACGTTGCAACTGAGATGAATGATTGTTTCGTTGTGTGCTTTTTCATTAATATAAAATAACGTAGGCCAAATAACAAGGCTTTTCACTCCGCTTGTTTGTTTTTTAAAATGTTGTTATATTTTGCTTCGTATCAATACCATGTATAAATATGAGTTTTGGGGAAAAAAACCTGTTCAATAGGCACATCCAATGAACCACAACCAAAAATTGTAGAATTTTAATTTATGCAAATTAGGGGAAGCTGAAAAGTTTTAATGTTGAATATCTTCACAATTTTTAAAGGTAGAGGTGCAATTCCAACTTTAATGAATGGGTTTCTATTACAGGGACATCCAGTGAATTACAAGCAAAAGATGTTGAATTTTCATTTATGCAAATTAGGTGTACTTGCACAGTTTAAATGTTGAATATCTTCAAAACTTTTAACCATTCCAACTTTAATAATCTGTATAGGTTTGTGTTATAGGCACATCCAATGGTCTCCAAACTAAACTTGCAAAATTTTAATTAATTCAAATTAGCGCACTTGTCCATATTCAATGTTAAATATCTTCAAAACTGTTGAAGATACAGGTACAATTCCAATTTTAATTCAAAGATTTGTGCTATATGTACATCCAATGAGCCACAAACAAAACTTGTAGAACTCCAAATATATGCAACTTAGTGCACTTGAAAATGTAAATATTGCAAGCCTTCAAAACTATTAAAGGTACAAGTGCAGTTCAAACTTAATTTCACGGGCTTTTGCTGTACGCATATTCAATGGAGCACGAACATGAGTTGTAGAATTTCAATTTATGCTAATTATGGGCACTTGAACAATTTAAAAGGAGGCAGAAGTGTCTATCATTCAATTCTTAGGTTTGTGCAGCAATGTTAGTCATACTTGTACTCTGAATGCCCGTGGAGGGCTTTTTTTGCATGATTTTATTGAGCAATGCAATTCTTTATTTCAAGTGGAGTTAGGAATTAATTCAACATTATTAAAGACCACTGAGGTCATATTGCTTTTGACGCAAATCTTCTTTTCTAGTTTTCATTGTTATGTTTTGTTATGTCTGTTTACATGGTTGTTCATCACGAGAAATTTTGTCTTCCATCAAATTCCAGAAAGGGCGCCTATATGGCTATATTGAAATACGTATTTTTCAGTAACACGGCCTGTTATTAGAACACAGCACTGTTAAAAAATATTCATTTAGTTTTTCACCTCTGCCTGATCCTCTCTGGTCCCCCTGTACGAGGCTGTAAGAGACCATGTCACTTGTCAAACTTAACGGCATTTGACGTTAGACCTTTTGACCCGCGCTCACCAATCTCCTTAGTGTCAAAAGTGAGCATCTGCGACATGCAGCTGACCTTAATTTACCTTGTAGACTAGGAGTACGCTTTAGATCCCGATAGTATACTTTGGCACAGACACTGAGACAGTCTAGGAACGTGTAAGTGACGTGTGACATGGCCCCTGGCCCCAACTGATCGTTGTACCGGTCATCACATGCCTGGCTATGCAAATTTGATATTTTGTATGTGATTTCAATATTTAAATTATAGGCCTATGTTGTATGTTTGTACGTCAACAATACCTTGCAGGGCCGTAGCCAGCCTTCTAAAACAGAGGAGGCAAATGGTATAGGTTGGGGGTGGGTTTGGGAGGGGGGGGGGGCGTGCCCCCCTACCAAGATGAACAATTTTGAAAAATGGCACATAAAATGGTGTAATTTAGTGGGTTTTCAAGGGAAAAAAAAGACTTTATACATATATAAATTCTCAAAATGTTACTTAAATGTGACTATTTTTGATCATGAATTGAATTTGCTCCTAGGGCAAAGATACAAGTAATTATTGAAAAAGTACGCTTTCTGTGATGCTCTTATCTTCTATGACTATGAGTGACTCAAAATCTTGGTTACAATAGGGTCCTTTTTGTTTTTGTTGTGTACAATAACTTAAACTTAACAAGTCTTGTTGAGGCTAAATAAACTATTTCTATGCTAACTCCTAACATCATCAGCCAAAATTCAGAGGAGGCAAGCGCCTCCTCTGCCTCAGCCTGGCTACGGCACTGCCTTGTATCAGGTTTAGGTCAATCAAGTTTCTTCCTGTTGTAACAAGATTCAGCATCCTTTGGTTGTAGCACCAAAGAGACTCCAGGCTACCCTCCTTGGAACACAAACAGTAACAGGGGTAGCATTCTTAAACAAATGTGCAGTCCCCGCTACGCCCCAGGGCCAGAATGCTAACTTTGGAAAAAGTACAGAGACTCCAACCCTTCCGTTTTCAGCGGGAGATCTCCCTCCCTCCCCCCCCCCCCCCTTTTTTTTTTTTTTTTCCCCAAATTCCGTTCTACCGCTTAGAATATGTTTTCTACCGCCCGGAAAAAAAATTGATGTGGTAAAATAATCATAAAAACACCATTTTACCTCCTTTTTTTTCTTCAAAATTTGCTCACCCCAGGAGGGGGCGCTGCCTTCCCAGACCCATCCCCCAGCACAGTCGCTGCGCTGTGTCACATCTCCAGTTTCAATATTAGTTGTACTCCATGACGGAGAATCTCCAGTTTTGAAGCTGTGGGTTGGAGTCTCTGAAAATATACTTATGCGATAAGTATAAGTGGCTGGTCTCTTGATGGCCGTGTGTTTATTATTGTGTAACTTTGCAGTCAGTCGCATGCTTCCTGTTTGCTCTCACCTTGTGCGACCTTTGACTATTATAGTATTATGATAACATATCATGAAGAACCAATGAGACTTCAGAAAAAGGACACACCCGCAACACACCTCCGCTAATTTGCATATTGCTCTGTTTACAATTTGGGGAAGTATGTTTCGATGTTACATTAAAGTTATGTATAGTTGGCACAGACGTCTTCGATTCAGTTCGAACAGAACGAGTGAACGTTGACACCTTATGGTTTTGGTTATTTATCATAAATATAATTTGTGACGTCACTGTTTCCACTGCGCATCTACCTCTGCGCACCACCAGTTCTGCGAAGTCGGACAAGGGTTTGGAGTCCTCCGGAATTAACTGCACGTAAGTTCATTATTTTGTGATTAATCTGTCTAATTGTTGCTGCAGCATAAAGAACAACATTCTGAAAAAAATGCTGCAGTTGTTTCATATCTGGACTCCGTTTAAATTTCTTTATACAGACTCATGAACTGCACAGGACTTCGTACCTTTCTGTCATCTGCTTACGACGTCGCCTCAAGGTTGCAAAAGCGAGTGTCTATTTTTGCGACTCCGCAATGCAGAGTTGCAGACGGCCCAATGTCATGGATGCTTTCTTGTCAGATTTAAAGTGGCATATCCCCATATTAAAGGAGTAGTGTTGGAAGCCTACAACGGATTTAAAAATTCCAAAAATGCTATCTGTCATCAGCTTCATGGATTCACAGCCGATCACCAAATTCGCACCGCTTTTGACAAGCAATTGAAAATAACTCGACCTTGGTGAATGACCTTGGTCATAGCGTCTGCTGATCGAGCTTGTTGAAGCCCCATTCATTTTCGTCAGATACTGTATTTTCATCAAAGATGTGACAAATTACTACTAAAGAAAGAATTGATGGTTAAAGTTTATACTGCTGAATAATTTTGGACTTGGGTAAGACGGTCTAGACTCCCACCTCCAGGGCAGGAGCCTGCCACAGGCACAGCACGCCGGCATCGCGATGTCAATGAGTGACGCAATATTATAGGCGTAATGCACTGTTGATGTATGCCACATGGACATGTCATGTGGCACGAGTGCAACGTTTCTGTTTGGGGCTTGGACTTGGTGTACTATTTGTGGTATAATATAAGTAAATGTACCCCGAAACACAATTACAGTTAGTGCAAGTCGATACACTCACCTTTGATAAACGACACGAGGAGGTCAAGTGAGTATCAAGAATGAGATAAAAACGCTAAACATACAATGTTGGTCTGTTTTATGAAATTTTAGGCCACAAGCTTGGGCTTCAGAAACTGGTATAATACCATTTTGTGTGTGTGTGTGTGATTTTACATGTTTGATAATGAATGAAAATTGAAATGGGACATACATGTACCAGGCCAAAAGACTGCGTCCATGGTTTACTGTCAATGGTAAGCATAATTATAACATGGAACATGGATGAAGCCCTAAAAGAATGCAAATGTATTGTATTCGTTTCATGTTTCGGTCATGACTCATACAGGGCCAGAATTTTGTGAGAATCTAAATTAAGATTTTTGTCAGTAGAGTTTCTTTTTTATGAAAGACAAGTTTAGGAGAATCTTTGCGAGAATGGAACCAGGTTAATTGCCGAGCGTCATGTTATTGAAAGAGTATATTACGTTACACACTCGCTCCCTGATCAACACAATTTTGAAAGCAATATGTTACAGGGAGGTGCTGGTGCACAGGCAAGCTGGCTTCTGTGGTAAGCCATTAGCCTGATTGTACATCTGACCCTAAAAGGCAATGAGCACACTGCATGCAGAATGCACAGATTTAACATACATGTGCATTAATACTGGTATGCACTACAAGGTCTTTTGGGTTTATAGAGCAGTTATCTGACCAGCACACAGGGTGTCCATACATTTTTAAATTTTTTTAGGGTGGTCACTTAAATGTCATTTCCCAAGACAAAAGAAAGAAAGTAAAATAAAGTATTAAAAGGTCACATTTTGGTAATTTGTATTTTTGGTGATAATGTGCCCTTGGTGGATCCAGTACAATAGAATTACATTCAAGTTCATTGCTGTTAATAAAATGGGGGGTCGGGAGTGGACCTGGAATTTCAGCAGGTGCAATGGTCTCCAGGACCTACATGCAATAAGGTATTGTGTATTCATCTGTGAAGTCAATCATTTGTGCTGATTTGATGGTGGGGGGTGGGGGGACCTAGAACTACTATGTCATCAGACAGAGCTCTGGCACAGAATGGCTTGAAACAAGGCTCAGATCTGGGCCACCATCCCACTTCCACGTTTGACATGACTTCTCCATTTCTTTGCATACCAACAAACCGCAACTTTCCAGTTTATTCCCTAACTATTTTTTACATGTATAATATCCGAGTGAGCGTCCATTGAAATTCATATATATATATATCCATGGTAACACACCCGTAATCGTTGCAGATGTCCCACATAATCCATTTGGGGTAAGAGGTCCAACATTCCAGAACCAAATTCAAAATATATCCCATCCTGAATCAAGTTTGTTCTGTTGCATCAGCTGTGTGACAACTGTCCTCAGTTGTCAATCAGGCTGTGTTCCTTGATCTACTCTCGTTTTTATTTTGTGTTCATTTCCACAAATCATGAAACCTGACCAAAATTGGTTTTGTCAGTGCTTGTATCCATCAAAACTTTCTGACAGCCATAATTTTGACCAGACCCACACTATGTCGCAGCTGCTCACTGATTGGTTAAAGGTTTCTGTAGCCAGTTAGGGAGCAGCTGGGATACTGGTGCCAGTCTAGTAAAAATTACGGCTCCTAGAAAGTTTTGATGGATACAAGTATCAATGACAGAATCAATTTTGGTGAGGTGTCATCGTCGGGAAACCTATCAAATTCATTAAAAAACACATGCAGTAACCAGATATAGTTCAAAGTGGGGGTCTGTTGGTTGTTCTTTCTCTTGCTCTCTCTTACATTTTTCAGATTTCCTAATACCAATAATTGGATGTGAATTCTTGCGTTAACCTCTGTTTTTTGCTCATAATGTAATGATTGCAGATCCACCATGCCACGTTTTGGAGTGTACCTGACTAAGGAGAAGGAGGATGAACTCCGTGACATTGCCAACAGAATTGTTGCCCCAGGCAAAGGTATCCTGGCAGCTGATGAAAGCACAGGTAAGTTACCATGATAATTTAAAGTGTCTAAATTTAGACCATGCATAATTCAATCTATGTTTCATATCAGTCAAGTTTTCAAATCTAATGAAGCAAGGAGCAAACACAACAGAAATGCAATTTTAACATGAGGGATTTCCCAGAATGCCAGTGTTTCATCAACTTGTATGTGTTCAGGCAAGGTTGAAAAACAAAATACCCACAATAGTAGCTGGGAACAAAAGTACAGACTTCTTTTGCATGGGGACAGCATCTTGCTTCTAAGCATGCAAATGGCTCACCTCCTGCCTCCATCACCTGCTCTTAAAACTTACAGTGTATCAGAACATGCTTTTCATCTTTTGGTATCATCTGCGTTTACAACACGATGACCCCTTTCTCTATTTTGGGGCGTTTACGTTGGGTACATCACATCCATTCTCCTAGCCATAGTTTGTGCATGTATCCTCAGTTCACGAGCAATTTCAAATCATGCTGGGACACTGCAGTAAGTGTACCCTTCCCAGGGACAGTTTCAAATATCTGTAATGTAGATCGTAAGCCAATACATATCGCTGGTAAGTGTGTTTCCTATTTTTGAGTATAAGTTCAGGCACAGTGAAGTATTCAAGTAAGCACATCTGTATGTATATTTAAATTGGTATGATATTTTTTTCCTGAACTTTGAAAGTGCACCAATTTTTTTTTTTTTTCGTTTTTTACTCACTGTACATTAACTATTAAGTGCCAGAGTGTATTGTCATCCCCTGCGTCATCTGACCATCTTGTTGATGTTACCGCAATATCTCCAAAAATATTCACCATAGCTTTACCAAATTTTCAATGAGAGATGCGCCTTGTAATGGAAAAGGGTCCTATTGGAAACCAGCATCCTCTGGTTATTTTTAATTTTTTTTGTGTATTTGAAGGCCATGTGAGTGGTGCCAACCCTAACAGCATTACCATGACATCTCAAAAAAATTTTCAGGTAGTTTCACCAAATTTTTATCACAGATGTACTTTATAATGGACCATTGCCATCAAAGGGAGATTTTTGTAATTTTGAAAAATCCATTAGTAATGTAGCCTAATGCTACTGCAAAGTCCATGCACTGTTAGCCTCAAGTTTATGAATCATAACTTTTTTTCCCAAGTGGTTGGAATTTTTATGAAAATAAATATTTATTCCAGCTGGTAAATTCCCCAATACATGTACACGTACAGGTGAATTCAAAATTTACACATGCAGGATGTAGCCATAAGGCCATGCCCCCCACCCTCTATTAGCCAAACACCTCCAATACCCAAACGCTTTGGCTGGGTCCCAAGGGCGTTTGTTTTTACTGTATCTCAACAAGGATATAATTGCAGCATCACCAATTTTTTATCAGAGGTGCACAATAGATAATGGACCACGTTCCTATCGAAAACCAGCTCTCTTATTTTTCCTATTATTATTCTTAAATTTATGAAACTTTGAATTATTTATTTGAAGGCCCTCTGAGTCGCACACATATGGACAATCTTTTACCATAATATCTGAAGAAGGATTTGTCACAGCTTCATAAAATTTTTGGTGCAGTTACACCGTATTATGGCACCTGTGAAGTCTTTAAAAAATGCAGAATGAAGGTAAAAAGATTGTGGGGGTTGAGGGTAATTTGTTCTCTGAACGCTATTTTTTGTGTGTTTTTGTTTTTCAATTGTGAAAGTTGAAAATTTCCTGTACAAATGTATATGAAGACATGATTAAGCCAGTTAATAAAATATGTGTGGCAGACAATATGGTCAACTGTTGACATATACGTGTGTATGAACAAGATTAAACCAGCATTTCTCAAGTAGGTTACCGTATTCACATGTTTGTGCAGAGACGCAAGGAAGTGGCATTTTTACTGGTGGCGTGCATGTTGTCGTGCATGGGGGAAAAAAGTGTAAATTGAATTAGTTTTGATGTAGTTTTACCTTTTAAATAAATAGAATAAAGTGACCCAACCAAAGTGGGAAGCAAAGTTGTAATGTCTGGTGAGTTGGATTTGGAATTGCCGGGAGGATAGTTCTAATCACATCCAGCATTTCAAATATGCACTACTTAAGGAAAATGTTCACTTCCTTTAATGAAATTGAAACTTTTATCGGAGAGAAGAGTGGAAAGAATTACCCCAGGTGAAGTTTCACCAAGCGGATTTGGAAATCTTTCCTAATTCAAAATATCCCCATGACATATACATTCTTGTCAATCAAAACTTAAACTTGTAGTGTTTGCTCAGTTTGCATACTGTAAATTCACTTCCTGTGGTTATATTCGCTTATTTCATTGATAGCATAAAACTAGGAAAATTGAAAACAATGAAATAGTGAGGACATTTATACACATGAAAAAAAAAGGTCAAGTTGGAATGCGTTTTTATATGTGAAAAACTTATGAGATCTGATTTTGTTTGTCCATATTTTCAGGGACGATGGGAAAACGTCTTCAAAATATTAACGTAGAGAATAATGAAGACCACCGTCGCCAGTACAGACAGCTGTTGTTCTCAGCAGGCAAAGAGCTGTCGTCACACATAAGTGGTGTCATCTTGTTCCACGAGACATTCTACCAGAAGGCAGATGATGGTAGAGTTTTTACACAGGTGCTCATCGACCAAGGTATCATTCCTGGCATCAAGGTGGACAAAGGTGTGGTGCCTTTGGCTGGTAGTGATGGAGAGAGCACAACACAGGGTAAGTTTGGAATCCTGTTGGTATCTAGGCAAGCCTCAGGAAAACCAGACAAATTTACTTTGGATTAAAGTGCTGTGTACTTAGGAAAACAAGACCCACCTTACCATTGTTAAGCCTATTGATTGAGACAAGCATGTTTGTTTCTCTCATTAAAAGCATATATGTCTGTTGTTTGTACATGCTTAATAAAAATTCTAACAATTCATCATTGAAATAACAGTTATAGGGCATAGTGTTAACCAGGGGGTGTCCATTTGTCCTTTTTAACACCCAGTTTCAAATTTGGACACGCCAAAGTCATGATTTCTACAATGTCCAGAATAAATAGGAAGTGGGCACCTTGGTAAGAAATCTGAGTAAATTTGTCATTTCGGACACTTAGATTTTTTCATTGGGGCAACCTTTCACAGAGTTTCTGCCACACATTTTAGGGTATGCAGAAGATCGGAAGTAAAATTCCAAGGAAAAGAAACTCTTTGATTGCAGGGATGGGAATTTTTGAATTGTCACCTGATCAGCTGATTTTCAGGTTTTTGTGTAAATTTTATACGCTAGTAGTATTTTTTTTCTTTTGTTAGACACTTAAATTTCAGAGTTTCCCACTTAAAAGCACTCTCATCCCTGCCATTAGAGAGAGGAAAGACCCTGTTACAAAGCAAATTTGAATTTTAGGGGATCTGAAGCAACTATTGTACGGTATACCAGTAGAAATCCTGACTTGTTACATCACAGGTGCAGATGCCTTATGTTAATCAGGTTGTCCATCTGGATATCATTTCCAGATGCTTATTCTTAAATACTTGTCAAATTTTCTTGAAATACAATGTGTACATGTGTCTGGGTAGGACCTTGCCTGTTAGATACAAGATGGGTGACCTTGGCCTGAAGGCTAGAGTAACACACCCATGTGAACAAAATTGAAGAACAATTTGATGCAGGGTCAAAAGTGCTCGGGATATGCACCAAGGTAGGACTTCTCCTGGGGTTGCAATTGGTTGTCCTTGACCTCAGGGTAAAGGTCACACATATAAAGAATCTGATGCTTGTAGGGCCCTTGATGGCCTGGTCATTGCACAAGCTTTTTAGCTTAAATTTGGCTGGGGCATTTGGTTTTTTTATGGCTAGAATCACAGGGTGAAAGCTTTCAGCAAAGTGCCAGAAAGACATTAATGCCAAATGGTCATATATATAATGCAGAAATCATGATTAAACATGTAGTACTAATCAGAAGTGTTAAATACATGTACCTTAATTGTAAATGAAAAAAATGCTTTTTTTAATACTACATCAGCTGGACAATCAGACCAGTGAAATTTCTGTCAATTCATTCAGGCTTCTACTCTTGTAACAAATGATGTGCAATTTGAGGTTACCAGTCTGGCGCTGGCAATTTTTTTCAGTGTGTGCTTTAATTTGTGCAGAATGATTTTGTTCTAAATGATGAATCATTTAAGGATCAATTGTTTTTTCATCATTTTTACTTGTGGACAGAGAAAAGCCATATGTCAAATGCGGGATAACAGGCCAACATGGCCTTCTGTTTGCTGTGATCTGCTCTTCTGCTGGTGATCATCCATACAGACCTTAATTGAATATTCAATATATATACATTAGATTTTTATCCTCCAATTTTTCCCCCCGTTTCAAATACAAATTAGAGTAATGTGAGTTCTGTAAAGTCTTGATCAGCATCAACATCAGTCATTTTAAATATCATTTTATTTATTTTATTTATTTTATTTTATTTTTTTTTGAGAGGGAGACGTGGAGGCTGGTACAGAAAAGAATAGCATATATTCGTATATATATATCCTTATAAAAATGATGGAAATGTTTATATGGGCTTTGTGCTTTATAGTAATAGCTGTGGTAAATGTGATGGTAATGTTGTGAGGTATACTGACGCAATCTAGGTCTAGACGGACTTTCTGAGCGATGCGCTCAGTACAAGAGAGATGGTGCCCAGTTTGCCAAGTGGAGGTGCGTTTTGAAGATCAGCCCACACACGCCATCCTTTCAAGCCATGGCAGAAAACGCCAACGTCCTAGCTCGGTACGCCAGCATTTCTCAACAGGTAGTTCTCATTTCACTCTGGAGAGAGTAGAAAAATAGAATTGCGAGACTAGCACACGTCTGAGCTTCTGATATTTTAAACTTAATTCCGTATATGAAGTCCATGGAAGGAAGTGTCCTATATTGTTGGTGTATTACTTGTATTACTTTATAATCAAGTAGAGGTCAGTTGGCTCAGGTCTGTGACTTTGGTCTCGCATCTGTGGATTTAGAGGACATTTTGTGGTTTATATGGTACAGGTTGACTGAGCTTGTGGCAGATTTAATTCAGATTGTATTGGCATGTCAAGACCCAAAGGCAGCAAAGTGGGACAGGTAAATGGAAGATGTTAAGGGGGGGTAAAATCTCCTCTGTCATCTATACAGAAATCTGTCACACTGTTCATTTGACTGGGGGAGGTTTTTGTGAAAACACATGACTTCAAACACATGGTCACCAAGATGCATATAGCATGCTATATGCATCTTGGTTTCTTGTGTAGTGGAACTTAAGCTCCATTGAAACCATTGGCAAAAATTGTGTTGGTTTTCATGACCAGCCAGAATTCATGTGTTTCAAATCTGCCTTGGAATAGACAGAGCAATAACGAAAATTGATTTATTTCTTGTTTCAGACTGCTGAAGTTGTCAACTTGAAAATGGGTGTATGTTGTCATATTACATGCATGTATAGTATTCTTTACTGTTGTCACTAGGTCTGGATGGACTCGCAGAGCGATGCGCCCAGTACAAGAAGGATGGCGCAGGTTTTGCCAAGTGGCGCTGTGTGCTGAAAATCCAGTCACACACGCCATCTCTGCAGGGCATGATTGAGAATGCTAACGTGCTTGCACGTTATGCTTCCATCTGCCAACAGGTGGGGCTGTTGAGCATGCCCACACTTTCATGTCGTGATGAAACCCTTTTTTATTGCTGTTGACTGCCAACCTTGCATTGCCACTGTCACTGTTGTTTCTTTGGTGTGTGTCTCACGTAGGCCCAGGTTGCTTATGGTTTAGTTCATGTATAAAGGCTACTGCTGCAGATTATTTGGCCTGCTAACTGATCAAATGTCAAATTTAGCCAGTTTTTATTTCTACCTAACACACACACATAGAGAGAGTTATGTTTTGGGTGGTTTAAGGGCAGAATTGTAATCTGGAGACCATTTGGGCAGTTGCTGGGTTTATCGGCAGTGGAAAAATGTCTGTAAACCATGTTTGCCTTAAATTCAATGCGCTACTTAGGGGGGTTCAGAAATCTACAAATAAGCAAATCTGCTCACATATTATGGGAAGCTATAAATGCCAAGAAACTGTGGCAAGTTATACTTGGTATAATATACCCATGGTCCGATTTAAGGATAATGATTGACCCATAGACAATGGGCATGTCCCACAAACTGGCTGTAGGGCCTATTCCATTGTATAAATGTTTTGTGGGCAGTGTATAATTGCCTGTAAATCACCTAAGACATATATGTGTGTGTGTGCTTCTGCAAGTACAACAGTCAAATAGACAAGGTTGTGCACTTCTACGGCCCACGTGGTCAAAATGGAAGTATATGTACATGTACTCAAAAGAATTTTTTCATATGGTTGCTGTTGGTACATTACCGTACTGGACGCCATAATAGTCGCACCCGCACAAAAGTCGCTTCCCCAACTGTGGAGGGGGAATAAGACACCTCAAGGTATGTGCGGCACAATAGTCGCACCCCAAAAAAATTTTTAAAAAAAAGGGTCTCCCTGATATCACCATGAAGAAGTATAACCAGGCTAATCATGACAAGGAATGAACAAAAATCTATGATTTAAAGCTGGTGAATAGAGTTAAAATGAAAGTAAATAAACTTAAAAACATCCACCTGTGTTGTCTTTTTATTTTGTCTCGGTATGTGAAAAGTGAACTAGAATCTCGCTCCTCACTTTCATGTTGAAACTGTCGTTTTGTGTCAGATTCTCGCTATCAGCGGGTAAATGCTATCATACAGCTACTTAAAAACATTATGAGTTATCAAACTTTGGTATTTGTTTTAAAATTTTGTCATTTAAATTTCTTAAATCTCGCTGCAAAAACATCGTGGATGATCCACATGCGTTTCCATTAGGGTGCCGCCATGACTAATCTCGTTTTCGAGACTCTCGCGAGATTGTATAAACACAACTGTGTCATGTGACTAACACATGGCAAACATGCATGCTTGTCTTATGAACACTGATCGAGCGTATTTCCCCCGTTTTTCTGTCTGCATATTAAACTATGAACAAGAATACGCAGATTATAGTAAGGGTAAGCCTATAGTTATACATTTTATTGCATTATTGAGACTTTTTGACGACGATCACAATGTATGTACACCGGCAATGTAAACAAACATGGCCACCGGTCTTTTCCATCGTCAAGAAAACTTCCTCCCAGGCTAAGTCCCGGGAAGTTTAGACTGTAGTCGGCATAATAGTCGCAGGTATGGCTTTGAAAAAAATATTTTACCCCTCCAGCTGCGACTATTATGGCGTCCAGTACGGTATGCCAGTAATCAGATGCAAGTTGTAGTGGCTACTATTGTAATATTAGGCAAAAAAATTATAAAGTTTGTTGTTTGTTCACCCTTCCAGAGTGCAGTTTACTAAAGTGATCCTCCATTGCTTATTGTTTGAAACAGTGCTGCCATGATTTGTGATACACAAGTCCACTGGGAATTGCTGTCACTAGAAATGCATGAAATGGTCATATGGGAATCAACATTATATGGATCCGTGTTGAAAGTAATGAGACTGAGGATCAATGACCGTGCTGTGTTGAGCACTGCAGATATAATTGATGGGGTGGGAGCAAGAAGTAGCCAAGTGAATTCACCACAATGCAAGAATGTACATGTTTTGGCTATAATTTGTTAAAAATTTAGTGATGCTTGTTTTTGGCTCACCCCACAATAATTAAATACACAAGGAAAAGAATCATATTTCCTACATTAACATCTTAACAATCCTACTTTTTTTTAAACAAGAGGCCCATGAGCGGAATGCAGTGCTGACATGTAATCTGATTACCATCACCAAAAATTAATTTCCTGAAATGCATTCCCTCAATTACTGAGAAATAGTCAAGGTCGTCCATATGAGTCAACTTCAAACTTTCACATGAAAACATATTTGTGGTACATTTGGTATCATTCCCCTTATTCGTTATCAACATATTAAATTAATGTCCTTTTCTTAAGTTCTTAATGACCTTGAAAAATAGGTCAGTCACACATGTACACCATATTACAAAATTTGACCATTGGCCTAACGCATAGTTTGGTGTAAGTTTCGCAGTTCCATGTTAATTTATGATGTCATGGGTATCAAAATAAAATCATTTCATGATATGTATTCCCCCATGATCTTCAGAAAGTAGGTCAAGGTCACCCATATGCAGTGTTGAACTTCTATATATATGATACACATTTGCAGTACATTCAGAATTGTTAGCCTTCTTATTTCTCCACTTCAAATGTGGTATCCTTTACTGTGTCTTTAATGACCTTGAAAAATTGGTCAAGGTCACCCAAAAATGTACAACATTCGATCATTGGCCCTATGCAAAATTCTTGTAAATTTAAAAGTTCCATTTCAATTTATAATCAAAAGAATGCAATGTATTTTTACTCCACACACAAATGAAAAACCCTTTGTCTTTCTCTGTATAATATCCCTGCAGTGGAATATTTTACAGATGCGCTCAAGTTCAGATGTAATGACCATAACAAAAAATCATTTGGTGAAATGTGTTCTTCCATGACCTTGAGAAAGTGTGTCAAGGTCATTCATACAATATCAAACTGTCATGTATGATACACATTTGTTGTGCATTTGGAATTGTGAGCCTTTGTATTTCTCAAAATATAAAAGTTAGCATCCTTTACTATGTCCTTAATGACCCTGAAAATTACTCAAGGTCATTCAAATTTGACCATTTACCCAACGCATATTTGGTGAAAATTTAGAAGCTGCATCTCAATTCATAATCAAAATAATGGATTTAATGTACTTTTTACACCTGTAATACTAGTTCCATTTAATATCACCTGTTGCCCCACCATGACTCCACAAAATTGAAGACTTTCATCTGTATAATGTTGCTTTAATGGTATGTTGATACATGTGCACAAATTCAGATGTAATGGCCATAACCAAAAAATCATTTCCTGAAATGTATTCCCTGCATAACGTTAAGAAAGTAGTTCAAGGTCATGCATATATGCAGCATAAAACTTCAACATGTACATGTGATGAACGTTTGGGACATTTGGTATCATTAGCCTTGTTCTTTCTCAACATATTGAATTTAATGTTTTTAATACCTTTGGTCTATATCATTTGTAATACTGCAGGAGGTGCCAGTGAATTTTAAAAAGTTGATTGACTTCGCTACAAAGTTTTATGAGGACTCATGAAAAACTCCTCTCAAAACAACATTCTCAATATTCCCACATTTTGGCCTATTTAAATGTTCATCGAACTATAGTTGGCATCACCAGTATTGAACTTGACCTAGATTTTCATACACTTGATAAGTAAAAGTTGTATGGAGCAACATGTATCTTGAAAACCGTGGACTGTATAGCACTCTCAAACATAGCAGATAGAAGCACAATCTGCAAAACATGTATTGGGACCTGCTATTTTGTGGGGGTGGGTGAGGGCAGGGCATTAGATGCATGGATCATTGTTTTGACCCCAATTACCTGTTGTATATTGTTTCTATTTATTGTGCAATGGTGAATGTGCTTTTGAGTTCGAAGATACAGTGAAACCCTGTTGATCTGGACAGGACCAATTTGACATTGACGAGATGCCATGTAAAACTAACACTGAGTGATCCTTTCAACTGTGTGTTTGTACATGGACATGTACTTTAATTTCAGTGTACAAATTCAGCGTAAAGAGTCTCGGCAATATGATACAAATTTTTACTTTTTATGAAGATTGAGAGCATGAAAAAACAAAATGTATGTTTCTACTCTTTTGGCAACCAGATGTCATAATATATTCATTCTAGCCACACTTTGAGCATAGAACAGTGCTTATTAAAAGGTGTTACACAAAATAAGTAACCCAAACACTTAATTTCATAAACAAAATGCTCAGATTACAATGTTTTCACAGTACTTCTTCATGATACCTTTAAAAAACCCTTCTTGTAGAGACAAGCATCTGTGTATTTTCATCAATTATGACTGTGGAAAATTAAAACTTTTCTTCATTCCCTTTCTCTTGTTCTAATTGTGTGCTTTAGTCAGCCAATTCTTGCAGTTTAAATGTCCATAAAATATATTCTGCAAATTTTAATTCATGAAAGAGTCCAAAACATTCAATTGGATCAATGTATTTTGGGTTTATAATATTTGTTTGGCCTTAATCTCTACAGTGACTTAGACCTAGCAATTCATGTACTTAGACTCCGATGTTGGGGGGAAAGAAGTCTGAACATATGTAAATTGTTCAGAACCTGACATGTAGTTTTTATCAGACATCAGTGTCATTTTTATGGTTTGAGTGGAAGGACCAGTTCAATTTAAAGATTTGTTGACAAAGATCAGAACTGAATTAACAAAAGATTTTGAAATGTGTATTCAAGGGCAAACTGAATTATCTTTTAAATTTGAAAGAGCTTTCTGAGCAGTATGAAATTCATCTGGCAGCCAGGAAGTTTTCAGATATGAACATTTTGTACTCTTTCTGGTACAGTGGTCCCTGTCTTGATGGACCAATTGTCTTGGAAGGGCACCTTTTCAAGATCCTTTGCTTTGTACTTTTCATTTTATTTGTACAGTGAAACCTCATTATAATGAGACCATCTGTTCCCAGAAATTGTGGCAGATAACTGAATATGTCAGATAAATGAATCATATATCCTAGAAAGTGTACTTTTTGTTCCTTAAAATGTTTGTTGTTAAATGAGTATGCAAGATATCAGAAGTGTGGCTGTAATGAGTTTTGACTGTACTTCCTATGAGACCCCATGTCCTGAGAGACTATTTCAGCATCCCCAGGGGTGGTCTTTGAAGACAGGTTTCACAGTACTTTTAGACATTTTTCTATAAACACATAGATTTGTGACTTGCTGTGTATTAACAGTAATGCCTGCATGGTGAGCTTCAGTCGACCCATACATTTACAGTGTATGTTAAGAATTATCTTTCATTAGATGAGATGTCCTCATTATAGCATATAATATATGGATGCTAATGGTCTTATCCAAAACTTACAGATGTGGACAGTCATTATAAGAAGTAATATGGGTGATGTTTGTCTTCATGAAAGAAAAGCACTTTCCCATTTGCTAAAAATTATGTCCAAAACTGGGTTGCATAATTAAAATGAGAGCTGGTATTGTAAAAAAACTAGCATTTTATGTGCAAGAATCGCCATAAACCTCTACCATCATTGATGTGCATATATATATCTAACACGTATTAATCCAAGGTTTAAATTCAGACAAAGGATTCTGGGATGTTTAAATGAAATTAATGCCTTTTTAGTTATTTTGCCTCGAAAGCACCCTGTGGGTGTCATTGATGTTCTGTCATTAAATCGTTTCCTTTTCTGTTAACCCTTAAATCTCATTGTATGTATTTTTAATGTACGGATGCCTGTGCATAATTCCCTATACATGCATTAATATGTGCCATCACACTTAATGGATGGTGTCATCTTTACTAACACTTGATCCTTTTATCTTAATAGAATGGTCTGGTTCCCATTGTTGAACCAGAGATTCTCCCTGATGGTGACCATGACCTTGAGACAACACAGAAGGTTACAGAACAGGTAAGGGACATATAGCTTGCATTTAAAACTTGCAACAATCCACAGACAATAAAGTCTTGGAAGTTAGGAGAGTGGCTAGAGCAGCTTTGATTAGTATGGTTGCATCAGAAATAAAACTCTTCAGTATTTTTTTCTCACAAGTCAAATAAAATAAGTAATGTCCTTTTTGCCTGGAAAGCCTTTATCTGGTAAGCTAAGGGGTGGGGTATGGTTTCAGGTTTGTTTTTTGTTTTTTCAGCAAAGTCACTTTCATTTCTGTATATGTACATGTGAATGGAAGTCCGTGTGGAGGTGACCACACAGTTTGGGCTCATTCCAATATCAAATTCAGATCAGTTCAGCTGGTCCAGCTACACCTGTATGTACAGTAAATGTTCTCTGGTATTCCTGTTTCAGAAAGGAATACTGAAATAGTCCCCAGAATTCAGTGGTACAACCTTGACCTCTAGGTTAAATGACATTTATAATAAGATTGCAGAATGACGGGGGGGGGGGGGGGGGGGGGAGGGGGTCCTTTCATAGACTGAAAAAAAAATGTTTATGAACATAACAGAGCAAAAACATATTCAATTTCATTTGCTATCATACTGCAACTGTGCCAGCTTGTGTCTTACAATAATCTACAGTATTATTGACACTATCTCAATTTAACTTTAATTTGTTGATGTAGGTACAATGCTCGTCTCTTTCCATCGAGAAAAAAATTGTGTGTGTTTGTGGCCAAATAAAATGGACTATCACGTAGCAAAGCTCCAAGTATTCACTGTTGTGGTTTTACATGTCTGTTATGTTAGGTACTCGCATTTGTCTACAAAGCCTTGGCTGATCATCATGTTTTCCTGGAAGGAACCCTCCTTAAACCCAATATGGTGACAGCTGGTCAGAGCTGCCCCAAAAAATACACACCACAGCAAGTTGCTGTTGCTACTGTTACAGCCCTGCAGAGGACAGTCCCCTGTGCAGTACCTGGTGAGCACTTGCCAAATATTTTGCTTTGTTGAGTTTCTGTGATTTATTTGAGTGATAATAAAGCTTTAACCATCAAGGAACCTTTTCATATAAATATAGTTAAATCCATGTATGATGATAGTGTTCATCAGAATACGAAAAGTTTAATGAATGTTTACTTTCCCCGTTGCAAGTTTTTTTGCTTGTTTATTTTGACAAACATTATAAACATTTTTGAAATCAATTATTTAAATAACTACCCAATCAAACAGATGACCCAGAAGTAGGTTAACCATTTCCCCCTTGAATTAAGGCTGAATCAACAGCTCTTCTTGGGCCACACCAAAGAAAGCTGTGGATGTGAGGTATGTTGTTGATCAGTCCCGTGCACATTTCTTACTCAGATTGTGTTCTGTTTCTGTGGTACATGCTGTAGTCACAAGTCACCTGCTCTTTGTGGCCACTTTTTTTTAGCTACAATGGACAATTTCTTTAATTTACCTGCAGTGACATTTCACCTGCTTTATGTGGCCATTTTTTGTGGCAGTCAGGTTGGACATGTACAGCAGGTACGACTGTACTGTTGAAATTACATGTAGTTCAACACATTGAAGCAGGCGTGACCAGCAGCTGGTTTGAGGGAGAAAGGGTTAATGTGTTAAGTTGTCAGTTTTTAGAAAATGCACAGAACTTGTACATGTATATCTGGAAAATTATTCATAGTGGAATTTATACACAAAAGACCACTCTTAAGAAAAGCTAAATTTCTTGAAAGCACACTTTTTCACAGTACTCTGTAGTTATATCTATTTTAAATAAATGATCTTGTTCACAATCACAATTTGGAGCTCATATAAAACAGTGCTAGTAATTCAAGACCACCCTTTTCTGTGGTAAACTGTTTGCAACACAAGCATTGTTAACATTTGTAAGATTATGTACATGTAACATACTTGGTGTTGAGTTTGACAAGCCTGGCATTTATGCTAAAAGATTTTAGAACATCACATTTGCAGCAAGGTGAATTGTGAAAACCTGAAGCAACCTTCAAGGTTTACCTAGAAATAATGGTAAAAGCATGAACTTATTGCCTCAGTCTGATAACAGGAAACAAAGATGCGATTGGTTTCATTTGTGCCAATGTGCAAATTGTTTGCAGGGGTCACCTTCCTGTCAGGAGGCCAGTCTGAAGAGGATGCTTCAATCCATCTCAATGCCATGAACCAAGTCCAAGGCAAGAGGCCATGGGCTCTTACATTCTCCTATGGCCGTGCATTGCAAGCCAGTGTACTCCAGGCCTGGGGTGGCAAAAAAGAGAATGTTGCTGCTGGACAGCAGGAACTGCTCAAGAGGGCAAAGGTAATGTGTCTTTTCGTATATCGTCCCTTTTGCCACACTATCCTTTTTTCTTGCAAGAGAAAAATATAAAATCAAGAAAATCTCAAACATTTTGCCAAGATAATGAAAGTGCGTAAGTGTTATGCTGTATAAAATAATGTTTCACAGTTCAAAAAGACCTAAAAAAGGGCTGTGCCACTTTATGTTCATACTGGTGAAGTGAGATTCATTTGGGACAGATTTCACAGTGTTGGGTGTTCATGAGAAGTGTCCAAGACAATTATCCACATTGAAGCTCAGAAACACTGCTTTTAACTCATTCAGTGCCACATTTTGGACTCTTGTCAACAGCATGCTGGGTAAAGCTGTTGACATGGATGATTATATTCTACGTAACTGCAGGCATGCTGGTACTTGAGTGAAGTGTCTTTTAAGCAGGAACGTGAATCTGGCACCATATCATTGTTCAGAGCAGTTCCTTTTAAGAAATTTGACTTGCAGTTGCAGTTGGCACGGACAGAGTAAGGCTCATGTTGACAGCTAATGTGTCCAGTTTGAAAGACACTGCTTTTGAAAGCTGTTATATCTGCAATATACTTAAAAGACAAATCAGTATATCCTCATGGCCAATAGAATATGGAAGATCCATCAGTCAAAATAAGTACAAAATGATAAACATTTATAAATGTAAACTTGATGAAACATGCAAAAAAGACAATGATTTTTTTAAAATATCTAACATTTCAGAGAATTATTTTTTTTACCTTAATATGTGGAAAATGAATCTAATAAAATTGTCTGTGATTATGTGTTGCCCTGCCACAAAGAAACAAAGTTGCAAATTGCTGTTTTGATGTTGTTCCAAAAATACAGTCTGGTTTTCGCAGCGTCGTATCATTCATAGTAGTTCACACACACACACACACACAAAATGCTGAGACTGTTTTACTGTTTTAGCCTGAAAAAATTCAGTGATTGAAATGGTTTTTATTCCACTCAAACCAGATAAATAGTACCAGCAATATCCCCATGCAGTGTCAGAATTTGTAGCAGCTTCCATTATCATCTATTGGGATTTAAAGGTCCATATGGTTCATTAGTTCCCATATTCAGTGATGTTAGGTTGAATATGTATAATTTTCAGTTATTTCTTCCATTTGTTGTAGGAATAATTTTTAAAAAAAACCAGATAGATAGATTATTCTACCAAAATTTATGGAAATACCAGAAGTGACCACATTTTTCATTTTAGGCTTCACACTGTAATTAATATGTTGTAAACCTTTTCTCAACAATGTAAACTATGTGATACAAAGACACATGCATTCACCAAGTATTGCAAATGCTCCTTCTCACTGGAGTCCATGACTACAGTTTGTATTACTTTGGGGCTAGAGATACCAAACACCAACTGGTTGGCATGGTAATAAAGTAGATCATATTTGAGGGTTGAGGGTGACTGTTGTACCAAGCTTAGGACTATTAATAGTTGTATGTTCGTTTATGTTTAATGCTGTGCAAGCTTTCAAACATGTGAACTTCAAAATGTATTTCCTTGCCTTTCAGGCCAATGGTGAGGCTGCTTTGGGCAAATATGGAGGTGGCGCTGCTGGTGCTGCTGCTGGTGCTTCACAATTTGTGGCCGACCATGCTTACTAGACCATCCCCGAGTTAGAACCTATGAACTGTGTTACTTACTGTCAAATCAATGTTCATGTGCCTGGTGCAAAACCATGGCATCATTAGAAATTTTAGGAGATTTACTCATATACATTGGCACATACATGTGGACTTGGTACAATTAGAGATAACATAATTGCAAATTGGTGTTTCCTTTTTTTATCTTAACTGTAGGAAACTTCATTGTAAAATATGCAAACTGTAGAGATGAGCTGGGTGGACAGAGTATGTTCTCAAAGGTTCATGTTTGACAGCAGATTCTTGTACATTTGTATGGCAATCCTGTGCCGAAGATAAAATCAGGAAAATTATTGGAGGTCCAATATTTTGATCTGAAAAGCAGAAATAGTGTATATTTGTACTGGGGATTGTACCTGGGTTGGGTGTATTGTAATTACAATTTAAGGTGACAAGTTGAGTTCCATGTCCATTTACAAATTGCATGGTACAGAGGGGCTTCATTTTGCATCAAGGATAAAGGAAAAGCGTTTTCAACTGGAGGCATTCCGTGATTCTCACTTATATCAAGAGTCGAAAGCCGGAGATGATCTATATATATGTGTATACAACCATCAAAACGATATAATATAATGTAATGACATCATATTCCAGTTGTTGTGCGCAGTTTCTTTCAATATATATGGTCACGTTACTGTCATAAGCATAAATGACCAAGATGAAGTTTGCATTGCCTAATTCACAACCCTTCCTTGTCAGCAAAAGTATAGTACTTTATGGTGCCAAATTAATAGTGCCCATATTTTCAATTATTTTCTTGTACAAAGGACAGTGAGAAATAGCTTACATTTTATTTTATGAGGGAAGGTATGGTACAGCATGTGCTTACACAGTGAATGCATCACTGACTATGCAGAGCAGCATGTATGATAGGTATTTGCAGACCATCAGCAGTCATTCATAATATTTTTCTTGAGTTGCTGGGTGTAACTAGTGCCATGTAATGGGTTGTTGAAATAAAGCCAAAGTGTTGATGGAAGTAAAGCCTGTGTTTGTGTTTTCTATGTAGTTTATGCATATAGAAATTAATTTTAGTAAAGCCAAGAAAAAAGCGCAATTTTCTGACCATCTACATGTATTTCAATTTTTTCCTGTACAGCAAGCTTTACCAGCATTTCACAATATACTTTGTGATAACCTCTTCACAGGGTGAAGCCCTTCTGAAGTCGAATTCTGCAATTTTCACATGGCATTCCTGATCACATGATAAACAGTTCAGGAACTGACAGTTTGTAAAATTAAGTTGTTTGATACAGAAGCAGTTTCATTATTGTCAATCCTGTGCAGTAATTGTCTTGCATACACCCAATAAGCTGAACGAGCAACCAAGTTAATGTGTACATGTCTTAACCTTATTGTTTTTTTGCCAGATGTTGTATACAATAATTCAGGTACGTGTACAATTTAAGTGCATTCATGGTCTATAGGCTATGTGTGTACCCACTTTCAGTTTGCAGTGAAGCTATTTGTTGCTGGCATTTTCTTGGGAGTCCGGGACAAATACTATTGTGCTAACATGCATGTTTACGCCCTTATATGAATATAACGTGCCAGTGGCCTTCAGTTCAGTCCTGAAGAGTCACGTCAGTGACAAAACCGATTGACTTTCTTTTTGGAAATTTTAGAACTGGGTTGCAAAATACGGTCTTGCTCAGTCTTGATTGCTCCTGTTACAAGTACTGGGCACACATGTAATTTGAGACAATTTGAAAACTAATTGTTGAGTACTAATATAAGCACATTAAATTTTGATTATAAATTGAGAGGGAACTTCTATGTTTACATCAAATATGTGTTAGGCCAATTATCAAATTTTGTACAATTTTGGGTGACCTTGACAAATTTTGCAATGTAATTAAGGACATCGTACAGGACACTTACTTTGACATGTTGATAAATAAGAAGGCTAACAATACCAAATGTACCACAAATGTGTATCCTGTATAGCAGTTTGATATCGCATAATACACTGTTTGGGTGACCTTGACAGACTTTCTCAAGGTACATTGTAGGAAATAATTTTTTGTTTTGTTATGGTCATTAGATCTGACCTTTTAAAATTAATTATGCATCAATATACCATTGCAGCAACCGGAAAATCAGAAGTATGTACAGTGACTAATATAGGTTTAAAGCTACCTCAGGACACAAGGCTAACTAACAGAGGCAATAAAACAGGGATGCAACTGCTACATATCTTCTTTAGATGACTCCCAAACTCATAATGCCAAAGAGACCAGCCTCTGGACTGAAACACAAAAGTTTCAAATAAATGGAAAGTCAGGTGAAACAGGAAAAAATTCTGCAAATATAAATACAATTCCCACTTCAGCTAGGTGACTGGGGCCAAAGGTTGCAGGTTCGAGTCCAGCTCGTTCCAAACATAAAATTTATATTTTCGGCATTTCCTTAATGCTGGTGGATTTAAGTCCCCAATTCTGGAAATAAATGCCGACTCGGTACTTATACTGCATAACCATGTTGATATGGCACTCGCACATGACTACCTCCATTGAACCATTCTTTTTTTAAAATGGGGATTTGGTCGAATTGATATGTGCATTCCCCATTTCAGCTTGGCGACTGGTGACAAAGGTTGCAGGTTCGAGTCCCGTTTGTTCTGAACATAAAATACTAAAACAGACTTAGCACCAAAAAAAAAAAAAAAAAAAAAAAAAAACCACGGAAACACACAGATATCACATGCCTAATCCTATGTATACACAAAACAATATCCGCAATACTGCTTCTACTGTACCTAAAATAACACAGGTGATAAAAAAGGGATGCAAGTGCTACATGTATGGATCTTCTTTGAATGACTCCCAGATACACAAATTTCAAACAAATAATGCTAACAGAAAGGCAAATTAAAGAAGTGAAAAGTCTGCAAATCTGAACACTAAAAGAGACTACACACTGAAAAAAACTGCAAATGCACATAAAAATGACATGCTTCATCCTACACAAAGCAATATTAGCAAAACTGCTTGTATGGGAGCTGAACTAACAAGTATCGATTCATTGCCAGATTTTCAAATCTCCTTGCAAGATCTTGCAAAGATGAATGCATCATTTACCACCAGCTATAGTTTCTACACTGTGCTCATCAGCAGCATATCTGAAAACTTGATCAAATTGTGCAGTATTAATATTAATTCCATATCTGACAAAGCCTTCATTTGCAGAACATGCTATCTCAGTTTGAAACACAGGGAAACCCCTAAATTTGCAACTGCCAATCATGTATCATCATTCCCTGTATTACCAGAAGCTTTGAAGCACTTGACAGAACTTGGAAGAAAGGCTCATAGCAAGTCGCATTCCTTTAATGCAGCTTAGACTTGCCCTGATTGACAGAGAATGGAAAATAAAAGGGAATGTAGTCAACATAGATGCCAATGTTGATACTAATATCACAGCAATAATTCTAAGGTCATGGCAGCCTTGATGAAACATGTACAATACCAGTAAAACTGAAGTGCAAATAAGCCTACGAACATAATTATCTATATCAAGATACCGCCCAGCAAAAGTTTGGAAAGCTGCACAATTTCTAGTTGAAAATACGGAGCTTCAAGAAAACCTGATATTAAACACATCTTTGGTTACTCACAAATCACAGGATATAATTCAGCATGGAATTAGTCTACCACATGTTCAAACTGATGATGATGATGTATGTCATCCCAGTTCAGAAAGTCCAAATACACAGTGCAATACTGATACATATTCTTTAGAAAAAGTTAGGGACTTACTGTGAATAAAATCCATGATGCGTTACATGATGATCTATCTGATGACAATGCTACAGTACCACAAAATAAAACACCAAAAGCTGATGGCAACTTGGATACATTATTTTACCCTGCACACATAGGGGGAAATGAGTTCAGAAAAATCATTAATTTTGCTCCAGGTGAAGGGAATAGGCCATTCAGCTCGTTTTCTGAAACTGATTCTGAATACTTGGCTTTTCCCTCAATCTTTGCTGGCAAAAGAAAATTAAACGGAAATCTCCAAGTGGGAATTGTGCACTTCTGACAAAAGATGTGCTAAAAATACACTTAACATATTTCAATTTCCGTAATTTGCAAATTAAACAAATTATCGACAAAACAAATATTGCTGTCAGGCAAAAATACAATAGCTGGTGAGTTACAACAGCCAGGTGGTATTGAGCAATTGGTAATACTTGATCTGTTGATGAAGGTTACAAAATTTTTCGCACATTGAGAACTTCACCACATTACAGAGCAAATTTCAAAAAAAGATTTACTTGCAATGGTGCATCAGTTGGGTATTCGCACATTTTTTATCAACACGTCTGCTGCTGACATACAATGGCTTGATCTTCATAAGGCATTGGGACGCATAAGCTTAAATAAAGAATATTCATCGCAAACAATACAAAATTTGCCTTGGTCAGCGAGAGGAAAATTGGTCAAGGATGATCCTGTTACAACAGCTTGACATTATCATAACTGAATGAAAACATCTGTGTCACATATTCTGCAACATTCAACCAAACGGCACCCTCATAGAATATGCTTACTGATTTGAAACTCAGGAATATGGATCCTTAAACACTCGCGGTTTATATTTCATTGAAAATGCACCTAATATATATAACTACACACCAGCAGAAATATGTCTATTTGTTGACAAATATCAGTCTTGTCCGAAAGAACATCCACCAGTACAGTTACAAAAACACAAATACACAAAAAACTGTACCAAGGAAAATACCAAATATCGCTTTGGATACCCTTTGCCACCAATGGAAGAAACCACGATACTAGATCCATTTAAAGATGACCCAGTGTACACTAAAGAACAGTTGAAGTAATTGAGAAATCAAAATACAGAAATAAAACACACCTTGGATGACATTGGAGGATATACCATTATGTCAAATGCTGAATTTTTGGCCAACTTAAACGTTACTCAGGAAAATTATACTCTTGCCATATGTTCCACCTTCAAAAACAAAACATTTTTTCAAAAATCGACTTCCAGCTGACAATAGGATTAATGCATACAATGCAACAATAAAATCCACATGGCAAGCTAATATTGATGTACAATTCTGTATAGACCCTTGGTCTGTAATAATGTACATTGTTAAATGCATATCAAAAGGAACAACAGGCATCAGTACTTAAATGCAACAGCTTGCAATGAAGTATGCAAGGGAAACGTGGCTATGAAATAACAAATTAAGGCTGCTGGCAACATTTGCACCAATAAAGCCAAGATATTAGCACAGCAGACACTTGTTTATCTTCTTCAGTTCCAATTTAGAATGTCATGTAGTGTTTTATTTATCAATATTGCTCCGCGAAGTGAAAGAACAGGCTTACTGAAAGATACTTCGATACACTAAAAATTTGATGAATGATTCCACAGAAATTTGTGTTTCGAATTCCATACACAGATATTCAAAACTACCAAAAGAACTTGAATAAATGTGTCTGGCAGATTTTGTCACCAAGTACAATTATGGATCTGCCACATGTCCTAAGCGTCAGTGATAGAAGCTAACAAAAAATGAATGGGCACTAGAATCTCCGATAATGATACGGATGACACAGAAGATCATATTCACTCTGACATTACGCACATACGCATTTCCTGATGGTTCAATCCAAACACCAGGCAAAAGCCAAAAAAATCTGCATTTCATTAAATTTGACAAAGAAAAGAACCCAGAAAAACATTACAAAGAACTGTTTTTATTTTATCAATGGTGAACTGAAGATGTAGATCTTTTACAAGAATGTGACAGCTTTCAAGAAAAAATTATTTTAGATGAATGTAGCATGGCTTCAATCATGTTGCTAAACTACATGAATGAAAGATTACAAGAAATTTACAATGTCCTTAACCTTTTGGCTTACAAAGCATTTTGTGCTTTGGTGACTTGTAACATGTTCTGCCAGTACAAACGATTACCAAAAATTTAAATGTCCCTGAACCTTTTGGCGGGGAAAGTATTGTGTGCTTTGTAACTAATGCAGAAAAATAGCCTTCAAACCTTTAACCAAAATTTGGGGCAAGAGTTTTATTCACAATGTACAAATTGAAAACTTTGGTCCGGAGAAAAGGTCATACAAGATTTGCTGAACTCCTGAACAGACTAAGAGAAAGCATGCATACAAAAGAAGATTTACAGGAATTAGGAACTCGTATTCTTTCAGCTGGAACAGATATACACTGCCGAAATATCCATTAAAACTGGTGTTTGTCATGCAGGAGTCTTGGTTCTGTAGATAATCATGGTAATAAAAGTGTACATACTTGTTGGGTCTTAAGTTCTGGTGCCAAGATTTGATAGGTTTGTGTCTGAAAGTCTCTTCAAAAATGCTTTCAGACAGATTATCAATGATAGAGGGATCAGATCATCAATAAGGAAATGTTTTGACCCATTTTTTGGCTTACTGCGCTGTGGCTTCTTGCTTGCATTTTATACATAGGGTCTATAGAGATGGTATCATATATAGCATGGCATGGGTCATCCTCAATCCATGTACATTGTTGGTTCTTCTAAATTTCTAGTCTACGTTTTTCAGGGTGGAGTAAGGGGCTAACTAAGATATTCAAAGAGCAAGTTCCAATGTAAAAATGAACCAATAACAGGTCAATGGTTTCTTTTCTCACTCTTACTCAGTTGATCTTTTGCATTGTTTGAATCAGAAACTGACAATGATCCTTTTTTTTAGTCTTTGCCCTCAGAAGTTGAAATTAGCACACACATTTTATGATTGTGTTGTGTATTTTGTTTTATGCAAAGTTGTACTTGAACAAGTCTCCTTCTGTTCCACTGCATCCCATGGCCCATGTGGTCATTGTAAACTAAAATAAATGGTGCTGAACTTTAGTGAACTAGATGTAACTCAATCCAAGGAGCTGGCTACTGTTTGCTAAACTACACAGTGTTCAAGCAAGTTATCTACTACTTTTGTAAACTCAACTGCATGCTATTCATTTTTAGTGCACTAGATTCACCTGAAGCCTAACAAATGACTTCTACTTTTGTAGATGGTGCTGAATTTTATTGAACTAGATGTAACTGAAGCCACAGCGCTGGCTACTGAGGTCAAATAACTGTTGACTATTTTTGTAAACTAGTTAAAACAGAACCAAAGAACTGGTCATTATTTTTATAATTTAAATTCACTAAAATGTCTTTGTTATACCTGAAGAAGTCTCCCCTCAATTATCTCTACTTGCTCAACAGCCTTACAGGCCTATATACGCTTTGCCCCTGCATTTAGGCCACCAGGCCTTGTTTTTTTTTTTTTTTTTTTTTTTTTTGGGGGGGGGTCTCTGTTTTATTTCTTGGGGGTTTTTTTGTTTTGTTTTGTTTTGTTTTTTGTTTTTGTTTTGCTGAGACTTGTATATAAGATCTATTATGATGACACATCAGGTCAGAAGTTTTCCTTGGCGTGGGTTGGGCACATTGCACTTAACTTGTGTGAAGGAAAGCTATTGACTCAGTCTTTTTTTTTCTGACCAGGAAATTATTAAAGCGGGGATATGAAACTTGTTGAAAAGCATACTCTCAATTTCATGCTTTTTTTTAAATAACCACACGGTTTGTTTATTTTTCAATGATCATGATGAAAACTGACTTTGAATGTGATCACTCCTGCTAAATGATGACTGACATAAGAACAAACACATTTCCACTTCTTCGTATTTTTAAAAACTGAAACGACCACATGTATAATTCTAAAATTTATTGATCTATTAAAAGCACAAATGTCCATCATCTTTTCTCAATTTTCCTCAGTTGTTTCTTCTTCATCCTTTTGATCTTGGCTGTATTCTTGATCTGAAAAAGAGAACAAAAATCAGCATAAAATAGTTTGTGTGCTCAAGCCACTACACTTACTTTCTTTTATTACATACTCTCTCCCGTGTCTTTTTTTTTCACAAACCTTTTCATGCATTTTTATATTTTGCCAAATTGTGTTTTCTCAGTTTATTCCTATGAATGCAATGACTATGAGCTTTGCATCTGACCAGCTCTTACATATATACTGGTCAAGGGACCCGTTCATCAGCTCATGGTCAATAATTATGAAAGCAACTCTTGTATTGCCATTGTCATTCCTGAATTTCTTATCTCAAGTTTTCTATACTGTGCCAGTATGTATCAAAAGGACAGATCTCTGAACAAAAGTTCAAACACCAAAGGTTCTCATATAAGTGTATATGTGTCTTGCATATCATGCTGTGCCACTCATTGAGTGGAATATTTACATGTATTAATTTATGTTGCCTTGATCTGCTGTGGTCTCTCCATAACAATAATTCACTGACATACACCAACTTACACTGTATGGTCACATAAAAACACTGTAACAAAAGGACAATGACAAAAAAAAAAAAAAAAAAAAAAGAGTAATTAATTAAAAATTACATACAATAGGTGCACCCAGGTACATTTTGTTGATATCACACACACATGTATATGGTCACACAGTAAACATGGTAAGACTTCGGTCAGATTTCCAGTTGTTTGCTGGTGTCAACCAATATGTTTTGCATCAGCAAATGAAGTTGTCCTGTTTCTTGTGCACAATACAAGTGCATTGACCGGGGCACCACTGCCATGAGCCCCCCCCCCCCCCCCCCCAACTGTATTTTTTAGTGCAAACCTGCCTTTAAAACTTTCCCCCATCATTATATATATATTGCTATTTTCAATACCGGATTTGCATTATTTACCTGATGACATCTGCACATACATGTGTCATCTTCTTATGAGCATGTGTTGAGAACTGTGTGGCATAATGAGCCACTGTGTGTACATACATGCAGTTGTCGAGTGGACTACAGTAAGTCTGCAGGCCATGTTTAACACACAGTGCCCTGTATTACCAGTACATTCTGAAACAGAATCTGAAAGGTGCAGATACCTGATCCTTTTGCCCCAAACTTGAACCCTTGCTCCTGATAGGACGACTTTGCATTCAAATTAAGTTCAAAATCCAGGAAACAACATGTGCTGCCTGAATAAATATCTGGAAAACTTGTTGGACAAATGTGCTCTCTCTCTCTCTCTCTCTCTCTCTCTCTCTTCTCTCTCTCTCTCTCTCTCTCTCTCTCTCTCTCTCTCTCTCTCTCTCTCTCTCTCTCTCTCTCTCTCTCTCTCTCTCTCTCTCTCTCTCTCTCTCTCTCTCTCTCTCTCTCCTCTCTCTCTCTCTCTCTCCTCTCTCTCTCTCTCTCTCTCTCTCTCTCTCTCTCTCTGTATATGTATATAAATCATGACGATATTTATTTATTTATTATATTTACATGTATTTATTGATTCATTTACCATGTTTA